>WBMY01013587.1:253373-416994 GCA_013397315.1 Donacobius atricapilla | reverse complement strand
TTTTTTTAATTATACTTAGGCCCAGGTTACCGGTGACCCCTTGTGATGTCTCATATTGGGGATTGAGATGAACAGGTGATTTATCCTTGGCGCAACCAGGAGATGAGCCCCTTAGACACAGTGGGCCAGCCCAGCATATTGCAGGTGATGGCTACTTCTAAATTAAATTCCCTACATAATTGCCATTTGCTTATTCCTCACGTGTTTGTGTGAGGAGGCATTAATTTCTTCAGCTGTGTCTAAGAACTCTAGATCATTTAGCAGTGGTTTCCCTGCAGGTTTCACTGCCTGTGGTGAGAGAACTGCCCTAGTTGTGCTGGTGTGCAGGAGATTCTTCTGCTTAAGTCTCCTTTGCAGCAAGGTTATTACAAAACATTTCTCTTGTGGTATATCTGTCTCATTAATTATCTCTGTGTCTATTTCATCCTTAATTAAGAGGATTGTGGAACCTTCTGAAAGTATTTACAGATTTTTTTTTTTATCTTTAAAAAAATCCAGTGGTTTTTATTATGAGTAAAAATGGGTAATAGACTTTCCTTAATTTCCTACTATTCTCTGCTGATTTTCTTCACTTGGAAGGAACATTTGTCTTTTAAATTTTTGTTATAGAAATGTTTAAGTATAAACACTGCAGGAAAGTACTTTTTTTGTACAAAACCTGCACAGCTATGCCCAGTGGAATTTAAAAATAACGAACTCCACCATTCATTTCATGGCAGAAGTGTTTTTGTTGATACTAAATCTTGGAAAAAAATATGTCAGGTTATCTAATTATGAGCCAAACTTACCTTGACTATGTACCTTTTGACTTTGTAAATGTGTTTTAAGTCTTGAGCTGTATAAAATGCTTGAGACGTGGTTTGTTTGAAAGACTATTTGGAATGCAGAGTGATTTCAGAGGATGTATGCTTGTGTTTAACCAGCTTCCCCAGTCTAGAGAGATGTTTGTGCATGTTCTGAAAATGCCAGGGCTGAGTTTCCTCTGAGAGGCAGGATACAAGCAATGGCAATGCACACCTTCATCCCTCTAGCCCTGCTCAGCTGGGTCTGGATATTCCTCTGCTCTTCGCTTCATTGCTGACTCCGCTGCTTTTTAGAGCAAGAAGCTGGCAGGGAGGAAGACTGTGAATCTGGATCAAGGATCCCTTTAGTGTACAAAAGGAAGAGGGTTTGGTCATTAGTAAGAGAGGCTGCTCAGTAAGACCAGACTTTATCATTTTCACTTTTCAAAGTATGACAGGGGATAAAAGAAAGGATAATCAGTAAAAGCATGTCTGAGGTTTTTGTAGATGTTAGGTGTCATAGAAAATTAGTGAACTTTCTATACTTTCTTCTTGAAATGGCTGCTGAGGTAGGACCCAGTGGACACAGTCTTGTCTTTCAGTACTTAGGACTTGTGTCCTAAGTTGCCCCTGAGTTGCCATCCCTTGCTCCTGGCCTTCCACACTGCCTTTTCTTAGGAAAAAGGCAAGTGGCAGCATGAGCACAGCTTAGCACTTTTCATAGGCCAGTGGTAGTGGAAACATTAACTGGTTCAGAAACAACTTGTGACACCTGATGGCTGTGTCAGCACAGAGAAGGGGCTGAGCTGCATCAGCACTACTGATAAGACCTGTGAAAATCATGGTCTGGGAAGTGCTTTTCTTGGCATCTCTGCCCTTCTTTCAAACCAAATGGACACCAAAGCTAATGAGTTCTGAAAAGTATCGGAGAGTGTATTGTATGGTGTGATCGCATCAGCCACGTCCTTACAGGAGGCTGAATAATCTACAAGCATGGAAGGGACCTTGGACCCATCCCTAAATACCCCTTCCTGCCCATGGCAAAATCCTATTGACATGTATTGAGCAATTTGTTAGTCCTTGGTGCTAACTCTACAACGTTTGTCAGTAATGAGCTCTACTGCTGCCTTATCTTTGGGTTCAAGGTTGTTTTTAAGCCTGATGGTGTTTGTATCCAGTGTACAGAGGATATAAAGAACAGAGTATTCCTCTCCTTTTTCAAGCCAACTGCTACCGTGCCTCCTTTTAGTTAAGTGCTACAAACCGACATTTACATTTCTGCAGAAAGTCTTGGGAAAGTGCAAGCAGAGAAAGTTTTTCATCAAGAATCTTGAGGTACCGTTTGCTAGTAAGACAAAAAACAGTGCAAATGGTCCTATCGAATAAAGCCCATATGGGAGTGATTCTTCAGAGAAGTGAGAATTCCACTGTGGCTTTCCTCTGGGTTCTGAGCAAGGACTCCCTTGTGCCTGAGACACACTGGTATGTTTTCAAAGGTCCTGGGGAGCTGCAGTACCAGGAGAGGTCCTCCCTGTGGCTGAGCCTGTTATGTGTAATTTTATGTTTTAATACCCTATGGTTTGTTCCCTTCTTTTCCCCCTGCTGGGGTGGTTGTGTCCACCCGTTGGGTTGTCAGTCTTCCCTAAAAGCCACCTCTTATTCCCGAATGTTCTCTGTCAGTCTTTCCTGCTACCAGCCCCTGCTTGGACTCCCCCTTGGGGAATCCTCTCATTTTCAAGGTTCCATTGGTCTGTTTATATAATCTCCTCACATTAGCCTGCCCCATTGGTTTATGTTCTGTAAACCCCACCTTGTGTCCCTCCCTGGTCTTTTTGCTATTTGCCCCTGACCCTAAACTCCACCCTAATTCTGTCCCTCAAATCCCACGGTACTGCCTTTGTTCCCTGTCCTTACCTCTGCTCTGCACTGAAGTTATGTTAGGTTATAATAAAGGAATCTCAGCCTGCATGCGAGGCCCGCTTCGCTCCTTTCTACACTGACCCAGGGGACTCTCAGAGCCCGGAGGTTGTGTCGCTTCCCTGCCGAGTGCCTTATCACCAGGCACAAAACAACATCAGCCCATTCTGCTGATCACAACCACTGATCACAGCTCTCAAGACAGTCAAAATACATCGACCAACTGCAGGATCTTTACTGTCCATCAGTGAATTGTGTCTGGCATCATTGCCTGCCCCAAAACTGTCTCCTTGCCCCAGTGGGCTAATCCATAAAGAGTTCATGAAGATTTTGAGGTTCATAAAAGCATGTTAGTTTCCAGTAAGGCAGGGTTGGAGTTTCTACCCATCTTGAAACAGTGGATTGTGTTGTATGGTGTGTTCACCCATGTCTGTGTTCTTTCCTTTAAATTCTAGTTTTAAAAACATTTTACTGTTAGCGGCTTCCTTGTGTGGTCATGTACACCTCTTGTCCCTGAAACCAGGGTTGGTTGTGGACCAGAAAAGAGAAGTCTCATAACAGCATTCAGTGTTCAAAGGGCCCTCAGATGGAAATACTGACACCAAACTGAACAAACAACTCCAAAATTAAGATTAAAACCCACACAAACCCCCCAGAAGTCATCCCTCTGTAAGGGAATAAATTCACAGTAAATTCCTTGTTGAGTCGGAAATGTTTCTTATTAATTCCTTTAAAAACAAGTCATACATGAAGCTCTTGGGAGCAAAATAACTTGGATGATTGCCATCTCATATGTCTGTCAAGACTTACAGAAGATCAGCAATTACTATGCAAACAATTTCATTACAGGATGCCTAATTAGGAGACTCAGGAAAAATGTTAAACACTATAATTGTTTTTTTCTTACCTTCCATTTTCTTCCTCCTATTCTCAAAGTTTCATCCACTGTGGACTTGTTCAATATGTTGGGTTTCCATATGCTGCGCTCTCATCTGCATGCTGTGTTGTAGGTTGGGACCCAAATGGACTGTAAATGTCTTGCTCAGGAATCCAAGTTGAACCCTTCCCAAAGTTTTTGCAGAAAATCAGTTTCCTGTGGGGGGGTTCAAGGTTTTTAAGGTTAATACGCTGTGGAAGTGCCTCCAGCATTTTTAACAAGAAGGGAAAATATAAATACGGTATTCTTATGCAATCTGAACTAAATTTGTACTCTTGATGTGCAATAAGTACAATTATATACGTCATTAAAAGTTCTTGTTTATAAGGCAAAAGGTTTTGGATTCTTTCAGTTTGAATTAATTCCTTTTGACATTGAAGTATAACGCCAAAGATTTTCAGTGTTGTGGGAATTATTATTGTGAAAGCAGTTCTGAGGGATTTAAAACAATAAAAGCCTGGGTATGGTGCCGAAATATTGTGACATTAAAAAGAAAGGTACAGAATACAAATAAATTCTATTATAAACTGTAGTTTAATTAAGTCATTTTTACATGACTTGTTCATTGTGAACAAAAGGTTTTCTATATTTCTGAATGTGGAAGGATGAGACATACAGGTAAGGGAATAAGTTTCTAAAAGGGCATGGCTATTTTAAGAGTAAGGTTATCTTTTCTGAAAAATATATTTTTAATTGCTGTTCCTAACAGTATTATTTATGTAACATTTTGAATGCTTTTTCTTGCTTAATGCATTGTGACATTGGCAATTGTCACCTTTTTTTGTGATTGTTTGCATAGGAACATACAGATTATCAGTAAATTTGTGTGTTCTAAGGGTTTATTGGAGAGAAAAAGGTAGCACAGTTTGTTACTTGTCAGATTTAAAATCATCTTGGTTTTGCATGTACCTCAAAATCACCTTAATCTATACACATAAAATTCCTCAGAGCTGTATTTTATGTCAGTATTAAATACCCTCTTTGTGCCAGTAAGGTACGTACAGTGCTGAGAGTCAGAATTATTAGTGACATCAATCCCAAACAGGGTTTTGAAATTGTAGTAAGGAAATGCAGTGTATCTGTCATACATATTGAGAATAGGCTTTTATTTTTTTATTTTTCCCCAGATATTTTAAGGATTTTTACTCACCAGATTTTTTTCTGAGAATTAGGAAGTTTACATTTTTTTAAAATCTATAATGGACAGTGATACGTTTAATTTCTTGTTGCTAGTTAGAATAGGCAAGTCATTTTAATTTAGAACTAGTGTCGTACATTAGATTATTTTAAAAGTAATTTTATCTTGATGTTTCACTTTTTAATAAAATCTGAGAGTCTTTCAGATAGTATTTCAAAATATATATACGCTGATTTGTGTCTAGAGAAAAAGTGCTTGTGGGTAAATAATTAGATTTTTTTAAATTGCTTAAAACAATTTCTTCACAGGTTGAAACTCCTCTGTAAAGATGCTATAGAGCAACTTAAAAAGTTAGTATAGCTAAGGTCTTGAAGAAAGAAAAAATTCCCATTCATCCTTGTCAGCAATGAGCCCGCAACTGTGGTGAGAAGCACATCATCAATGGAGGTGCTTTTTTTTTCTTGGTGGATGGGTCACCAAGACAGCAGATGTCAAACTGGCATTTTTTCCTTCTCCCTTATGCAAGCCCCAGCAACTTATTATGCCTTCCTCTCCCCTCAAAAAAAATTCCCAGTATTTTGCATCAGCCTTTCTCTCCCTGTCAGCCTACCCTCAAATGCAATGATAAAATGTAATCTATACCTATTTTAAGTATTTACACATGGAAAAACCACTCCTGCTTTCTGACTGTAGACCCAGTTTCAACAGCAAAATAAAACTAAGCCATAGTTAATTACAAGTGAAGAAATGTGGCAATAATGTGTTTTTTTGTTGTATTCAAATATTTTCCTCTTCCGTTTAAATTTGCTGTCAGTAAGTTGTCAGTAATAGGAACATCGAAAATTTAATTATCCAGTGTAAAATTAAACTTGAGATATCCCAAACTGACAGCACTTTCTGTGGCAGTCTTACTGGGCAGCAGCTAGGGAGGTAGAGCAATGTTTGTTAGGTGGGACTGGAGTGAAGGGGAGTGTGGGGAATAGGACTTCCCTTGTTTTCTTGCTTCTCATGCCTAACAAAGTGGTTGTTGTAAGTCTACTAAGCCAACAGATTCTTGTGCAAAAGCACTAAGGGAATTAAAAGCTTAAGTGGTTCCTGCACTCTGAAGAGTTTAAATGGTTTAGTCAAGGAAAATAGGGGAAAGAGTATACATTTGTTAAGTACTTCTGCTTGTTCTTAGGCTTCAAACTAACATAGTTAAGAAACTCAGGGGTTTTCAACCCTTGAGCTTTCCTAGTGAATTCGCATAGGGCTGCTTTAATGTGAACCTGAGAGAGAAAAATTTAGAAGAAAAGAATTTACAGCTCGAGTCATCCAAAGAGCGTGTGCTTAGTAAAATATAATTTTATTTAAAATCTTCTGCAGTTTGTTTGCTTTTCTTTTAAGCTGCTGCACTTTGGCTCTTTTTGTGAATATGTTGTGGGGTTTAATTCCATGATAAACTATTTGTGCTGCAGGACTCTTCTTTCATTTAGTGCAGAAATTGTGCTAAGTATAAGGTGGAGCGTTAGGAGAAGGAGGAGAGGCTGCTGCCTTTAAGACATGAATTGGCATGCAGCACAGGCTTGGATTCTGGTATTTAGCTTTCATTTACTTTAAGCAATAATTTGCCTAGAGACTTCTGCCTAAATATAAAACTTCCCAATATTAAAGAACAAGAAAGAAAATAAAGCAATTGAAAGGAAAAATGATTGCTAAACAGTTCATTCACTGTCTTGGTGCATAGGCCTAATTTTCAATACTGAAGCAAAGTAATGCTAAAAATGAACAGATATTTAGAAAAGCTGCATGTGGCAAGCTTTGGCAAATGATTTTTTTATTCTGGTATGAGGTAATGTGTACAGATGTCTTTTTGTTTTTCTATATTAATTCTAGAAAGTCCTGTGAAAGTCATATAAGCCTTACAGCTAATATTCTTAAATCCTTTGCCTGCTGTGTTTTCTCCTCAATAATAAAGGTGCATTAAAATAAGCATATACTTAATTGTTGCATTAAGACTAAAGAAATGAGAAACGGAATAATTTTGCATTTCAAATACCTTGTGAGTTCCTCTTGCACACACAACTGTGTTGAAAGCTGGAGGTGTTTCAGCAACAGCCCTGAGTGGAACTGGTATGCAGTTGCTCTTTCCCAGTGCATCTCGGCTGAGCTTCTTTTTCTTGAATGATGGGTCAATGCAAAATAATTGCTTAATATAATAGTTATTAGAGCAGATTGTAAATACTGAATATGCAGCACAACAGAAGACAAGCATGGAGCTGTCTTCTGATGGCAAATGCAGACTTACTGTCCTGTGTGCTCCATTTGTGAATATACTCCATTTGTGAATTGTCCCATTTGATTGTAGAAGTATTTCTTGCAGGGTTAAAGAAGTGCTAGCTCATGTACTTTGTGTCAATTACAAATAGATTTGAGCATAGCTATTTGTGATTCAGGTCTCATTTGATACAGAATTCTCAGAGTTTTTTGAATTCTGTATCAAATGAGACCTGGATCACAAATAACTATACTCATATCCTTGTAAAATCACTAAGATTTGACCAGACTTTTGTTTTCTTGCTTTGCAGATAGTAGTATGTTTCCTGCAGTGATCATTAGTGCTTTTGGAGAGCTGAAATCAGCATGCAACATTGGTCACAGATCACTCTCCATTTTACCTGTCTCCTCAGAATCAAATAAGTCAGCAGTCTTTTTGTCTGTGCAATGTTTTAATTTCTCCCTTATTAATTTGCTATTTTGAGCCAAAAATTTCTGTTGAAAGTTGTGCCAAGAATGGAGAAATGGAACAGGGATTTGCATACCTATCGCAAATCTCTGCCACTGAGTTGCTCCCCTCAGCTGTGCAAGTGCGTGTGTTCCTTGGTTTGATGCACAGATACCCTGTGTGGAGGATTACTGATGTCTTAGAAGTCCAAAGCAATATTTGACAGTCTTTTGCAAGTGCAAGTTAGGCCATCGTTATCAGAACGGGAGAGAAAGGTTGAGCAGGAATGGCTGTGGCAGTGATGGGTGATGGGTTGTGCAGCGTCTCTGATAGCTGAGAAATAGGCTGCACCATTAAGTGACTTTTGCCTTTCCAGAGTGAACCAGCCTGAGCTGTTCCACACAAATTGCCCCTGACCTGGTGGTTAGAAAATCCTTTTACAGAATTTCACTCCTGACTTACCTCTTTGTCAGTGAATTATGCCCATTTCAGTTGAGTGCAATGCTCCTAATAACATGTCAATTAATTTTAAACTGTGCAAATCTTCACTCTGCCATCAAGACTTGGAAACAAGCTTCATCATTTGCTCCCTCTGGGGTTTTGGAAAAGGCATAGTTTGAAACACTCTGTGAGACTTTTGGTCTCCTTTTCTAATGTAAAAAATTTAATTTTTGTAAGTGGTTAAAAAAAGAGTAGTTTTTCTAAATAGTTTCTGAATCTTTAAAACCATGCTGTTAAAGTATAATTCTGGACAGTTATCTCTTTCTGTAGTGCTATGGAAGATTTTGCTAGACAGTTGGTGTTCTTAAGTGATGTATTACTTATTTTTGCGTATTGTGATGTTTCAGCCTTAGAGTTGTTTTAAGCAATTGAAGAGTAGGGAGGAAATGTAATGAAAACAGATGTAAAGGTGTTGCAGAACTGAATGTTTGAGCACTCATCTGTATTGTACTGGCTGGAGTGAAAAAAATCTGGTGTTATAAATCATATTTTAGAGAAAAATGAATAAGAAAAGCTTTATTCCATTTCTTTACTGGAACCAAGGCCTATTGAAAACAAATAGATCCAGAGGGATCAGCTAGATTTTATCTTGTGTAAAAATCTTGCTGTTGAAGAGTCTTGTGTGGGAGGTGCTGTCCAGCTTTGATCCACGTGCCAGGCTTTCAAAAGTTCAATCCAGAAACCTGGAGCCGATAACTTTGCCGTTGTATTTTTTGGGCCAGCTCTGCTAGGTATCATCGGTTGGGTTTGGGTCACTGTATTTTGGTGGGATCTGAGAATATTTCCCTGATGCGTATCCTGGGAATGCCTTCTGTGTGGGAGTACTGACAAGTGCCCACTATGCCAGTGGGCTTTCGGCAGGGCAGCCTGTGGGTCCCATGGGCAGCCAGAGACACGGCAGTCGTGCAGCTGATCCACAGTTCAGCACAGCTGCACAAAAGTCAAGTCTCAGCTCAGTTTAAGGTCACTACCTCTGCTTTTATTTCTTTCGATAATCGTGGAAGCTGGTTACTTCTGCATTTTAAAGGGTTTGTCCCAAAAGTCATGGGAAACCTGACTCAATTGCCAGGTTTTTAGAGCAAAGTGAGTTAGCTCTAAGCCTTCATCAGCACATCTCCCAAGGGAGGGGTTTTCCAGTCTCCTCTGAAAACCTTCATGCAGGGATTTGAGCTCATGGAAGTGGAAGTTCGGCAGCTGGGTGCTTTTGGGTACAGCCTGGCTGCCTGTTCGCTGAGCTGCTGGACATTCTGAAAGGGGTGCAGTGCTGGCAGCGTGGGAACGAGAAGTGGAAGTCTCTTGAGCTTTGGGCTAGGATTTTGTAAGAGTTTGTGGGAGGAAACCTGAAGAGCAGATCAATGTGCTTGTAGTCAATGGTGCAACTCTTTGGCTTGAGGCTAAAAGAGTTTGGCAAAATGAGTCTAATTGCTGATGACTGCTGAAAGGGGAGTTCTGATAACTGCCTCTGCCAGAGACCTCTGCCTATGGCTTTTTAGTTTTTAAAAATACCTCATTATTTGGGTAATCTCCTATGTACTTGAACTCAACCAGCAGAAAATTCATGCTTATCCTGAAACTTCCAAAGTACAGGCCTTGTACTGCAGTGATACAAGTTGTCAGTAAAATGTAAAAAGCCAAACACTGGATGTTTTTCTGTAGTCTTTCTAGACAACATTAGGTGTCCTCTATGTTTGATCTTTTGTCATCTTCAACCTGCAGAAATCTATCCCACACAATTAAACCATGGCCCATGTGCTTCAGCATCCAAGTGTTTTGTCCCTGTGCAGAGGGGAATTGAGTGAGGTGCCTTTTTGAGTATGATCAGAGATGAATTTATTTAGATCTAG
The DNA here is from genome assembly GCA_013397315.1 of Donacobius atricapilla. Classification (NCBI taxonomy): domain Eukaryota; kingdom Metazoa; phylum Chordata; class Aves; order Passeriformes; family Mimidae; genus Donacobius; species Donacobius atricapilla. The sequence continues at coordinate 407,171 of WBMY01013587.1, read as the reverse complement.
TTTGTGACTGGGTGCAGCAAGACTGCAGTGCTGGCTGGAGGAGCTGTGTCCTATCTATAAGTAGGAAAATGGTTGCTAAGAAGAAAAGGCTGCTCACCTTCCAAGATAAGTAGAGAAATGTTTTTGGCTAGATATGTAAAGATAACGGCAATTGTCATGAGGTTTGCTGTCGGTCGCTCTTGGTATGCTTTCAGCTGTGGGAACGCCTACAAATGGAGCAGATTGTAAAGTTATCCTGGCATAGCATCTGAGAGTGAAACTCCTGAAGTATTTCCTTGTAGTTACAAAGAAATGTGGAAATAATAAAACAGCTGTTGTAGAGGCAGCAGGAGCACGCTGCCGTACCGTCTGTCAACAGTCCTCTAGACCTCTCAGTGGTGACTTAAGACAGCTTTGTTTTCTGGGGTTCACTTCAAGCAATGCAGTTACTTGGACAGAATGGGAAAAGAAAGACTTGACTGTGAAGGCACATATTTTGGGTAGGCTTGGCTTGAGTTTAACAGTGGGACTGTCAAAAGAAGTTTCTGATAACAGTTAATTTTTATACTTTTACAAAAAGATTACAAGCCCTTCTGCCCATTTTCCTCACTGTACTTGACTTCAGCATTTATTTAGCAGTAGTTTCCATTGCTTTTGCTTAGGTACTAAAAGGGTCTCTGAATTTGAGAAGATGTTTTGATTGTTCATAATGCATTATGGTGTGTCCACAGGAGAAGTTATCTCCTTAATGCTAAGCTTTTTCAGCCTTTTTCAACTCTTCGCAACTTAGGTGAGTTTGGCAAGCTTCTTTATGGGTGGTAGGGCAGTGATTTCACAGACTGTAACTTATACAGAAGGTTTTTATGGTGATGTTTTGACATGAGAAAAAAAACAGAGTTGTATTGCAGAGTGTCATACGTTACTCATTTATTGAAGAGTAAGTCGGAACAAAGAGTTGATGTTTGCTTCTTCAAAGGGTAAATTAAATCCTGTCTAGCAACACCTTGTGGAATTTTCTGTAATACACATTTGTTTTATATGAATAATACCCAAACTGAATTTTTACTTTAACAAGAAATAAGGCATCAGCCCAACCAATGAGGATTTATTTTTTTCTTCAGAAAAATCTGTTATTTCTCAGTCTGTGGTACACTGGTAAGGGACTGAAATTTAAGTAAGGTAGGATAAGGATTCTCTGTATAAATGACAAACTACAAGATTCAGTTATATGCTTTTTTTTTGAGCAGACTTGGAGAGTGCAGCATTTTAAATAGCTTCAAGTTCCATTATAAAATGTCTGTGTTTTCAGGGTTTCTTTAAAAAACCCCTCATGGTAGGTGTTTTAATCCATATCTGAATTGTAGCAATGGAGAGACAATTTTTCCTTTTGTAAAAAAAGGCTTGGACTGATTGAAGAGACCTTTCCTTCAAAAGTTTTATTTTTAAGGCTGAGTTTCAAGTTACATTTAATTTCAATTTTACATATATATATATACACACACGCAGCATTTTGAATAGATTTTAAGAAACATGCATTTTGAAATACATTGGGCTAATAATGAACTCAGGCTTATCAAGGAGTGCCGTATTTTCAAGTCAGTGAAAATGTTCTCTCAGGATCGAAATAGGCTAATGCATATGTTGCTTGTGTAAAGTATTACTTGAAACAATAAAAAACTTTGTTGCCAAAGTAGTCTAAAATGCCCAAACCACAAGGATTTTGCGTGGTAAAAGTAGTGTTGTCCTTTAATTTTCCCATGATCATCCTGTATTTTCATTCCGACAGGATACTGGTGCAGCTCCTGTGAAAAACATGGCATTTCCACTTGAGCTAAAAAGCAGCTCCCCGTTCATTCTCACTAGCAGTAAGATTCAGATACTATTTTTGTTCAACCTCCAGAAAACAGAAGTTTTAGGAACAGATGGGTATTTTGGTTGGCCTGGTTTCAGCCCTGGCTAAATTTCAGTGTGGATAGTTACATCCTGCCTCCATCAAGCTCTTGCAGTGTCAGTTGCTTGTGGGTAAGGGTAGTTCAGGATAATGTCTCTGCTGAGTGGACAAGAATTGGAGAGTCTGGGTTCTATTCTGTCATGTCCTGGACCTTCTCTGTGTTATGTCCCTAGATATGATCTTGAAAGAGACGAGGTAAGCAGGAAAATGAACAGAAATCCTGGGATAACTAGTGCATTTACCATATTTTCAATGTATAAAACATGTAGTGTTGACCATCTCTAGGATGAGCTTTATGAAACTCATGTCCAAGAGAACTAAATGCTCTTGGAGGGGGCTTGCATCAGAAGAAATTTAGATAACCCTTGTGGAAATTTTCTGCAATTTACTTGTTTGGATGGGGCATTGTGACAGCTCCGTCGCTTGCCATTTCACTTGCTCTTACTCCCTTGCTTCTACAGTTGAGATTTGAAGAGCAGATAAAGCATCTATAACTCAGTTCCGTGTACCTTGAAAATTTCTGTGGGTTTTCAGGTTTTAACAGTGATTTTTGGCAAAATTGTGCATGCAACATTTCAGAGAGTGACCTGCTGAGTATCTCTTGCCATATCCAGATGCAAACTGATTATCTACAAAGAGTGTGAAGCTATTCAGTGAATAAATGGATTTATATTAAAAAATCTGTACTGATTCTTGTCATCTTTATGCCAAGTTCTTAAAGCTGGAGTAACCTGTTTTCAGACTTTATTTTTGTGTTCCAAGCATTACTAAAGTTTTACTTATACTCCTACATGTATTTATGGACATGTGCTGTATTTATCGATCTTGTAATAAAAATTTGATAGACAGTGAATATGAAACACAGAACAACTTTAGATGCATGAATGCTGTTCTTGGAGCATTCATTTTCAAAATAGTGAGGAAAAAAAGGCAAGGAGGTTTTGAAAATAATTTGCTTCATCTCTTTCACTTCTGTAGGCTTTTCACATACTCCTAAAGGCATGTGTTTGGTGAAGGTGGTGCTAGGTTTTCCCATCAAAGACAGAATGAAGTATCAGCAAATGTATGTAACAACCTCTGACCTAATGCTGTAGGCACTGTTATCATGAAAATCATTTACTTGGTGTAGCGATTATCAGATATTTCTCAGTAATGGGGCTTCTTAAACTCCCCTGTGAGGCTGACATGAGATGAAAGTGTCCAGCTTTTCCACATCACGTGCAGGTAAATGGTTGAGTAGCCTTTGTATTTGTATTAAAGATAAAAGGTTGAGCGCAGGACATGACATTTCTTTCAGGTGTATTTCAGTGGTTTAAGTGTTAGCATGCATCACCCTGGCAGACTTTTTCTTGCCAACATTCCTTAATAACTGAAATCTTTTGATTATCAGTGCTGACTCACATGTCCTCATAGCTGTATAATTCAGATCAATATTTTTGTGACTTGTGGTATGCTGGCATTACCAGTCTTCCCACTTGAAGAGAAGTACTGCATGATTCACATACTTAGGTTTCCTTAGGCATTCACAGCTCACTGTTACACAAGAGAGAGGACTGGACAGACCCTTGCACTGACCAAGTGTGACTGCCCTGCTCCTGCCCTGCTCCTGCTCACAGGTTCTTTAAAGATTTAAACCAGTTGTGTTACAGGTTGGGGTTATTTTTAACCTCCGTTAAAGGGTCAGAGTTTTGCAGTATGTAAAATGGTTCTGCTGTTAAGCTCCATTGTCAGACTTGGAGTCGTTTGAACCTGTTTCATGCAGTTCTGTTGGTGGTCATTGGCTGTCCATGTATGCACGGACAGCAGGCACTGAATCGTGAGCCTTGTGGCTCTTGGTGTTGGTGTAAAATGTTCTGCTTGGAGCTGATGGAAAAGTGTTTCCCTGTTCCCCAAAGTGAAGTGCGTTCCCCCCAGATGTGCAAAGGTGCGATGGAGCTCTAGTGCAGGGAGATGTGAATGGTTCTGGGTTGTGCCAGGAGGAGGGAGTTTAGGGAAACCCTGATGCTGCTGTCAGCAGGTTTTTGCCTAACTCAGGGGGTTGCTCTCTGCTGCTTTTAGCATTATTATTATATTTGTTACATGAAGTTGTGAAGCTTTGACAGTTTATCTGCTGTTTGCTTTGCAATTTAAAATTTTGGTGTTCTTAAATGCAGACTGATGATCATGCAGAGCTTAAACAATGAGAATATATTATAGTTAGCACTTTAAAAATATATGTACGTTGTCTTCTGTGCTATAAACTAAGCTGTTTTAAACATTGGAACCCTTCTTGTTCAAAATAGCTTGATTTTTAGTAAACATTTCAGATGATATTTATGAAAGTCTAAAATAGATAAAACATCTGTTTTTAAAAGACAAGGTGACAGAATAAAATAAATAGTTACAGAAATACCACTGATATGATGGAGCAGAGGTAAAGAACCTAATCCACAGCAGAGCCTCCTCCTGTTTACATCTGGGAATGTAATGCCCCAGCATATTCCTATTGCCTTCCCAGTCAGTAATCCGTGATGTGTTGTTTCTTACTTTGCTTTAAATATTGAAGAAATGGATATGCAGCCCTGGGCTCCAAGTAGTATTACAAATGTCTGAACAATGATCTGTTGAGAGAGAAATATCTGTTTAAGAATGTAGCAGAACTTGTCTGTAACAAGCAGATCAAAGAGTCTGTAAACACAAATTAAAAAAAAAAAAGGAAAGGGTAAAGTGGGTCAGATGCATGACACAATTTTGAGATAAGCTGTTGATAAGCCACTGCTGCAAATATTTGTCTTTGAAACTATTATAAGCAGCTGGTTGACCCAGAAGGGAGCCTGAGGTCACTCTGTGGTTGAGGTCTGAGGAGGGGCATCACAGTTGGTTGTCCTTGGGAGGGCACTGGGTGCGGTGTGCATTGGGTAGAAGCTTTTCAACACCTTCCCTGAAATTCACAGGCAGTTGATAAACTGGAAAATATTTCTACCTCATTACAGATTGAACAAGGACAAATAAAATAGATGTACATTCTGGGGTTGTGCTGAGGTGGAAATTGTAGCGAGAAAGTTTTCTTTAACATAGGAGCAGTGATGGTCACCTTCTTTTTCTTTCAAAATGAGGCGACTCATTCCGCTCACATGCTCTCACAGGATCCCACGGCCCACGTGGAGTTGTAAGCACCTTTGAGCTGGATTTGCCCACAAATGACAAGCAGTGACCATCTATGTGGCAGGTAGCAACAGGGTGACAGAGAACAAACAAAAATTATGTGCCAGCCTGATACAGAGGATGCCACAGCAGCTAAATGAAAAAGCAAAAGTCCCAGGTTTACCTTTGCCTTGAGGCTCCAGGATGACCCTTTCAGCCTGTCCATAGGATTAAGGTATAATTATTTCTGATTATACTCCTTTTTCTACTTATGGAAAACAAACTCCAGCTCTCGGCTCATATTCACTTTCTGAAGTTCAGTTCTCGCAATCTAAATTAGACCTGCCCAGTGTGTTTGCGAGGTCAGTGCTCTTGGAGATTGCAGTGGAAACTTGTTTGGAGAGAACTGGGGAGAGCTGGAACAATACCAGATTGTGCTGGGAAAAGCTGCTTCATGTGGCATGTCTTCAAGGAGCAATTACAAAAGTAACACTTGCTGTCAGCCAATAGAGCAGAGCAGTTAGTGGATAAAAAATACAAAAATCTGCCCTGTGTTCCAGTACCTGAAGATGTAGAGCTTTTCTATTAGAAATTTGCATAGAGCACAGTGTTTTCAAATAGCAATTCTTCTGAGGAGCTTATAGATATATTTCAAATTTTAATGCTTATGAATTGGAGATTTGTTTGTTAATACTTACTAAAAAGTATATACTTTGACAACCCTAGAAAAACTTCTGACCTGTCAGAAGGTGTGCTGGCTTATAGATCTTGCTCTTTCACCCCTTTTTTGAGTGCTTGGTAGAGAATGTGGAGCAATTCCTCTACACAGCAAGTGTGTTAAGGCTACCTGCTGAAATCCCATTGTCTACTCAGCAGTGTTCTTGCCTCACAGACCATTGAACAGGGCAGTTTTCCATGACTGGAATATTGCTGCAGGCCCTCCTGATCAGGAGAAGGAGTTGATGAGGCCTTCTACAGACGGCTGGAAGTACCCTCATGATCACAAGCCTTCACCAGCTTCTTCAACCACTCTGGTATCTTCTGAAAAGTCAGCACAGCTGGGCACACGGTCCAGGAGAGTCCTGCCAAGCTCTGGTGATCAGTTTTTGATGGAGGTAGCAGAGGAGCCAGCCTGGAGAGGTGTGGTGCTGCACCTTGTACTTGTGAAGAAAGGACTGGTTTGGGATGTGAAGGTTGGGGTAGCCTTGGCTGCAGTGACCATGACATGGTGGAGTTCAAGAACCTGTGGGGGGAAACAAGGCGAAAAGTAGAGTCCCAGCCCTGGATTTCAGTAGAGCTAACTTTGGCCTCTTCAAGGATCTACTTGGATGAATCCCATGGGTTAGGGGTCTGAAAGGTATGGGATGGGTCTAGGTGGCTAAAGTTCAAGCATATACTCCAAAGATGAACAGAGGACTGGAGCATCTCTTAGGAGACAACTGAGGGACCTGGACCTGTTTAGCCTGAGGAAGATGGAGAGGGAATTTTAGCAATGTATGTAAGTGTCTGAAGGGAGGTGTCAAGAAGATGGAGCCAGGCTTCTTGGTGGTGCCTAGTAACAGGACAAGGGTCAACAGGCCCAAAGAAAACCACAGTAAGTTACTTCTGAATATGAGGAAAAAATCTTTATTGGGAGAATGGCACATACTCCTTCTCTGGATATTTTTGAAACCTTCCTGTGCAATCCTGTTCAACCAGCTCTAGGTGATCCTGATCTCCTGAGCAAGGAGATTGGACTTGAGGATCTCCAGAGGTAGCTTCCAACCCCAGCCATTCAGTGATTCTGTGTGATTTTGAACTAATGCTGTTTATCGTCCTGAGATTAGATTTGGCAAGCAACATCTGTAAGCCACCACCATAAAAAATTACTTCCAATACATTCTTCATTACACTTTTCTTCAATATTTTGCTGTCGCTGGAGGATTACAGTTTTCTGCTGGAGAATTAAAGGAAAAAATGTAATATAAATGTACAGTCAAGAGTTTTGCATTTAAATCCCTTGAAGTATCAAGGCATGCAAGTTATTCTGATTTATATGTGTGTCTGTTTAGCAGTGCACAAGCAGAAAATATCAGTTCTTTCCTTGCTGGCTTCCTAAAAAGCATGCAGCCCAAACTGACAACAGGTTCAAGGACTTAAATGATAAATTAGCATATCACCTTCATAAGCAGTGCCTTTACTTGGGTGGACCTTGGGAGACTCCTAATAGTGTATCACACAAACTAGCCTAATTTCAGAATTGTATATCACTAAGTGTAATCTGCCCATCAAAAATCTATGTGCACTGACCCTGTAAGGTGTAAAACCAGGAAACAAAACAAAACGAAACAATGCAGTGTTCAGTTTAAGCTGCTGTGGAAATTTGAGCAGGCAGCATGTTCTGAGTATTTACTTTTGGAAAAAGGCTAATCTGCTAGCAACTTCTGTGGTTGCTGGAGAGAGGGGCTGCTCTGTTGGCACTTCTAAGCAGGGTTCTGATGCAGGTAGTGTGAAATACTGGCTGGAAGGAACCCAAGACCCTCTCGATTAGCTGGACACGGAACCTGATGAGAGTAAATGCCTGTACCTGCAATTAATTTATATAAATACTCACAATTAATAGTGTAACAAATGTGACTACTCTGTCAGCTTCCATCTTTTGCTCTTGACCATTAACAAAGATTTCAGAGTCTGGTTGTACGAATAACAGAGAAGCTTTTATCTACAAAATTTATTTCTGTTACCATCAAAAAGCAGAATTACAGAGAGACAGTTTTTGGTTGGTTGGCTATAAGTGTGCTTGAGAAGCATCACTGTATTTTTGAGGGATGAGATGTCCATGATAAAAATTTTTAGTCCATTTATTCAGAATAAATTGTTCATGTTTCCGTATGAGGAGCAAGCAGAGCATTTGCAGCTCTGGAAGATGAACTCTTCAGGAAGATAGTAGCATCTCTGTGAAGTCCCAGCTGTTTAGTATTGCCTTTTTCGAGCAGTCAGTAAGAGGAAACACACCATGATAGCACTGTTGCTCCATGTCAGCAAGCATAGGCAGGGCAGGAAGTGTAGCCATGGCAGGAAAAGAGCCCAAGAGGAGAAAAGTCCCTATAGGCACCCCCAGGGACTTTGTGTGCCATTTCTGCCCCACAGCAGGAGCCATCCCAGGCGCTGCCCGAGGGTCACACAGGAGCTGAGCACCTGCAGCCTCCGTGGGAGGGCCTGGCTGCCAGTGGGTGCCCAGCTTTTGCCAACTGTCCTGTTCAGCACTGGCATGGTCATAGCATACATCTCCCATAACAGGCCAGAGCTATGAACTCAGATTGAATTTCAGCTTGGCTGTGCCCCTTCTCCATCTGCTTCTCCCCACGCTGTTGGATAAGGTGGTGGCTTCTCACAAACGTGCCACAGCAGCATTGTCCCCAGAGCTGCCGGATGCTGGCATGCCTGGGAGGTTTTGCCCATGAGGAGCAGTTCTGAAGTGCGGCTGCTGTGCATATTCTGTGTCCATGGTCCAGTGCAGTCGTCAGTGCTCCACACCACTGCAGCGGGCAGAGCCAGGGCTGCTGGCTGGGGAAGGACCCTGCAGGAGTGGGTGGTGTGGGCAGTGGGACTCAGTGAGTTAGGAGCATGCAGGATCAAGGGGGAGAGCCCTGCTTTGGAGCTCAGAAAGGATACCAAGGGTGTGCCCAGTCATCCATCTTGGGCACATCCCAAGTGCCTGGCCTTCCCACTGGAAAATAGAAGTGAGGCCAGTGATAGAGGGAGGGAAGGGCAGAATAAAATAGGCCACATTAACAGAAAAATGTAGAGGAAAGGAATGACGAATGCTTCTGGTTAATTGAAGCTGTCCTTACACAGAGACTCAATCTCACGTTTCATCAAGCAGTAAGAGAAAAAAAACTATTTCATGTGTCTTGTGACCAAGTCTGAAACTTGTCGGAAGAGAAAGTAGCCAGTGCTCATTCAGTCAAAGCAGAGGCCACATCCAGAGAAGAAGAGGTTTGCTTGAAAACAGTTGTCTTTGATTAGTAAGAATTACCATTCCAAAACATCAGATTTTTTTCAATAATCGTTTGACCTGCCATTTTGCCACTGTGTATGCATGTATATATATATAAATAAATCAGAAAAAACAGACTATTCATTTGTGCTATTTGCCTATATGCAACTTAATACTTTGTCTTGCTGTTGTAGCTTGGGAGCCAATTCACAGACATGACTTTCCGGAAGCAACACTTGCCCATGGAGAACTGTCACAGAGGCTGCACCTTGCCAGCTAGTAGACATTGCTAATCTAGGTGTATTTTCAGGAAAACAATCTGAGATTTCCTATTATGTCTGGGGCAAATGGAGTTCTGTTCTAACCCCAATGCCTGTCTGAGGTTTGTTTGTGGACATCTGGGAGCTCCAGGCATGGGAGAATTGACACCTATGCTTAAAACCTACTGATATCTACTGTTTGTTTAGGCATTGTCTGAGTGTGTGAACTTAGTGCTCTTTGCTTCATAAAAATGGCAGAGTGAAGCAAATAATGAGGTATACCTAGAATTTAAATGTCAGAGCTGAGACCATGTTAATTTTTCACACAAAAAATTGTTTGCTCAAGTGGTGTGCTGGGGTCTTTTGTTGTGTTTATGTTCCAGTTATGGTAATTATCTGAACTGTTGTTGTTAGGGCTAATATTAAGTGTAACTTTCTATAGACATCCCAGCTTCTCTTGTGGAACCGTTTTACTGGACAGACTACTTAAGAACTTTTTATTTCCCCTGCTGTTAAAATCTTACATAGTGTGAAAACCTATAACTTGTTTTAGGACAGCAGTGTTAACCAGTAGTGCTTCTGAAAAGTGTAACAGCTACCAAGCTGTCTCTGGTGTACTAATGTTCTGAGTTGAGACAAATACATGTAGTAGAAAACTTGAAATACGACAAGCATTTTGTGTTTTTAAAGTTTTCTTTGTGTGGAGATGTTGACATCTCCTGGAAGAGTGAAAGGCGTTTAACCAACAATGTCTGTCTTTTTAGATTACAGAAGTTTGTGGAGCCAAGCGCGTGGGTTATTTTGGTCCTGCTCAGTTTTATATTGCTTTGAAGTTAATTGCAGCAGCACAGTCAGGGTTCCCAGTACGGATTGAAAGCATTAAGAATGGTAAGGAGCAAATTTTGCTTGAAATGCTATGCACTTTTTTCTCACTTTCCTTAATGCTTGTCAGCTCTCCATGGTGGTAAACTCTTTCTTATGTTTCTATGAGCAATTTTAAGGAGCAGAGAAAGAGTGGAAGGTAACGTTACATGCTCGAAGTGAGTGGTGGAAAATTGCGGAGAATTACAGATATGGGAGATCTGAGATGACATTCCCCTCTGGAAAAGGCATTGCAAAGGAGCGGCAGGAATGACAGGTGATCAGTGGGGGAGATGCATTTCTCTCTCACCTTCAGCCTCTAATCTTGACAGCTGTCCAGAGTGAGAGCTGATAGCTGCTTTGGGTGGAGGCACAATGTGGGGGACATGGGCAGGTCAGGGAGTCCCTCTGTGCAGGGCTTTAGCAAATAATCCTGCTGAAATAAATGGGGAGTGGAGATAAAATCATAGTGCTTACTGTGATTAGGTATGAAGTGTATTAGATACATTTTACAACAGCTTTATTCTTCCCAATGAATTGACAGTAATATTAAATGTACCATTTTTGGTGGAGAAGAAAGCTTCTTGAAAGAGTCTTATCTAACTCAAGTGATGAAGAGAGAAAACAGGTCCCTTTCAGCTGTGAAAACTTGATAGTAACTTGGAAGGAACTCAGTGTTCTTGCTTCAGTGTTGCACACTGCCTCAGCAGGGCTCGGGCTTCAAAACACAGGGCTTTTTTTGCTTCAGCTTGAACAGGTCTGAACCCTTAGCTCCCATATCCAGGGTGGGCATTCAAGCCATGTCCTGAGGCTGTGCTTGTGCCATCCCACTGGAGGAGCAATGCAATCAGCTGCAAGATCAGAGAGGAGGCTGGAAAGGCAGCACCTACCCACAACTCTGCAATCAGGTCACTGTTTCCAGCACAGCTTCTGCTCTGCTGTCCCTGATAAGGGCAATGAAATGTCAAATCCACATGCGTTGCAAGGCACAGGGAGGGGATTCCCAGGTCTGCCCCATCCCAGGGAGGGAAGGCCAGATTGGCAAGCACATGATGACCTGTGTGAGCTGAGCTTCTGTGATGCAGAGCTCCTGACCAAGTGGAGGGGACCAGATGGAGCTGGCACAGTTCAGTTCAGTGCCTTGCTGGAGCAGGAGTTTGAACCAAGGGTGAAGAGGAGTGGCCTGGATTTGTCTGTCAGTTTTCCTTACGGACAGCTTGTGCACTCTCCTTTTCATTGCTGTCCTTTTAAAAGATGTTAATTAAAAAGAAAAAAAATGATAAAAACCTCACAACAAACTAAATTAGAAACCTGGACTGAGATTTACTCTGTATGTTTTACAAATCTAGCATATGCAAATAATCCACAAATTTGAGTGAAAACAGGTACTTGCAGTCCTTGTGTTGATATTCTGCTCACTTACTTTTTCAGTAAAATTTCAATAAAACTTCTTCCAGTGCTAATTACATTTTCTCTAGAAAATATATGAGCACCTTTAAAGTGGAGTGAGTAACATGTACCAAATTCCAGTTTTATTTTTTTCATGGTTGTAACTATAAGTGTAAAAGATTACAGAGGTGATGGATGAATGGCTTTGCTTGGTGTTGAGCATTCTGTTAATTTTAATTGTATTGATCTTTTAGGCTGACTGTGCACAAAAATAAATGGTGTTTCTGCAAAATAATTGAGAATTGTCTTAGAGTGACAAAGTGTCAGTCACTCTGCTCAGCACAGCAGATGCAACATGGGACCTTTTGACACAGCTGTCTCTCTAGGCCTTGGTGTGATCTCTGAACCCTACCATTTTTGATTTGTTCCTTTTATGATGGCAGCATTGAGGATACTGTGATTCTGACTGATTAATTTATCCATCCCACAGTTTCTGTGGGAAACTATTCTTTCCATTACTGGCAAGGTTTTGAAGGCAGGAAATGAGTTTGTTGCTTGCTTTAATAACATGCACAAGGCTTATTTCTTTCTCTTTGCATGGAGAGATTATATATTAAGCTAGTGAATGTAGCTTTGTGTAACATTCACGTTTTTATTAAGACGTAAAATAATCAAAGGAGTCCCACATTTAAAAATGTTACAAAATATAACTAGCAGTCTTTTATAGATAAACTTTTCATTGGTTTTACAAGATGATACTGCTTAAAGTGCTTTTTATGTTCTGTAGTCTCAATTGAATTTTTCTCTCTCTTAATAAAGAACTGCCTCTACCACGATTTATGGCGCTGAAAAATGACACTGAAGTACGTTATGGGACTCCAGCAGAATTCCATGGAGTTAAATTTCAGGTTCCACATGCAACTTCGGAAAAAAATTCCTTCAAAAGAACAGATGAAGGGGACAAACAGGTAACAGGCTTGTCCTCCTTCAGGACAACATGTCATTATGCATCCTCCTTTTGGGTCCAGTCCTGTAAATGGTAACACTCACAGGAGCTTACTTAATTTTCCAATACTAGACAGGAGATGAACTCCTGATGTGCAAATAATCCCCATCATGCCTGTGTTCTGGTTTTGATGCATCCCAGTTGCTTCCCTGAAGAAAATTCTCTATATGAGCTTGTATAAAGCTGTCAGCCTGTCATATTCTGTTTAAGTTCTTTCAGTGTTTTCCTCCTACTTAATCCAGCACTGTTTCTTGGAGAGGAAGTGGGAAAAGCAGCAAATGAAAATCTGTCTGTGAAACAGAACAGGAAAGTGAGTGATTTCCCATGGCCAGTATGGTAATAGACTAATGGTACATAGTCACTCTAGAAATACTCGATCGGAGACGAGGAGTTCGGTCATGGGCCACTATTTTTGGATGGGGTAAGGCCCCACCATTTTTATCTCCCCAAGGAATAGTCCAGAAGACATCTACTTTTCTTTTTTCCTGTGTGAAACATTGTCCCAGCATCCGTTGTTCTGAGATGCCAATTTAATGAAGCATCCAAGGGACATTCGTATTATCTGTATTTAGGAGAGTGGAGAGCACTTGTTCAGATACAAGAAGCTTCACAGTGCTCCACAGTTTTCCTAAAGACTGATTTGCATCATTTTCCCCAGCCTTGACACCTTCTCCTCTGGTACCGTGTCAGGTCATGTTGTAAGTGTCTGGTGGAAGCACTTCTGTCTTCCCAAAACACATGCCCACGTTTATCACAGGGTGCGTTGGCGTCAGTAACGGCATTCCCAGCCTGAGGTCAGCTAACAGGAGTGAGCTGATGACAAGATACACAGGTGGAATAACAGGATGAGGTGGAAGAGCATGTATGCCTGTCCTCTGTGTACCAACACTGAAGCAGAACACTGCCCTCAAACCTCTGGCTCCATCTGGATTATTATTATTATTATTGTTTTATATTTTCCTTTTCATACGGGAAAACCTTTCAGGCTTACATCCTTTTCTCAAGCAATCTCAGTAAATCAAAGGAAGAAGAAAGCTTTAGGATAGTTACCCAATGATACTTACAAATCCACAGTGTTTAAAATACTGATCTAGAGATGTATTTTAATTTTTTGTACATTTTTAGTATGAAAAATGATCTCCCACAAAGAACGCACTCACACTGTGTAAATTCAAAGCTATCCAATCACATTGAGCCTTCTACATATGCTACTTCAGGCATCTTTGGAAGTAAAATACATTGAGCTGACCACTGTAAAACTTTTTTATATCACTGCCATGCTTTATCCCTCGAAGGCTCAGATTACCAAAATACCAAGTCCTGTCTTGTCCGTTCTAAGCCTTTTCTTGGAAATAAAGGGCCTGAGGATGCTGCAGTGTTTTTTTTTTCTTATTTGTCCATCATGTTGTATGCACTTGGACCACTTTGCAGCATTATTTGGTTGTTTCTTACAATTTTTGTCTCAGAATTTTTTTTTGTGTTGGTGTGTTTTGAAATAGGAGCCCAAGTCTCCTCCGATGTCTCCAATTTGCTCACCTCCTGCTTCTCCATCTACTTACCAGAGAATACCCCTAAGTTATGGATATGGTAAAGCAAGAAGTGGGCTGGAACAGCAGCATGGAGGTAGGATAAAAATGGCAATGCACATTGTGTTCCGATATTTTTTCCTCATTTTTTTCCCCTTATCAGAGGTATCCAAATTCTAAATGCCTAGTGACAATCAGCCTAATGATTTTAAAATTCAATTAGACTCGTGTTCTGAAAAATTATTTGATCAATTTATTTTGACTGTTCAATCCTGTCTTCCTATTTGCTTTCTGTTAAATTAGATTCATGTGTGACTGCTCACAAATGCTAATACTAATCTCTGACAAGGCTCTGCAATATACCCCAGTGGCAGAGAGCCTGCAAGTATTGTCAGAGTGCATGATGGTTTTGGTTTCATTAGAGGGGAAGAAAAGCCTGCTCCCGATTTCAGTAGCTGCATATTAATTTTCAGATTGGAAGCGAACCTTCTTGTGCAGGAATAGATAATAATATTTCTGGTTTTGTAATAGAAATAATAATAGGATGAGAGTATAAAAGCAGTCCCACAGTGTAAGTTAGGCAATTCAGACAAAAACAAGGCACTGCACTGATGTTCTGTCCTTCCTTTTGATGCCATTAGAGTAGGTGGGAAAACATTCAGATTTTAATAAGAGGCTAATGGGGCAGAAGCCAGTTTAACTATGGCTTTACGGGTTCCTGTTAATATTAAAGCACCCGTGCTCTTGTAATTGCAGCATGTGGTGACCAAGTTGGTGGCAGCAGGAGGCATTGGTGTATACCATCGTCCCTCCTGTTTTACATTAATGTGTTTGCAGTGAGTGAAGAGTGATTGAAGCATGCTAATCCTTCACCTTTTGTCCTTATTTACAAATGAGTGACAAAAGAGCTATTCAACATGTTGAAACTCAGTACAGCTGTGATAAGAATGTGTTTGAAACTATGGAGTGGGCTCCACCTGAAAATTATACCAGTACTGAGTCACAGGCATTCCCCTGCAGTGTAGGTAAACTGCAGCTTGTTCAGAGGTGGGATTTATTCTGGAAGAAGCACACTAGTGCAGTTGTTTTCTGGTACAATGTATGTTGTGGTACAGTACGTGCCCCAGTGAAGAAGACATGTGGCAGAGAGGCTGTGCTGTGGAGAGCTGGGCAGGGGTGTCTGTCCAGACCAGCTGACCATTTACCTGTTGAGTGCTCTGCTCTTTTCTAGCACTCTGTCCCAGATCTGTCAGTGCTATGTGGGAGTATTTTGGGTGTTGGGTTTTTTTTCCCTTCTGAATTTGGTTACAAATGTAACTTCTGTGAAATTTCTCATGGACTCAGCAGCTATGCAAAGTGACCAGGGACAGCAGCATCCAGTCCATCTGTCAACGTCTTCCAAAATTAATTATTTAACTGCTCAAATTTCTAAGGTAATAAAATCTTAGAGGTGCAGGACGATGGCTGTTTTTCAGAAAGCAATATTTCCTATTTCCAGAAAAGGAATCTCTCCTATTTTAATCCCACTGGGGATACTTCAGCCAAATGTGTTCTCAATGGCAGTGAGCAGTTAACATTTTATGACCCATGCTGTCCCACATACCAGGCCTAATGCAAGACCTGTTGGTTCTTCCTGGCCTTTAAGATTAAGACCCCTCCAGTTTCCTGAAGAGCCCTCCAAAGGGCAGCTGTGTGTGGTGCACGTGTAGGAGGTGCTTGTGCCCCTTCCCTGGGTGGGCTGGGCTGGGCTGTACTGCAGTTCTGACCCTGTAACTGGACAGGGTGTCTTCAAGGGCAGCCCTTTGCATTGCAGCCCATGACTATGGACATTTTTCTTCATGCTTCTGAAAGTTTTTCATGCTAGCAAGTATACAGCCACGTGGCTTCATGCTTAAATCTCCCCTCTGAGGACATCTAAATGTTTCCCACCTTTCACCTTCCTTCTTTTTTATTTTTTTTAATCTGAAATTAGCAGTGACTTGTACAGGAATAAAACAGATAACAATACAAGATAAGACCCCTTAGGAAAACAAGGGGGTTAGGGGTATAATTTTTAAGCTCTTCCTGAGATCAAAAGTTTTAAGATTTCTTGGACTCCTTTTTCATCATGAGTCTTTAAGGTTCTTTCTAATATAGGCTTTATGATGGTAAATTTTAAATAGGCTGGCAGCAGTTCTCAGCTGCTTTAGGGTATGCAAGTGAGTTGCCTTTTTGTTTGTAGAATTGCCTTATTTTTAAAACATTGTTCCTAAATATGTTGTTGTGTCATTGCTTACTATATTTGCTGCAGTGGAGCCTAAGTGACTTATTTTAGCAAAAGAAGAAGAAATTGTTAGTTTTCTTCTCTAAGTTTACTCCAAATAGTACAAAGTGGTGAATCATGTATTTTGTTTTTCAACAGAAATTAATGGAGAGGAAGAGTATATGGAGAAGTAATGGTCTGTTATTTGATAGCACTGTCAAAGCATATTTTTTATAGCCCAGTTGAATTATTTCTTCTTACTTAAAATAGTTCTTGTGCTGTATGTGGCTATAAGTATATAAAATGTATAAATGCCTGGACAGGTTATATAAACGTATATTTAAACATGATGAAAAGTGATTTCTGTTCTCTAGCAGTATATAAGTGATAGTGTCTCAGTAATGTCTGAAGAAGAATGATGCAATGGGAAAGACAAGTAGATGGCTGGAATTTTGTTGCATAAAACAAAATGGACTTTGATACTGTGATACCTGGTTCACTTGGTAGATGCTTGACCAAATGGACTTCGATGCTGTGATACAATGTTCACAAGCTATATTCCTGATCTTGTGGTATTTAATTATTTCCTTTAGCTTAGCAGTATTTTTTTATTATCCTGACATTTATATATTTAATTTTAAATGTCTTATGTAGCTCCTTATGAAGTCAGACACTCTGCTCACCAGCAAGATGGACCATCTTCAGGGAATTACGGAGCCAAATCTGCACTCACCTGTTCAGCTCCTAACCGGGTAATGAATTGCATATTTTTCTTTAGTAGTACTACTAACAAAACAACAGATAAATTTAAAAAACGGCAGAAAATTCTCACTTCAAAAATAAAAAGTGTTCTCCGTGGTGTTTTTAGGCTAGAGACTGAAGTGTGCTTTTTTGGTATATGAGGAAAAAAAGCTGATGTGAGAAATTACAATAAATAATCAAATTAATTAAATCAATAAAGGTAAGCCAAAATAAAACATTTTCATTTTAAGTACATGAGATTTCACAGAGATTCCTTCTTGATTTAGATAGCTATCTGTAACATATTGTCACAATCCACTAACACAAGCGGGGGTCGTGATGGTTCGTTTAGGGATCTCAGAGTGCAAAAGACACGGCAGGGGACAATCAACAGTTTCAACAACAAATGCACCTTTACTGAGTGCCACAGCAAATGCGATAGAGGGAGAAGAAAGGAGATAAAGGATAGCGAGATGGAGAGACAGAATGGGGTGGGAATAGCTACCAACGGAGAGGCGAAGATCCTTGTGGTCCGTTGCCAATAGATCCGTCTTCTTCCGTGAGGTGATCACAAAGTGGAGTTACTCAAGGGGTCCTTTTTATAGTCCTTTTCAAAGCGACAGGCAGTGGGCCAAAAGGTGGGGAGGCTGGTAACAAGCCAGTTGGGCAACAAGCACGGACAAGCCCACCGTTGAGGGAAGCAGTTCCAGCAGCAAGCACAGGCAGCGCACCGTTGAGGGAACAGGCACAGGACAAGCCAGCACAGGCAGTCTACCCTGGGGCTGTCCATTGTTTTCTGCACAGGCTCCCATGGAAATGCTTTTGGTCCAGTGAACACACCTGCAGGCAACACTTGGCAGACATCCCTCCTCAGCCAGGCCAGAACTCCTGTGTTGGGGGCTTAGGGTTCCAGTCTCTGTCCTTGGGGTTACAGTCCCTGTCCTTGACAATGGTCGTGAGGCAGACGAGAGATCTTCCATCCGTCTCTTACACATATCCACAGTATTTATGGCTAACATTCGGCATATTTTGTTTTTTCCCCCTTGTTGGTTAAATTACACCTTAAACAAAATATATTAATTTCTGGGAATTTATTTGTTTTAATGAAAATGGGTCTTAATATTTTCCTGCTGGTTGCAAAAGCAGATCTTTCCTGTGTTCCAGTATGCCTGCTGTGCATTTATTATGCAAGCAATTAGTTTGCCCCGAGGAAGGGCAAAGTTCTCTTGAGGGAGAGATTTTCCTAAATAAGTAAGACTCAGAGACTCTACCTTTTCTTGAGTGCTTAGCACCTCACACCCACAATAAAATGTCACCTGAGCCTCCAAAAGAGATCTACAGGTAGTGTCACATAATTTGTGCTAACTTGAAATGAAATTGGGTGCATTTGCATAGCACTTTGAAATGAAAATTAATTTACAGCTTTATGATGTTGCCTGTTTCAGGGATCTTTTGATGTATTTCAGATCTGGTGTTTTGTATTTGATTCTTGGGAAATAGACAGGTATGTGAGACAAGGGTTTCACAGCTGATTGTTGTTCATTCTAGGCCTCCCTTTTTAAGACTGTTATCGTGCAGGCTTAAATACTGAATACTCATTTATTCCATTTTAACAAAGACACCAGCTGTACTGGCAGCCCTTGTGTAGATGCCTCCATTCAGCCTGCAAAAGGTACAGGCCTCCCTTAAGCAAGTTATTCAGAGAGCAGAGACAGAGCAAAGAAATAATTGGATTGAATACCCTTCTCCTCCAGAGTATTCCTTTACCCAAAGGAGAATTTTTGCTTAAGTCTTGGGATGTGATGGAAGTTTGAGGGGGTCTCTAGGGGCTTGTGTGTCTCCCTGACCTAGCATGAGTGCTGATTTACCGGGGTGAGCAGAGGATCCAGAAGTGTAATATCTCCATAGTTACAGCACCATTTCCAGATTAAATATGTAGTTTCATAGCAAAGATAAATTTTCATGCACAAAGCTGCATAAATGCAGCTTTAGGTCCTTTACTGGTTCCATCCATTTGAGGTGTCCAGTGTGCAGTTCAGGGTTGTGATGTGTGACAGAAAAAAAGGACCCCCCCCCCAAATGAATCTAGAGGTAATAAAGTATAACTTGGACTTTTAGTGGGTAGCAGTAGCCAGATTTCCTTTTCTTTGAGTGCTGGTCATGTAAAGCTTCCTTTAATCGCAGGGGTAAAGATACCTGATAATAGCCTCAGTTTTAACACGTAAGTAGTGGGATGGTCATCAGCGTGGCCATTTCTGCTTCTTGTCTTCTGAAAATTTGTCTCTGCTACATAGAAGAGTGTGAGTCTGGTTTCTTGAGGTTCCCAGTACCCTTCTGGTGCCCTCCCTGTGGCTGGTGCCAGTGTCCTTCCCTTCAGTCTCTTTCAGTGGAGCGGGAGCAGCAGGACAGCAGCACCCAGTACTCAGATGATCCTTGGAGGATAACAGAGGAGCAGCGAGATTACTACGTTAACCAGTTCAGGTCCCTGCAGCCCGACCTCAATGCCTTTATTTCAGGTAATTTTTACCAAACACTGTGTGCACATCGAGTAGGGGGACCAGGCTGCGAGGTGAAAAGTGTTAAGTAAATAAATTCTTTTTTCTCTTTGGCAGTGCATTTGTAAGAGTTGATTATGTTTTCTTTTTAAAGGCAAACTATTCAAACCAATATGGTGGCCCTTAGATTTTCTCTTAAATATCCTGATACTAGAAAAATAATTGCATCTAAGGGAGAAGTGTTGGCAATTTGGTAAAAATTAAAATGAGCTCTCTGCATTTGATGTGCTGTATTTGTGGATCACACCTGCAGTGTGTATTGAGTTGAAAAACCCCTGAGGGTTGTGCTGGCTTATCCAGCAGAACTGTGTCAGTGTCCATATGATGACAGTGAAGTATGCAGTTAATTGCCCTGGGCAGTCAAGCCTGAGGGTTTATGGTTCTCAGGGACTGAGATTTTGACCTCTAGGTAATTAGGAAACAATCCTGGAGAGCACACACATGGTGGAAGTATTGTTAAGAGCATAGTGAGATGACTCTGATCTTACTCAGATTTCCATCCTGAACAGAAGGTCCAGGCTGCTTGTGGGAGGAGACTTTGCCATGTGCAGACAGTTCCTCTGGCAAGGAATGTCACAGGTTTGCAACTGAGGCAGTTGTAATGAGCCCTGCTGTATCACTGGGGTTCAGGAGGCTTTGATCTAGACACAGGTTTAAAGAGACGACCTGCTACTAACTGAAATTAGTGTTTCAGCAGTTCTTCACCTCAGTTAAGTCTCCTTCATGCAGTTTGCTTCAAAGAACAAATGGTTGTTCAGTGTTGGTTCTTTCCCCAGTGGTTGCCCAAGGGGAAGAGGATTATTATCCCAAAAGCCTGCACTTTGTTTCCTTATGATCTGTAAGCCTGTACCCAGGAAGGGCTTCCAGGGTACCCCTGACAGCCTGTGCATATGAGATGGTGGAGAACTGTGCTTGTTAACTAGAAGTATGAGAAGGGCTGCTACGGCAGGGTGAGTGAGGATGCTGCAGTAGGACAGGAGCTGTGTGCTAGCTGAAACTTCTGC
The DNA here is from genome assembly GCA_013397315.1 of Donacobius atricapilla. Lineage (NCBI taxonomy): Eukaryota > Metazoa > Chordata > Aves > Passeriformes > Mimidae > Donacobius > Donacobius atricapilla. The sequence goes on along the minus strand of WBMY01013587.1, from coordinate 386,555 downwards.
AGTTTCTTTTCTCTTTTCTTTATTTTTCCCTCTGTAAAATTTTCACTGCAGGGAAAAGTCATGGTTGAAGCAACATCTTGGGAGAGCAGTGCAGATGTCAAAGCACTGTACTGCCATACACACAACTTCTGGGTGAAGCAGGGCCGTTTGTGCCTGTTATTTCATCACTGGTGACATACTTGTTATGCAGGTTAGAGTTACTCATACTAAAGTAGGTTTTCCTTTTTATTTATTTTTCCCATATGGAGTGAATGGAGAAATGAGGTCAACAGCTCTGTCTGGCTTTATCATTTATTCAGAAGGAGACAAATGGTCCAGCATCTATAGTAGCATCCGATTAATCTGAGCACCTCTTGGACATAAATTAACTGCCTGCATCTGGCCCTGCAGACCTGGTAAAAGGGAAGAATTTTGAGAATTAATTTCCAGTGGTTGATGAGGCATGCTTTCCCCACAGGTTCCGTAGCAAAGAATTTCTTCACAAAATCAAAGCTGCCTATCCCAGAACTTTCCCACATCTGGTGAGTACTGTAATAATATTGGGGATGCCTATCACGTTTTTCTAAAAGACACCTAATTCAAGAGCTCTTGTTAAATTTTAAGTGTGTCTTCAATTATAATTATTGCTCTTATCTCCAGAATCACTTTGAGGCCCAAGCAGCAGGGTGGTCATTGTTCTTCTTGACACACTTCTTTTCTGGAGAGCTGTTCGCCCACTCAGCAGGACTGGGAAGGTTTAAACAGCAACGTAGCTGGGAGCTGTTCTTATGTGTATTGTAAGCAGCATCATTAGCTCAAAGAACTGGTATTTTTCATGAAATGACACAGAGGAGAAGCACCTCTGGAATGTTTTAGATGTGTTGTTGGTTTTATGTTTCTGTCTCTGTTCTGTCAGAGGAGGCCTAATTAAACAACTACATAATTCATTAGTGCTTTTCTAATGAAGCAGCGTGCTTACTTTTAATGAGCTTATTGAGAAACAATTGCAGATGGAATGGTATGTGATAGAATTTGACAAGAATTCTATTATATTTTCATCAACAACATGGTGCTTTGTAATTTGTTGTCATCATTGCATGTCTAATAGGAGGAACAAACAGTTTTAAACATGGATCAAAAATGCTGATAGTGATTTTGTTTTTATATATGCTTTTATGAAGAGAGATGAGAAGAAAAGCTTGCAAGAGCCTAAACATCTGTCAGGGTCAAAGGATATGTCTGGAATCTTTTCAAAGCGGATTGTCAGTTGTGAAAATAAAAAAAATCCCAACTGAAGAAACGTAGTGCTGCAGGAAGTGAATATTGGAATTTAAGATTACTTAAAAAGAATGGATTAACCCAGTATATTAACAAAACAGATTTTATTTCTATTGCTGACACAACTTGTTCTCTGTGCAGAATTTCAAGAGAAGTATTCCTTTCTAGTAGATATTTATGATTTTGTGGCAACGTGGTTTATTGTGTTGCTGCGTTAAACACATGGGATTTCAGTCCTTGTCACTATAACCTCAACAGTTTGAGAAATGCTTGTTACTTTCAAAGAGTAAGAACTTATATGTTTATTTTAGACCATGTACCCAAGATAAAATATACTCAGTTTTTGCAAAGGGTTCGTTTATAAAATTGAATTCTTGAATTTCTGAAGTTTAACTTTAGTGTTTGTGAAGCGTGCTAGAATTAGAGAGAACTGCTTAGTGAGAAGTTAGTAATATTTAAACTTGTCAAGAGCATTAATTTTGCTCTTTTTTAACGGTTAGTCAATGGTGCTAAGTAGCCATTGCTAAAGTTAATATTTAAATTTTCTGTTTGGAAAAGTTTTAAGATCCTGCATGGGTTAGCCAAAAGTGCTTCCAAATATTGGAAGGTTAATTCCACCCTTGAAGCAATATGCAATTAATTGCTGCTCTGAAGGCCAACTACATCCTAGGCTGCATTGAAAGAGGTGTGATCAGCAGGACAAGGGAAGGGATTCTACACCTCCGCTCTGCTCTGGCAAGGACCCCATCTGGAGTGCTGCATCCAGCTCTGGGTTCCTCAGCATAAGAACATGGAGTTATTGGAACAAGCCCAGAGCAGGTCCACTACGTTGATCACAGGGCCGGAACACCTCTCCTGTGAAAACAGGCTGAGACACTTGGGGCTGTTCAGCCTGAAGGGTCTGGGAGATCTTCCAGCAGTTGTCCAGTACCTAGCCGGGTCCCCAGGAGAGCTGGAGATGGACTTTTCACAAGGGCATGTAGTGTTAGGGCAAGGGGGAATGGCTGTACGCTAAAGGAGGGCAGGTTTAGATTAGCTGTCAGGAAGGACTTCTTTACTATGAGGGTCATGAGGCCTTAGAACAGATTGCTTAGAGAGGTTGTGGACTTCCCATCCCTGAAAGTCTTCATGGCCAGTCTGGATGGGGCTTTGAGTAACCTGGTCTTCCCACGTCAGGGAAGTTGGGATTAGATGATCTTTGAGGTTTCTTCTAACCCCAACCACTCTATGATTCTATAAGTATAGATTATGTATTTCATGTTCTAATATACACATACCATCATATTCAATAGCATGATGTATTAAAGAATTGTACTTTACTGAAAAATAAAAAAGTGGCAAGTCAGTTTTAGAAAATCAGCTTGTTTCATCTTCCCCAAGACAAATGTGCAAGTCAGGATCAAGTGTACATGACAGGGATGCTTGTCTTGTGTTAAAATATCTCTTCTCAGAGTTGCATTTTTGTCTCCTCCATGATGGCACGCATATGTTTCCCTGAGGTAACACCTTGGGAAACGTGTGCCTGTTTTATCCACAGGGAGCTGAGTGATGCGGATTGTGATGGGGCGCTGACACTCGCGGAGTTCTGTGCAGCTTTCCACCTTGTGGTTGCGAGGAAGAATGGTTACCAGCTGCCTGAGACACTGCCAGAGACACTGCTGCCAGAGTACCTTCAAGCAGGTAAAGTTCCTGGGGCAAGTCATGTCCCTGCAGCCATCTCAGAAATCCAGTGTGTGTGTAAGACAGGCTCACTCTCCATCCTGGGCTTCTACGCTGTGTAATGATTCTCCAGCTGCATTTAAGGCATGTGTTTTTAATTGTGGCTTGTGAGGTGGTTGCTGAAGGATATACCAAAGCATAGAGATAGGGATGCAAAGTAGAGCAGTTACCTGCTTCTTTATGTCTGCCCCTTTGCTCCATTGTGCTTCAGGTGTCAGGACAGAGATGAGTACCTGTGAAGCAAAGGGAATCCAGCAATGGCTTTAAACTGAAAGAGGACAGGTTTATGTAGATTTTAGGAAGAGATTGTTTACTGTGAGGGAAGTGAGTCACTGGAACAGGTTGCCCAGAGCAGCTGTGGGTGCTCCACCCCTGAAAGTGTTCAAGGCCAGGCTGGATAAGGCCTAGAGCAACCTGGTCTAGTGGAAAGTGTCCCTGCCCATGGTAAGGGAGGTTGGAACTAGATAATCTTTAAAATCTCTTCTAATCCAAAGCATTCTGTGAATCTATGATACAGCCTTTATTTCTTTTGATGATTTTCCCTGAAGTATCTATGTTTTGAAGATTTGTTAAAAATGCTACTGGACTGCATTAGAACTTAATATGCTAGTGGTTTTTTTTTGATGGAGATACTGGTTATATCAAAGGTTGATTTTTTTTGTAGTTTATTTTATGTAATCCACAGGTTCTTCTGTGGGTAGTTTGCATTAATGACAGGAGGATTACAACAATTTGTGTAGCACAAGAATTAATTTACCCAAAATATAACATACTTTAGTAAAAATGTGCAGTGAAAGACCTGCCCTTTTATTTGTTCTCTTCAGTTACATCTTTTAATTATAAATGAGTGTTGAAATATATACTGTTACATCTAAAAAATGTGCATGACTCTTGAGGGCAAGGACGATTACTCACAGATGATAATTACAGTGCTAAGGGATTAATATTAAAGACCTAATAAAATGTCCATTAAATTTGATGATGCTGAATATATTAAAAGGCAGGAAAAGAACAAATCAAGCTGCAGTTAGGAAAATTAAATGTTGACCCTGTATCACATTTGTGAAATAATTTCTGATGGAGTCATGTTCCCTGTAATCCACTATATCCACATCCAAAGCAATAAGCTCCCAGAAAACATGCACTTCCAAATCTTCATCACTTTCAGTCTCTCTAATTACATTCCCCTGTCATAATTACAGCTACCCTTTTCCCTCCAGGACCACCACTTTGTTCACTACATTCATGTCTGGTCTCATGATAAATTGGCTTGCAAACTCATCCATGCAGGTTCTTTTTGGTGTGTCTTCAAATTGAACCTTTTTGAGTAAAACTGCAGTGGAAATAACTATCTCTAGTAGCAGGGAATCATCATGTCAATGGGAGAAATAGCATGGAAAACTGAAGTTGTTCCCTGGGAGTCCTCTTTTTCCCTATTTGTCACTTTCAGCACTTTGTTCTACCATTTTCTTAGATGATTATTGTTTCATAATGTTGAATGAAACCAAGCATTTCAAGCCAATCTACATGGAAGAGGTGAAAGGACTAATTGTTTCTTGTGGGTCCTTTAAATACCCTAGCTAATGAACTAATTCTGGTTAATCTGAGGGTCTGAAATTATCTCATGTTCATTCTGCTATCTGATCAGGATTCATAAATTTGTCTTTTGAAAGACTTGCATTAATAAAAAGCAGAAGATCTCAACACACTGTAAACCTGAGAATCACAGAAAAGCGTAGAGCCCTGGTTGTATTACTTCTGAAATAAAAGCATTTTCAAGTATGTAAGTGCCTCATCCAGTTAGTTACCTGAAATGTCAAAAGCAATTTTCAAGAGAAATCTTGTGTTTTCTTGTTTTCATAATTTGATTTCTGTGAAATTTAGAAATTTTTTTCAAATTTTTTGGCTTCTTAGGATCCCAAAGAAGAATACTGGAAACTGTTTTTCATTGCTGTATTAGTTTCAGAATGAGGCATAATTTGGTTCAATTGAAGCATTTGCATCTAAGAAGAGTGCTGTTAAAACTTCAAAGAAAATTACTTGGAGCAAAAAAAAGTATTTAAGAATGCATTAATCTTCCTAGTTTTATGACTTGTTCCATAAACTACAAGCACAACTGGTCCAAATGCTGTTCTGGTACAGCTCCATTGACAATTTGACCCGCCACCTTCTTTTTGGAAACTTTTTATTAAAACTAATTTGCAGAATCTCAAAAGCTATTTGCCCTGTGTGTAACTCACTGTACTGTAAATTAACACAGATTTCCAAGAACTTAATTTATTGAGATAAAATAAATGCTAGCCAAAAACTAAAAGGTTGTTCTGCCTTTTAATATATTTGTCTTTTTAAAAGATGTTATTCAGCTCATAAAACAGATTTATCTCAGAGAAGCTAATCCCAGAGTGATACCAGTGGAAGGACCTGAGCTTGTGGAATAGAAATTAGCTTGTTGTGAATATTCCTTTGAGAAGTTATATGTGATTTTTTTTTTCCTTTTTCCCCCTCTGCTCTCAGTGTTGTTTAGTTGAAGGTGGTATATACTACAGCATCCACTGTGTTTAGTGCTTTGCTTTTTGCTGACCTTCAATTTTAGAGTATAGTGTCAATTCTGCTATAATTTTCAGCATTCAAAAAGTCAAAATTGCAGCTGAAGGTAGCATAAGTACTTTTAATATTGTTAAGAGAACAGGATATAAACTATAAGATCAGTTAGTTGATGCTGGATTGGGAGAAGAAAAAATTTCTTCCAAATTTCACCATTTTTTCTACAACAGAAATTATACAAGCTATCCCTTTCATGAGACTGACTTACTTAAGATGCAAGATAGAAAGATTTTCTTCATGGTGTTGTCATCCATGTCTTATGGATTTAGGTCTGAGATGTAGAAATGAAGGGCAAAATTATGCCAGAACAGGTTTCTAAGATAAGAAGTATGTATTAACCAAAGACTTAGTGTGTCTCTGTGCTTGGCTTTGGGTTGTTTTTTTGTTGGTTTGATGTTTTATACTTTTTTGTTTTATTTTTCTTTGCCCTGCAGCTTGTTTGAAGCCGATGCGTGACTGTGCACTATTTGATTCTTATCCTGAGCCATTGCCAGGCAGTCAGCAGACCCGGGAGTTCAGTCGGACAGAGGTGGGAAGGTGTAAGCTGGGTCCTTACCTTGCAGAGGGGAGGGCATGGACCAGCTTCACAGAGACTGTGCTATGTGAGCAGCAGGACTGTGAGTCTCTGAGAGGACTTTAGGAATCTCTAAGCTTCTCATTAAACCATCTCAAACCCCCAGCTCAGCCATTTCTTCTGTGTAGGGAAAGGGCTGATCGGCTTTTCAAGAGATATTCCCACATAACAGAGTTCACAGTAGACATTGAGGGACTTGTGAGATGCTGGAATCTGCAGAGAGGTAGGCTGCACTTGTTGATGTCCTGCAGGGCTGCTGCAGGAGGGGCAGTGGGGCACATGGATTGTGTTCAGGTGAAGTATCTGCTCGGTCTGAATTGGTTGAAAATATGAGGCTTCAGAACAGACCTAGAATCATAAAATCACATAGTTTGGAAAAGACTTCCAAGATCATCAGTTCCAACTGTTAGCCCAGCACTGCCTTCTTTCAAATAATTGTAGAGAGCAATAAGGTCACCCCTGAGCATCCTTTTCTCCAGGATAAACAACCCCAGCTCCCTCAGGCACTCTTTTATGCTCCGGACCCTCCACCAGCTCCATTGCCTTTCTTTGAACGCATGCCAGTGTCCTTTCTTGTAGTGAGGGGCCCACAACTGAACACAGCAGGTTTGGCTGGATGGAACGGGGGCTTTGGACTAGATCTCCAGAGGTCCCTTCCAAACCCAACCGTTGTATGATTATGTGAAGTCTGCTGCAAGCAAAATTGAATTAAGGAGAAGAGTTTAACACTGAGGTTAAAATCTCAAACTTCTAAAGACTATGTAGAACTGAACTAATCATGGCCACTGAGTTGTGCCTGAATATTGCAACTCTCAATGTATTTACTCTGGGATTTAAAGGTTTAGTGTTAAGGTAGTTAATCAAGGGGCAAACTGCAGGAACGAGCTCTTCTGACACTCCTACAAGTTTAAAAATAATGGTATGTCATGGCAGCTCAGCAAGGCTGTTCTCCAGCTATTTACTCCCAATGCTTTGCTCTGGGGAGTCCCTGGGTCAGAACCCAGCTGCTCCCTCGTCAAATCCATCTTGGTAGTGGTGGTACCACCAAACAGAATCTCCTAAGCTTCTGTGGAGTACAGTGTTGACTTTAGGCAATGCAGCAGCCTGGACGTTGAGGACCCAGTGTATCTTCTGGAACTGTTAAAATGCATGTTGTATCCCTGGGAGGTGGTGTTCATCCTACAGCAGCTTGGCCAAAGCACAGCACTCACACTGAGCTTTGGAAGCAGCGCTGCAGATCTGGTAGTGCAGGGTGCTGCTGTTTTGGCAGCGTTGGCAGGTTGTTTACCAGAATCACCTAATCCCTTGCTTATTATCTTATTTTGGATGGCTCGCAATCTAAAATAGGAAAGAAGATATAGATATAATATAGAATTAAATTATATTTGAAATGTAAACAAATATATAATTATGTATCTTTCATACACATAGTTAAAAAGCTTCAGTTTACATTGTCCAAGATTAATGGACTTTAAAATCTCCTCAGAAGTGATTTCAGAATAATTTTGACTTAATTTTTTCTTTGTTCAACTTACATTTTTACATTCAGAATTAATACAATGAATGAGTATCATTTGGAAGGTCAATAATTTATCTTCCTTTCATCTCCCTCAGGAAGGAAGTGCAGCAATTCACTGTTGCAGTTTCATTTGTATCTTGGCTAGTTGAAGAATTATACTTTAGATACTTGATCTCTACATTAAAAATGCTGTATTATCAATGCAATCTGTTATGCATTACCTCCGTGTCTTTTTTAATTTCCACCTACCATCCATTCAGGCTATTTAATTTAATTTCAGATGCCTGTTTTTTACTGTGACTGCTGAACTACAATATTGCAATAAAATAAAAGCAGTTCTTGAATACATTCAAGAAGAAAATAATGGCAGGAGACACGTCATCTGCATGCTAGGCTTTGTTAAACTTGAAAAACGCACCAAGGCTGCTAATATTATGCTTGGGAATGACACGGGTGACTAATTTTTGTTTACCAAGGAAGTTTTGGTTTCACAGGGGTTTTTTTCTCAAGTTTTTGTTTCCCACTCTCCTTTGGCTCTTTTCTGCAAGCTTTCTCACTGCCAAAATCCTAAAGTTAAAGCATGCATAAAATGACTGGCTGGGATTCCTCTGGGCTTCCTCAGAAATGTCATGCTCACAATTCATTGAAATATCTGAAAGTCGTTCTGTCAATTAAAGCATGCATTGAGTTAGGTCTGTGGTCTCACGTTCTTCACTTGAGTGTCAGGGCTAGCTATGGGTGTGAAATGTTTTGTTCATACGTTTTTGGAGTCCTCAAGCCATATTTTTGCTGTGTTGCATTCTCAGAAGTTCTAGGGTATCCCATTCCTCAAAAACTTTATGAAACAAATCTCACATACCTTTACAGTGGAGTTTTCCTTTTTGAGCTACTGGCTTGAGATTTTTGTGGTCTTTTAAAAATTTCTATGAAATCTAGGTTTCTCAATTCATTTGTTTAGGCCAAATTTATTGCAGGACATTTTCAGGTCAAACCTCTTCTGTGCACCCTGGGGAAAAAAACAGCGTCACTTAATATTTAGAGAAGTTTAGGGTTTCTGACATTTTCTTGAATGTTTTATTTGGTTGCAGAGTGTACTCTTGTTCTTACAGACATTGGAGGTAGAATTTATTCCAGCAGAAGCTCCAGGAACAATAAATGCCTATAAGTTGCTGCTGAAATAACAGAAAACTAAGGAATAAGACTGGGGAGAAATTCCCTGTTTTCCTATCAAAGGCCTGAATGGGCCTCCAACAGACTTGCAAATGAAATTTCTTTTTCCCATCTCTGTGGCTGCATGCTGAAAGAAAGGAGTAGTTCAAGGATCAGCCACATCAGCCAGGAGCCTTTAAAGCATAACCCTCAGGCTCTGCAGTCAAGCTGGAGTTTTGGTTTGAGAGACTTTTCTCATAGAGACTGGAGAAGCTTTCATCCATCCTTACACAGGTGTTGGATATGCCTCTGTTGGAAGAAGTCTCTCCTAACATATAGTCCTTATCTCCTTCAGTCTCTCTCTGTTGGAAGTGTTCCTCCAGCTAATTTCAGGTGTGCAACTGCTGTACCTTGAAAAGCAGTTGCATTGTCTTTCTTCTTTATTTATTATTTATTTATTTATCTTCTTCTTTATCTAATAAAGAAATTACGGTGCAAGTGCAAATGTTGCCATTATTTGTGTTAAACTGTATTCTTAAATATTTGACTGTGGAAAGATACCAGTTGTAACAATCAGTGTAATTAACAAATCTTTCTTTAGAAGTCATCAGCTGAAGAGGTACCTGATAACTCTGCCCTGTTACAAGATGGAAAGAAAGATAACAAACAAGGTATTTAAATAAATAACTTTTTTTTTCCATTAGGGATTAAATTACCTGTGATTTTAGTAAGCCATTATGTTTGCTGATAGAAGCAATGGTGTGTTCAATTTCTGAGCTGGCTATGTGTTGCTAAAGATTTAAAGACATGTCACAGCAGCTGAGTTGAAGACAAATAAGTTGAGGGGTTTGCTTCAAAATTAGTTCTAGCATATATGAATGTATATGAATGAAAAATGTATCTTCTAAAATATGTCTTGCCCTAAGGCAATTAATGTGCTTCTTACTTAAAATTTTAATTGTTATCAGGAAGTTTTTAAGAGGAAAGATTACACTGTGCCAAATTTTCAACTTCTGTTTTTGCAAGAAACACCAACACTTCAAAATCAGTTTTTACTCCTATTTGAAAAAAATAAACCCTGTATTTTCTTGCAAAACAAAAGTTTTAGTCAAATTGGACTGAAAAAACTTGATTCACTCACTTCTTTGACATCCATCAGCAGCAGGTCATGTGAAATTGAAGTGATCTTTCTTTTTTGCTGTAGTAGCTTCTATGGCTTCCAGAATTGGCACCAGATCATCACCCAGCCATACATTCCCTTTTATATTCCCTTTTTCCAATTCTTACTTGCTGTCCCTCCATTGTAGAAAAAAACAGTTGTGGGTGTTTTGTTGCCTGATTCTCAGAGCTGCAGATTATGTATTATTTAAAATCAAAAATGTTTTGGCCTCACAGATGTCCACATGTTAATGTTCCATCAGAGCTGTGAGACCAAGTAGTCCACATTCCTGATTCACCTCCACACCCAGGTGTGACAGAGTTTGACAGCTTCCCAGTGTCCCTTTTTCAAATAAAGTTTGTCAAGAGTTGTGTGTTTGTAAAACATTTTGACACATCAGCATGTTCCAAGAAATCAAGGTTTGTTTTGTTGTAAAATGTATAATGAACCAGAGAAGGGCTTGAACCTTGAAGGTTATTGCTTTGAAATGTCTAGGGAAGATTTACTTTTTACTAAGGGAATATTTTTTCCCTGTTTAGATGACGAAGTTGTACTTTGATTTTTTTAGCTGACATGTTAAGTCACATGGGAACCTCTTTTGAGACATGCAGTCTTCCATCAGGGCTGAAGATATGCTGTATTTATGACACAGATTGTGACCTTTTCAGCCAAAGAATACATACTTTTGTTCTCCCTTTTATTACTATTCTGACAAACATGAGAAGAGATCACTCTCCTGACTGAGGGCATCTCCCCAGAAGTCAAGAACTGCAATTCAAGACAGTAGAAGCAAATTTTCCTTCACTTTTAAAAGTATCCAAGTGAATTAACTTCGCTTAGGTTATAATGTAGTTAAATTTGGAAGATAATGTAAACTGAACTGGGTTGCAAGACCCAAAACTTTTTGCATATTTTGTTTGATAAAGGCAGATCACAGAGGAGGTAAGGTTGGAAGGGACATCTGGTTCAACCTCCTTGCTAAAGCAGGTTAATCCTAGAGCAGGAGAGACTTCATTCCAAGTGGTCATTTAACACTGAGCGTTACAGTACATCAAAATACTCTGGTGCATTAAAAACTCCATTAGAAAGGCTGCATAGGGGAATATGGAAGGGGAATAAGCACTCAAACCCACAAATTCTCAAAGTTGGATATTATTTGGCAACTTGAGTATAGATCTTCTTTCTGTTCTTGACTTTTGTGCTCTTGAAAATTGTAACTTGTTTGAGTATTTCAGTTTTCTGAGGATATTTGGCTACTTTTCAAGCATGTTTGGCATTATAAGATGTCTAATACCAGCTTAGGTGTTCCTTTCTCAGACCTGATACTTCTAGGTTTTACCCCATGTACTTAAAGTAATTATTTTTTTTTTTCTTAAGCTCTTAAAGTAAGTACTACTCTCAAAGCTATACCAAAGGAATTTCAGCACTTGACTGTGAAAGCAGGTAAGGAAAAAGAAATGCCATGTGTTACTTGCATGAGAATTTTTATCAAGTATTTCTTTATCACAGTAAGCCTAAATTAGTTTAACTTGATTAATTTTTGAAAGAACTTTTTGCTCTTGTACTATTTTCCTACTGATATTAGCTTTTACCTCATAATAACTACTATTTGTAAGATAGATATTAATTACCTCTTCAGGTTGTCAGAAGGTTTTCTTGCTTTCTTTCCCTCATTGGTAGTGTATGGGTTCTTCCTGTGGGGAAAATGTTTTAAGTGATTTTGAAGATTCTGGAGTTCTTCTGTGCTACAAACAAGATGGAAGAGCATGAATATTGTACCTCTTGGTAAAACCTCATCTAAAGTATAGAATAACTATGTAATGTTTTGGTAACTGTTCTGAAACGGCCCATTTCTTTGTGAAGGCTCAGCTTTCCTATTTTGTGTCAAGAAGTTATAGGACAGAGAGCCTTTTGGAAGCACAGACCTTGAAGCACTCAAGACACTGACACAAGCTGTTGACTCAGGGCTTGTTACTTTGCTGAAACCACTCCTGATTGTTCTCTCTCCAGCTCCAACATACACTCCTTGTTCATATCATTCTGGAAAATGTTATTTTTGGAACAGCATATGTCAAAATTACTTATTTGCTCCAGAAACTTCCCCCGCATTCCATTCAGTTCATCAGACCTCCCTTGTCTTCTTCTTTGTTAATCTCTTTGTACAGTGGTAAGAATGTTTGTAACCCCTCCTTGGTCCCAGTCAAGCTAAAATCTTGCCTTCTCTTCCTTTTGCATTAATGTTTTTACTCATGAAGATATCCTTGATTAAGAAAATGGACTCCACATGTCTGTCACAGCAGTTTTGTCTTACAGCTCGATTTATTCATGGCTGCTCAACAGCTGCATGCCTCATTTCCCAAATCTTTTTTTCCTGGCTTCTTCTCAAACACTTGGCAGCTGCCAGATTTGCTATCTTCAGCTCCCATTCTCAAAAGATTGCTGCTTCTCCTTTACACAGACACACACACACACTCTTGCACATCCCTCTCAGGGAAAGGAGAGGGAGGTTGCATGGCTTTCCGTTGAGTTCTCTTTCCTCCTGGTTTTGCCCAGGAGCACAGGCGAATTTTATTTTCAGTTCAGCAATTCTGTCTTCAGTACATTTAGGAAAAAAACTGTCACCTGCACAACTCCTTCCCCCGTGTCTTTCATCTCCTGGTCAGGGAGGTCTTCCCCATGCTGCTGTGTGCTCTTCCAGCAGTGTTGCTGTGTTTGTATACCAAAGGGCCCAGTGGCAGAATTTCACTTCATCATCGTGGTTCCTGTGCCTGCAGGGGTTCCACTCTTGCTGTGCTGCACATTGAGGATTTGAGCCAGCACATTCTAAGGTTGCATGCTACAACTGATGTGAAAAGTAAAAATGTTTATCTATCCAGTGGAGTGGATGCAGCACAGTAATTGAGTGGTTGTTTCAGAATCAGTCACCATTCGGAAAGGTCATTGTAAGCATTAACCTCCAGCATGAAAACTCATTTGGGATGCAGTGGGAGAAATTTTACATGCTTTGGTTATTCATTTAGGCTGTTTATATAAACTCAGGAAAGATGATAGTCTGTGAAAGTTTTCTTTGCCATGAGAAGGTCTAGAAATTTGAAATCAGTAAGAACTTTATATGCTCAGCATTCTGAATATCTGGCCAGTTTATTTAGACTCCTAAGTGCAGGATCATTGTTGACCTTAGCCCTTTAAAGGATTGAGGGCCAAATTTCCAAGTGTTTAAATTGTACATTTCTCTCTAGTTGACCAATAAGAGATGAGTCATTGAGGTTGATGTTGACTAGTGGGGAATGCTTTGGTTTTTTTCTTCAGCATTTCACTTTTTTTCAGCACAATTTTCCACCTATCTTAAGCCTGTAAAACAAGGAGGCTGCTGTTGGGTGTGAGGTATTAGGCTGCAGTTAAATGTTACCAAATAGCATCCTTTGCAATGTTAAAATGTAGCTGTCTTGAAAAAGGACTGTAGGAGCAGCTCAACACCCAAACCAGAAACCTTCACACCCTCTTTAATTACTGCAGACCAAGTTGCTCAGTCCGTCAGGCTCTACTCCTCCCGGAATCATACAAACTTTTAAATAATCAATGTAAATTATTTATTCAACAGGTTTAACTTACTCGTTTCATGAAAGTTAGGTTTGTGTAACCGTAGCAGTAGAAATATGGAAACCCATGAACTGGATAAATAGTTTTGTACCTTCTTGAGTGATTTTGTCATGTATGTGTATAAACCTGCACCTCAGACATGAAGTGTGCACAGACTGAATGTACCAAAATAGCTGCACATTTCTTGGAAATCCTGCCACAATTATTTATATGTCCTAATAATGAACTACCTGCTTCATAGTATTTTTTGTATTGTACTACTTCTTTTGAAAGGAAAGCTAAGTCTGGGTATTCTGTAATTGTAGCCTTGAATTTCCTAGATTTTCAAAAGCTTAAAAAGAAAATCCTTGGCAGTAGCATTCTATGGCTATCATTTTTTATTAGTAGTCGTTTCGGAATTCTCTCTTCCTTATGTGCTTTCCTGTTTACCTCAACAGGATGTCCTTGGAGAGTTTGAATGTCAGTTTTACCTATGGGTTTTTTATTTGAAAGACTTTTTAAAAGAAGTATGAATAGAATTACAGTCTCCATAAGAAAAGGAAAATTTGAAGATTCTTAAGCATGGTTTAGCTTGGAACGGATTTATGCTTCCTATTTCTAAGTGGCATATTTAATAATTGTTCATGTAATTTAATAATCAGCAATTTCAGCATTGGAAAATTGGGTCATATGGCTGTAGGGAAGCAGTGTCTGAAGTTGTATTCTCTGGGAGTTTGACACAGAGAGAGGGAGGAGGATTATCACCACTGCATATTTTAATATTAATTCCCTCTCCCTTCTTTAGTTGCTAGGAACAGTTTGTTGCAGAGAAATCTGGGATGACTGTGAACCAGTTTGGTGATGACAATCTACTAGAACTTGGTTTATAAGTGGTCACTGCCAGCTGCAGTGGGATTTATTCTATCCAAAACACCAACTAGCTCTGCATGATCCTAAAAGCAGTTTCTTTTATGAAGAGCTAGTGTGTGGCTGTACATGTGCCATATGGTGCTACTTGTCTTCTGTGAGCTTAAAGCTTCCTGTGGAGGGTCTGTGCCTCAGTACAGTGCAAGCCATTAAAAACCCAGTATTTAGCAGCTGCTGCCACAGGCAGCTCCTGCTCAGTCGTTTGGAGGATCCGTTGTATTCTGACTAGATCTCCTGTTTACACAGATGATAAATGCTCTGTAGTAGCTGGTGATAAATGTCTGACTTGAAAGTAGGCATGCATCTGAAGGAGGCTAGAAATTATGACAATTATTTTTTTGCCCCAACCTACTTGTTTCTCCTGAGTGTTGTACCTTGATTAATAGACTGGGAAAAATACAAGAATTCACTTTGTATGTGCTCTGGGATCATTGATGCTGCTGTGATACCTTGAGGATATCTCAGTGGGATGAATTTGAAAGCAATCATGCAGATATGTTTTCTCAAAATTATCTGATACTGGTAAGGAGAGTTACAGAAAAGACAATGTAAACCAAGGAACAGCCTCGAGGAATTACCCAGAGATGATAATTCAGTGCTTTTGTTTTCCTATCACATAAAACCTGCATGTGGCAGGATATTTGGAATTCATCCAAATAGCAGAAATCCATTTTTACATTAATGGAAATGTGTTTGATCAACATTTAGACTTAAAAGCTTTCTTCCTTCAAATACCTTTCCTTCCCAAGATCAACACAGTCTCAACATAACATGTTAATATTTTTTAATGGGTGCCATACATTTATACTAATTAATTAAAGTATTTAGGAAGGACATAAACCTTCATGCTTTTGGAAGCAGGACAAGTAATAGATACCTGGACTAAGAACGAGATGTTCTCTATAAAATGTTTATGTTCCTCCTTACATTGCTTTATCACAACTACCTCCATGACTACAGGTCAAAGCTACTAGACCTATTGCTCTTCCTGTGTTCTGGTAACCAAATAAAAAGGTGAAGCTCTCATTACATGTTGGCTTTTGAATTCTTAGGACATTCCCACACTACAAAAACAAAGGGGAAGTGAAAATCAATCCCCATTGCTCATGTGAGATGAGTATACTCTCACATCCACATTTGCAACACTCACATGTTTAAGAGACACTGATTCTGAAGCCAAAGACATTTATTTAAAATATGATGGTTTAGTGGTTCTTTTTTCTTTTCTATTGCAGCTGCTCAAGAACCTAATGCACTCAGAGCGAGACCACGATCCAGGTACTGCTTTCATCCCTGTTTCAGGAGAAGACGTATGTTTCTCTGGTGTTAGATACAAGGCATCTGAACTGGTGTTGGATTTTTTTTTTTTAATTGGTGTCGTGCTGGAAGAACAGCTCAGATCAGACAGATTTACCAGGAGGAATCTGTAAGCTATAGGCCCTACATAAATACTGTGCTAGGGCCCCATGATCTCTGGTCATAAGGTGCTGGAAGTTTTGCCTGTCTTCCCAGCCCTGCTGCCTTGTCAGGGTGGTGACTGCCTCCAGCTCAGCCCCACGGGTGTTGTGGCAGGACAGCTGGGACCACCCCATTGCAGGGAACATCCTCAGCAATTCCGTGCTCTTGCAACCTGCATGGTGATTTCAAATGGAAGGAGACAGTGCACATTCCTGCAGAAACAGCAGTAGTATTTCAGCTCTCAGGTGTGGGTGAGTGAATCCTTTTATTGGCATCCATGTGCTTGGCTGTGGTTGGTTGGTGTGTGATGGAAGGACTTCAGGACTGTTGTGTGCAGAAGTGACACCTGCTGAATTTGGGTGTTTGAAAGAAAAGGGAAACCTGTGCCAGAAAATATTGTATATAAATGGATTATATCTTGGGTTGTTTGTAACCTATTGGTGTAGAGGCATTCTGTTAATTCACCTTAAACTTTTCATTTTTGGTGCTAGTTAGAGGACTCTGCTTGGAACTTTTTTGCTTGGGTAATGAGAGCATAATCAGAAGCTGTCCGCTTACAGGCTTGTCAGAGCCTGCTAGTGAGAGAGGATCAGCTATAAGCATGGTGATTGAGGATTGAAATCCTCTGTTCTTAGGACCTATATTCGGGAAGGCTGAACTGCCTTGTGTGCTGTTTTTCTACTGCTAGCCAAAGCTTTTTAGTTTCTGCAGAGTTATAGATTTTCTTGCTGTGTTACTAAATTGCAAATATGCAAAAAATGTGCACAAATACATAAAACACCAAATGCTTAAACAAGCTCGAAAAAAGTCACTCAAACGTGACTACTCTGTCACATGTGGCTGTCTCACATCTGACTGTATGTCACTGCTTCAATGCAGAAGTTGAGACTAAAGTTGCTTGGTCACATCTTTGAGCTCAGACCTGCTGTGCTTGTTGGAAATGGGATGAAATACCATAGGGGATTTTTCTCTTTAAAGAATGATTGGGATGTTAGGAAAAAATGTGTATTAATGTACTTCAAAACCAATATATTCAATATATTGGAATGAAATATATTCAGTAACTGAGAAAATAAAAACAGTGAAAGAATTTGTGGTGGGAAAAGTAAATCTGGCAAACTTGGTGGTGATAATGAACAAGTAGAATTGTTGGTGGCTCCTCTGGTGGGTCCTAAAAATTCTAATTCAAAGGGTAAGGAGGACTCTGACAGTCATATTAGAGAAGGCAGTAAATCAGGAAGCCTTGTCTCTACAGAACCAGAACAAGAGGATGGAGTAAATCAGTGATTCAGGCTCCTTTAAGAAGAATTGTGGTACTGCTGGGAAAACTCTGTGTGTGCATGTGCTGTTTACTAACTGTGATTTATTGACCTGGAAACAGGATGTTGCATCTCATTGTAACAATCCAAATTATATGTACAGTATTATTAAATCTGTGATGATGACACATAACCCCAGCTGGGGAGATACATAAGTTTGGTTAGAAATTTCTTTATTTATGAAGAAAAAAAGAGTAGTTCTAGAAAAAGTAGAGGAAGGACTGAGTAGGAGAAAAGTTGAGGAGCTAGATCAGAAAATTGCAGGAGCAGGAATACCAAGTCCTGATGAACTTCTCCCTAAAGAAGGTCTTGAATGGGATTTGAATGAAGATGTTGGATTAAAAGAAGTAAAAGTATTGATTTTTATATGGAATTCATAATGGAGTGGAAAAACCTTGGAGTCTTGCGAAGTTGTATATGAGGTAAAGCAGGGAGACAGAGAATCTCCATTAGCTTTTTAAGAGTGGTTGTGTGAAGTGTCTCATAAATGGACAAACTTGGACCTGGCGAGTGAGGGTAATAGGATATTGCTCAGTATGCTCCTAATTGGACAGCTGGCACTGGATATTAAGAACCTGTTTTGCAAAAACAAAAAAAAAGGTCCATTTGCCATTAGTGGGTGTTGTTTCTGTTTTACTCAGATGTGCTTTTGGTCTTGCCCTGACGTGCAGAATGTGTTACAGTAAGTCTAGCTTCTCACATTACCAGTGCTCATTTTGAGCTGAGTCTTGGTCTTGCTTGGTCTTGGTTTTTCTAAACTTATAACTACAACAGCTGAAAAAATTGGACAGTATTCAGCTAAATCAAAATTCTTAGCAAATGCACCACACGACATTGGGATTAATGTGCTGTGGGAGGACCTGGAAAGAGGTGCTGAGCCATGTATTTGACCAGGTGTAGTCACTTTGGAGCCATTCAGTTTTTCCAGATTTTCTGGAATTTGGTAACTGTTTCTCATGGAAAATTTAGTCTAATAGTTAAAAATTCATTCTACTAGTGAGAATATTACAAATTACAGAATGTGTACTTGGAAGAGGTATGTTGAATCTATACCTGTATAAACACAACCCTTGCAGTTGGAAAAGGCAACAGAAACTCCAAGGGGTTTATGTGGGGGATTTTACTTTGATTTATTCAAAAGAATTGCTACAATTATCCTGCTGGCAAAGTTACATAAGAAGGCCTCAAGCTGTGTCACAAAAAGCCTTAAAAAATACTAGCCCTGTAAGCATGATTCGTTCCTTTCTCCACATGCTTAGGTCCTTCTGTTGCCAAATAAATCTGTTTTTGTAAGAAGGAACTCTTAGTCATTAGGGCAAGGAATTTCCATCATGAACCTGACTTCTGGTCAGTGTATTTTTAGGTACTATTCACTATAGTTGTTTAAAATTCATTTTTGAAATAAAATATTTTCTACTTTTCCCCAACATTTTTTTCCTTAGGTCTTATTCTAGCACATCAATAGACGATGCCATGAAAAAGGGAGAAGAGCCTCCTACTCCACCTCCAAGGCCACAAAAATCACATTCCAGGGCTTCCTCTTTGGATCTGAACAAAATATTTCAGCAAAACACACAAGGTAAAGTTTGCTTTCTTTGCTCCTTCTGAGACCATTCAGGTTAGCTGCTTGCTTGGCGGCTTGATCTGTTCAGAAATGCTTGACAATATGTGCATATGCTGGCCTTTGCTGCAGACAGTAATGCACTGCAGAACAGGAGTTCTGCTTGTGCACTTGTTTGTGTTACATCGCCACTGAGGGGAAAAATCACTGTTTCTATAATTAAGGTGAATATAATGTTTTCTGGCACAGCAATGGGAAGCCTAGCACAGTAATGGGAAGCCTAGCATATGGTAGTGTGTCAGCACTGACTGTTTATAAGTAGTCTGGCTGTTTAGACATCTCTCATCAGTAACTACAGTATAACTGATTTTTATTACTATTTATTTTTTGTAGTTCAGAAGCAGGAAGAAAACCCCTAATGTTTAAACTGGGAGAAAGAAAGCAAACATTTTTGATGTTAAAGTCTAACATATGCGTGAGAACAATCAGAAGCCACTGAGTTAAAAAAAAAAAAGGATAATTTCTTTTGACACGGGTGCATTTTGAGGGAAGAGAAAGAAAATGTGGAATAGTAGCTGGGAAATAGTAGCTGAAAGAAAATGGCTTTTGAGCATGTTACCCTTCAAGTATGCCTCTTGCCTTCAAGTGGGAAGAGGAGCTGTTTGTTCAGGGCAGCAGTCACCCAGCGTGGCTGTGCTTCAGCAGTGTCCTTGAACCAGATCAGAGGTTTGTGTGCTGCACACCAATCATCTGACTCAAGGACCAGCTTAAACACAGTCATGCTTGTGCTTCTGAAGAAAGTCAAGGTTTGACCGTGTCGAGGAATGTTTAACTGGGCTCTCTAATGTGGTTCTTGGAGTAGAAAAGAGTTTCACCTCTTGCTATATGGGACTTTTTTGTGCAAACACTAGAGAGAATTCAGGAGTCCTGCTATGTGTGCTGATCCCTGAAACTCAGTAGGAATAAACATTTTTTTTTTTTTGCTTGGAAAAAAAAGGAGTAATTCCTTATCTTTGTTCCTGTTGAGGGATCTGGTGCCTCCAATTTTGATTTTGTTATACATCAAAATAAAACCCCAAACAGAGCCAAGTGCACATTTTCTACTGCAGCAAATCTTGGAATCCAGGTAACAAATATAACTGGAAGAAAAATTGAAGGAAATATACTTGAGTTTAAATTTCTCTTGGAACACAAATGAAAGAAGAATGCAAATTCTTAAAGAAGTCATTCTCTGAATGAAAATTAACATCTTGCTTTTGCAGTGTTCCATTTTGAAAGTCACAAAGCAGTTTCTTTTGCAGAAGTTAACAAACTGTTTGCAGGTTTGGGTACCTCAATACAAAAAAGACATTAAGCCATTAGAGTGTTCAAAGGAGGGCAGCAAAGATGGTGAAGGGCCTTGAAGGGAAGCTGTGTGAGGAGCAGCTGAGGGCACTTGGTCTGTTGGTTCTGGAGGAGACTGAGAGGAGGCATCATCGCAGTTAAAATTTCCTTGTGAGGGAAGGAGGAGTGGGAACACTGATCTCTTCTGTGGTGACCAGTGACAGGACCCAATGGAGTGGCCTGAAGTTGTCAGGAGAGGTTTAGGTTGGATATCAGGAAAATTTTCTTCACTCAGAGAGTGGTCAGTCACTGGAACAGGCTCCCCAGGAAAGTGATCATGGCATCAACCCTGAGTTTGAGAAGCATTTGGGCCATGCCCTCAGGCATTGGTGTGACTGTTGGGGTGTCCTGTGCAGGGCCAGGAGTTGGATTTCATTATTTTGGTGGGTCCTTTCCAACTCAGAATATTCCATGCTTCTATGTATATCTATCATGAGTAGAATAATCCTATTTTGGTGCATTAGGTTTTGTCCTTCTAATTCTAGTTCAGAAATAATTTCAGTTTGAGGAGACTGGTGGACAATCTGCTTCCAGATCCACAAAGGAATGCTCAGTAGTACTGAGTTTTGTTTTCAGTTCCACATAGGTCATGTTGATCTATAGGTATCATTTCTTTAATTTTAAAACTATCTGTGCTTTGAAGCATTTTTTGTTGTTGTTGTTTATTTCCTTTTTAAAGGGCAGAAAAAGAAAAATACCTTTACTTTAAGTAAATTCAGTTAAAGACTGTGGCAAATCCCTGTTGTGGGCACTGAAATTTTTTGTTTGTTTTTTGTTATTCATTTACTGCTGTTATATCATGTTTGTCATCATCTTATTATGCCTTTCTCCTGGCCAGTATATACCCAGAATATTTATCTGTGATGGCTGGGATGTCCAGCAATGCATTAGTCATAGAAATATGCTTTAAAATTATTCAATTTGGAGGTAACTGGACTTGAAGAAGGCGCTTTCATTCATACTTCTTCATAGCTGCACTTCTCTGGGATGCTGCAACAACCCAGGACAGGCATAAAAAAGCATGAGAACTAATGGAAAGGCACCACTTTCTGAAATGTCCAAATGATTTTCTGTTAGAAATCTCTTCTATTTTTGTTTTTATTCATGTAGTCTTTATGTTAGCATCTGAGAAAAATCTTGTGCTGCTACATTCTCAATGTATTTCTTTTTGTTGAATATGTAGTCTCTGGCATTTGGCCTGTGTTCATGTTAAGAAAAACTTGGCTAGAGTCTATGCATTCCTGGAAAGACAACAGCAGGTTTTAAGTAGAAACAAAAATGTCATTTTAAGTGCCTACATGACCTAGTTTACTTCTTCATTTCTCCCCTAGCCCAGTCTCTAGTCAGATACAAGCCAAGATCTCCCAAATAAGACCTGAGTATTGAGGGGGCCAAAACTGGGGCAGCTCAGAGCCCAGAGATCCTACAGCAGAACCCCAGGCACCTTCTAGCCTCAACAGCAGCAGTAAGCTGGAGTCTGCCTTGGGGCAACTCTGGGGCTGGGACAAGTCTCAGTTTTAGTATTAAAACCTAAAAAGGCATCCATTATCTTCCGCTGTTTTGTTCAGTTCTATTTCCTGCCCATGACAGCTGATAAAGAATTTACTTCTCGGCAGTGACAGCAGCCTGAGTCGTGTTAGATTCATACAGCTCCCTCTGAAAGACGTTTTATTTCCCATTTAGTTTCATTTCTGAGTAACTAAGACATAACTGCTTTTAATTAACAGTTCTGTTGAACAGAGGATACTTATTAGGAAAAGAGAATTTGCTTTGATGAAATGACAAGATTGTCATAAACAGTGTAGTTTTGTTATCTGGAAGTAGATTGAACAAAACAGCCATATAACTATTTACAAATGAACTTTTGAATGGAGATTTTCAGCACTCATTTGCTTTTGAAACTCACCTCCTGCTGTGGCTGTCCCTGCGGTGAGGAACATGTGGAATTCTGTCACAGATGATGTTTTCCTGACTACAGTCAGATCTGTAAACTGTACTTAGCATTGCTGGGCTAGTAGTGATGGCTGCCAGAAGAGAAAACGTCCTATTTTTTCTAATTTGGTGTTCACAGGAAAGGAACAAGGGAATATATTTTATTGGTGTGTGTCAGCATTCCCATCAGTGATATAATTGTGTCCCCACATCACTCCTGTATTCCTTCCTATACGTATTTCCCAAGCAGTTTGAAGTTGTACTTGTATCATTAAGGCTCAATCAGTACAGTTGTCTTTCTGCATCCTCTCATTTTCATTAGTGCTAAAGGAAGACTGTTCAGCATCACATTTTACCCTCTTTTTCATACCTTTGAAGAAGACTTTTCATTACTTCTTTAATTCATCAGACTTCCCATTATTTCATTCAATTAGCACATCCTTTCCTTGAGCTTACAGGCTTGGTGGGTTTTGTTTGCCAGGTGTGGAGATTGGTGGAACTGTTAAATGTATGTTGAGATAATCTAAGTTTTTTTTATACTTGCCTAAGTCAAATTCTTTGTATTTCTGAATGGTTTTAAGTCTGCATTTGAAATGAAACAGTTCATAACTGTGTAGGAAAGAGGATTTTGAGAATTAGAATGATTGTTGCTCTGATGTCAGGGATGTTTTGACACAAACAGGCCCAAACAGTAACCGTAATGCTGTTGTCTGAGTTGTTTTCAGATATATCTTTTCAGCTAGATTGTCTTTTTAGCTTAGTGAGTGAAATGCAAGTGACTTTCCCTTTTGCGTACGTGAAACTGAATACAAAAAAAACCCTGCAAAACTTAACCTAGATAAATGAGCATGATTACTGTATTATCGTCTGTATTTTATTCTTAATTGTATTTGCTAGGAAATGTCTGTGTCCATTGAAGTTAGCTTCTGAAAGATGTAGTTGCTAAAGACAAGCTTTTAGTGGGTGGTGCAGTTATGTTTTTGTATTACCATAAATACAGATTTCTTAACTAAAATTTTATTTGAAGGCCAAAGTGACAAGGGGGAACTCAGGATAGTAATGTTCTTTTTTTAAGGCTGAATTTAATTAAGTAATTAATTTTCAGGACTCCTGCCTCTCCTTGCTCTTACATTAGTCTTGATTTAGTAAAATCCAGCTGCTTTCTTGGGATTTTGTTCATGCTATAATACTGTACTGTCTTGCATGTTACTGTGTTGTGTTTATTAACCAGATCTTTAAACATTAAATTTGGATGATGAAAATTCTGAAGTACCTTTATTATAGAGAAGAGATAATGGCAAATACCTTCACCAAATATGCCATTTCACAAATTATTGCATAGTGTACAAGAGCTCTAATATTGCAAGCTTCATTGAGTAAGGAGTGTAGAGTCAAGTGAGCGACTGGTTGTAAGGGTTGTGGCAAATTTAAATTAAAAATGTCTTATGTGTAGAGCACAGAGAACACAAAATTGGGCTGCTATTCATATTTTTCTCTGGCTATGAAATAGATTTTTAAAGTAATTTCTGCAAAAATACTTTTTTGAATCAGAAAACATTTTTTTTTCTATTGAGACTCAGCCCCTGATCTGGTACTGGAGCTATTGTTTTTTTCTAGTCCTGTTCCCTTTCAGAATATATTTGATGACTGAACTGAGCTTACTTTGAATAAAATATTCACGTCTTCCTTTGGATTTGAATGGAAGAGTTTTGTGCCTGTCAGCCTTTTAGAAATTTTTATGAAGGATTTATGTACTTACAACTGTGTAACTTATTTCTTTGCCCAACTGGACAAGAACATAATTAAGGTTAAATAAGATGGAGAAAATAGTGAGGATGTAAATAGATGGATAGTTATTACATTACAGGAATCTGATGGGGTAAGTTATTTTTGCATTTTTAGATTTTTATGTGTATCTCTAAGGGCTGAGTCTGGACAGTACTTTACTGAGGTAAATCTTAGCAGCCTTTCAAGTGTAGCTGCTTTTTTTTACAATTTGTGTCAATAAATTGGACTTTTAAAAATTATATTTTCCCATTTATCTAATTTTAGCACTTTCAGGAATTGAGGAATGATTTGCCGTCTATTTTCATCCTGTTGCAGGTTGTTAAAAAATAAATTTTAATCCAAAATCTCTTCTACAGAAGGTTGAAGCTTGAAATGTTTTTGACTAGCCCTACCAGTGCCACTGACCTTTTTCGTGATCCCATGGGGGTTACTCTGTTCTGTGAAAAGATGCTCATCCATCATGGAACAGCTTTATAGGTTAAACAGGATAGGAGCTGTGTCTCGTGTGGAACAGGGGTCAAGCTGCCTCCCTTGTCGGGAGAACCCTGGAGATGGAGATGTCCCCAAGAGAGGTGTGTGAGCCGCAGGAGGGACCAGGGGGGTGATGGCTGGTAGCCCCCTGCTCTTCCTGGCTCCCATGTGCCTGTTCTGTGTGTCCATGTTGGAAGTGGTCACAGATGGCCAGCGCTGGAACCTCCAGCACTACCCCAGGTCTCCAGAGGGGAGAAGCGGGGGCAACACGGATCTGTGGGAGGTGGGTGGAGGGACTGTGCCTCCCTGTGGGTGGGGAATGAAGCTAAACGTGAAGTGAGACAGAACAATATCTTGGATCGTTTTGTTTAAGGGCAAAGGGAGAAGGGAGAAACAGTCCTCAAATAGAAACACACAGAAAAGGAAAGGATAGAGAAAACAGTAGCTAGAAAATTAAATGGTTTAAGGAAAATGAAGGACAGGGAGGTAAAAAAACAGATGTTGTGGATATATGACATAAACCAGAAAGGAGATGTTTAAAAAAAATCTGTTTTACAGAATTTATTAACACATGCTGAAATTCATGGGTAGGACATTAAAAACAGACATAATAAAAAAACCTCAAATGATATTTTGCTTATTTGATTTGGAAGCGACCTGTCAGATACATTAGCACACTATGTCCTAAATGGTCACTCCTGTGAGCTTATAGTGCAAGAACATTAATTACTTAAGGCCTGGCTATATCTCTTCCTGATTACTTGGAAAGTTCATGGGTAATTTTCCACTCACTCAAGGTACAACTAACGTTCCGTGTGGTTAGCACATGAAACAGACCTGTAACAAGAGTGTATGTCTGTCTGTGACATCAGATGCGTGCATCATTTGCTGGGACACAAGAAACTGCCTGCTGAGCCGGTTCCCAAAATTAACTGTGAGAAGAGAGGTCATTCTGCCACTGGCAATGCTTTCTACAGCATTTCTACAAACCTGGTGACTGAAGTTAATGTCAGGAGTCTAAACCAGGGGGATTTTTTGCAATGCTATTGCCTTTCAAGGAGACATTAGCAAGAATTATTAAAACAGATCCCTGGATCAGTGGTATTTCATAACTACCTTACTAGAATCCTTTATTAAATTTGTATTCCTGGCTAAAACTTTACAGTTTTTTTTGGTTTGGGTTTTTTAGTTTGTTGTTGTTTTGGGGTTTTTTTTTTAAGACATAGTAGTGAGAATTAATAAATCAGATCTCTTGAGAAATGGTTATTTCACAATCACTTACTAATGCTGCTGTCAGGAATGTAAACAAATGAAGTTGTGCAAAGAATGGTGTCAGTGTTATGGGATAACCGAGTACTAATTTCATTGAACAAGAATAGAAGATTAGTAAGAATGAGGTGAACAGAAACCAGCTTAGACACAGAACTTTTCTGTGCTCTGCCTTTGGCAACAGAAGCAGGAAAAGTATCTCAAAAACCTCTCCAGAGTAGTGTCAGAATGGAAGGGTGAAAATGCTGGCTTCCCTGAGGAACCCAAGCCTTAGGTAGTTGGGAGAACTGAAGAATAATTTATTCTGTTGTCTTATCTTTTTTGAGCTGATTGCATTATCTTACTCCCTTTGCTTCCTGATAAAATTAATTGGTTGGTGGTTTGTTCAACCTGATCTGGGAGTTCAGGACTCCGGAGCAGCATAAACATGGAAATCTACCATGCAACCAGCCTCACCTTTGATCCAACAGTACTGTAGCATCCACTTGACAAATGCCAGATACATCAGCCAGACTCGCTTTTGACTTGGGATGGGGTCAGTCTCCTTGGGTAGGCAGGATCTAGTTTCAGTTTGACCTGCAAGGTACAAAATGGCCCTTGACCCCTGGAAAAGCACCCTTCCCTTCTTTCAGGAGACTGCTTACATATGTATTCAATTCAGATGGAAATGAGGGTGTACATTTTTTCCACCCAAAGTTTAACTTGTCTGAGGTGATATTTAAGCTAAGGTGATAGACATCTAAAACCAAGATATCATCCACATGTAGGGAATTAATATTAACTATCTGACATGGAAATATTTCAGGAAATTTAGTTTTATATGCTGCTGTTCCAGTACTAATTTTCAAAAATAGCAGGCATACAGAAGCTCAGTGTATTATGGCAGTTTTTTCTTCAATACTGAAAACCAAGAGCATAAGTGACCGCCATTGGGTAACAGAAGTTCAGCACCTTGCTCTTACATTGCTCTCCAGGATCCCATGGGCCCAGACTGGTTCATCCCAGTTTTGGGATTCTCCACTGCAGCTGTGTCTGGTGACTTAAAGACCTACTTCCATAGGTTTGTGTGGGCTGTTATAACTTCTGTTTTTCCTTCATCTTCTCTTTCTACTTCCAATAAGTAAAGGAGTTATCTGAGTGATTTCTAGGATTGTTATTTTTCACTGCCACAAATAATGATTAAGTGCTGAGTGTTGTTGTCTTCTAGAGAGGCTGGAGGCAGAGTGGTCAGATAAGATGGCATGACCAGTTCTCAGAGTATACAATTGCAGCCTGCTGTTTGTTTTAAAATATTAACCTACCTTCAGATTGGAAAACAGGTTTTTTTTAATCTGGTGTGGTGTCATGTTAGTACTATCAGACCTTTATGGTTGCCAAAATAGGGCAGAAAAATGGTCTTGGAAGGTTTCCATGCAGATACTCCGTCTTAAAGTGTAAACATGCTAAGTAAAGAGCCATGATTTTTGAACTGAAAACACTATCTTTGTGGAGTAACTAGTGCATGAAAATACTGGCATTTACAGGAATACATGGATACTTAACTCTATTTTACTGGTACCTGTATGGGCTTTCCACAGTGCTCTCTGTGGGATTTACCTTAGATGATGGGGCTTTGAGCAGGCTGGTCTAGGGAATAATGTCCCTGCTCATGACAGGGGGGTTGGATTGAGCTGATCTTTAAGGTCCCTTCCAGCCCAGCCTAGTCCATGATTCTGTGGCCCAGCTTGACTTGAATTCCAGCAAGTTGCTCAATAGCAAGAGGACCTGTGCAAGGCCCATTCAGCTCCCTGGGCTTCTGCACAGGGTGAAGACTTGTTTTCAAAGATCAGGGGCATCAGCTTCTCCAAGGTGCACTCTGAGGCATGCACCTGGAAGCACAACATTTGTCTGTCTGTTTGCTGCTCGGCCCCAGGGTACTTGCTTTTATTTTGGAAACAGACCTTCCCCCTGTATTTGTGTTTGCTCTGAGACAAGTGGTGCTGGCAACCCTGACAGCAAGAGCGGATCTGTGCAGGGCACTCTCCCAGGAAGGAGGGTATTCTGGAATAGCCAGATGGTACAAGCCACCTGCCAAAACACATGAAAACCTACAAGTGTCTGTTCATACTGTCCTCTTTTAGGGTAGTGGCACCAGAGAAGGCTGAAGCCTGGGGGACTTTCTGTAAGTTGTTATGAGTCCTCCAGAATCAGCTAACTTTCGCTAGTAATTGTGCTCACATAAGCATGATTTCCTTCTAACAACAGGCCAAAGATCTTCTGCAGAAGCAGGAATTCTATGAATATTGCATGAGTAGCTTAAGTCAGAATTTTTAGGATTAAAAAGAGGAAACTGGGTCAAATGCGCATGTTGTAAGCATCTAACTTCTTTAATGCTAGATTCATACTTGTTGCATTTTGAAAGTTGAAGAAGGAGGTTTTTTTGTGGTGGCTTTTTTTGTGTGGTGATGTAGTTTTTTTCATTGAACTATTTTATGGAACAATTACTTTTCCCTTTGGAATTTTGTGGGCCAAATCCCAAGAGACTCACTGTTTCACAGTATGTCCACTGACTTCAGGAGATGCTTTTCCAGCATGTGGTGGCTAAGCTAGGTGTTGTTTTCAAATATTGTCACAAGCTGTTAATGCCAAAGCCATTGCCAGTGCCCAGATAAATGAAGTAATAACCTGAAGTTCAGATTACAGGAAAGGAAGGTTTCTTCCTTTCTAAAGATCAATTGCATGGGAGGGATGGAGAATGCAGTTACCACATCATGCTGTTATTGCAATGGTTTTATAAACGGAACTAATTAAATGCAAGAGAAAGGATCCTGATGACTATTTTTTCAAATCTGTCTTACACCTGGGGTGTGTTAGTGGCTCCCTGGCATAATTTCAGTTCTGCTTTAGATGTTTGAACTCTCTCTTTGGTATTGTGTGCCATATTAGGCTTCATTTTGTAAGATACAAGAGATGATGAACCAGAAAATAGAAGAAACCTGCCAGTGTATTCTAAGTCTCTTTGGAGCTGTAAATAGTCAATATGGCTGTTCTCAATGTTTTCACACAGTTTTATCCTCATGACACAATTATCTGTAATGGTTAGTATATTTTTTCCTCTTATTTTTGGCCATGTAGGCATTTTTAGATTTGGTGTATAAAATATATAAATGGCTAAGCTGTAACACAACTCTTAAGGGTCTTTGTGGTCTTTTTAAAATATGAATAGAAATAGTGTATAAATGTAATTGATTACTTAGCATTATTGTGGTAAAGAGCATTTCCAAGTTTAATACTGTTGGGAGAGTTTTGTTACACAAAAATACACCAGTGCAAGATGGACTGTCTGGTGTCTGCCAGAGCAAGTGCTGAGCATTCAATGCAACAGGAGCCTGGAGAGGGTAACCCAGTTAGTCCTGGTTGATGTCTCCATGCCAGCCTAGTCCTCCTCTCTGCCTCCTCACAGTTGCCTTTGGATGCTGCCATTTATCTTGTAGTTTTGTCCCAAATAGGTTTTAGGTATTTTAAGAAAATGAAAAGTTACAGTGTTGCACCTACCTGATTATATTACCCTCCCTTTTGCTGACTCAAACCCAAAGCTGACATTGTGTTGTCTTATAGGGGCTTGAACTAACTGTTAGGATTTGTCTTCCTCCTCCCTGTGAGATACCTCCACTGACCAATAGCATGCAAACACAAAATATAAAACCAAAGAAATGGATTTCTTTTTGGTTCATTTTGGCTTTTGTGCTATTAATTCCACGGCAGATGTTTTCTTTTTAAGGCTGTACTCTATCACAGAGTGTGTTTTATCCAGAGCGAATCCGGGTGTCTACACTGGGTGCTAAAATGTCACTTTCAAGAAGGGCAATATTTTTAATAACAAAGAGCAAAGTCCGAAGAATAAGTGGACCCTGTTTCTGGATTTTTTTAACTGGAATTGGATTGCTTTACCTACAGGTTTTGTGGCTGACTGGCTTATTTCTGTGTGTTTTATCATAGTATTTGAGGGTTTACAACAATTAAATCAGTACTCACTCACTACTCATGAAGTTATTTCAAACAAGCTTTTGCTCAGTAAAGAATGAGTTCGGGTTTTGTTATTGAATCTTGAATACCGCCTCTTCACTAGGAGGAATTTCCACTTATCCTGGGAATTAATTCTGGGTTTATTTGGAATTAAATTACAATGATTTTGTTTGGTTGGGGTTTTTGATCATAATCTTCTTCTTTTCCCACTGTTCAGCTGTGAAGTCTGGCTGGCTGCCACCACCACCACCTGCACTGCCCCCTCGACCTTCTGTATCTCAGGTATGGACAAAACTTTCGTTCTTTGCTGTGTGTTATTTGTTTATTTATGTTACCATCACAGTGGTTAGCACAAGTTGGTTTGGACACAGCAGTTGTTCTTGCTTCCAAGTTAATCAAAATCTGCAGTTTGCAGTTCCATGTCCTCCTTCCTGTGTCCGTCTGGCCCGTGTGTTGCAGTGTCAAATTACAGACAAATTAAACCTCTTTGCAGTGAAGCTGACATGCACCCACTAGACCTAACTGTAAATAAAAGGCTAGCAAATTTAGTCTGCTGAAATGAGTTTCATGCCTGAAAGCATGGGCTTGATTCCTGCAACTGCTATTTGCTTCTTGAACTTCAAAAACACAGAGGGCATCTGCTAAGGGAACCATGGCATGGAAGTGCGTGTTGCACCCACGGGCTTAAAAAAAATATTGCTGAAAGGAAGCAAATGCCATGTCAGTTATGTTGTTAAGTTTCAAACCATTAGTGGTGCGCTCTTATTTTGTATTTTGGGTGAGTTTCTGGGTTTTGTTTTTTAGAGCATGGCACAACTACAGTGCAACATAAATTGATAAAATCATGCATGTCTGCATCAAGATAATTCTTCACCTTTCAGGAAATGATGGAGGATCATAATCTTTTTCTGTGTTGTTGGCTGTGTTATATCTCAGACAGCAATATACTTCGTCTATTACTCCTTTAGATGATGTGTATGATAGGAAACAAATCCACAGGGCAGCTGACAGCCCTTATATACAAAAAGCTGGTGAGACACCTTCCTTAGGCCAGAATGGTCATCACTTGAGCTTTGGATATACCCTTAAGAGTGTGCTGTTGAGCATCTCTTACTGCGCAGGGCTTATGATAGAAATGATTAGAGGCCTGTTGCCACACACAGCTCCATCAGCAGCTTGTTGTGCTCTTTTCTCCCCATCCCTTGCCTAGCACTGAGTGCAATTTCTGGCTTGAGGACTCTAGTACCCTCTGGTTTGAGCTTGTGTGTTTCCCCAGTCAGGATGGCATTAGCCATGCTGCTAACAGCACACACCCCTTAGTGCCCCCATCACATTCCTGATTTGTCTGACACTCCCCAGAGAGCAGCATTTCCCTCTGGCTTCCCCAGACCCCACAGCACAGCTCCCTACCTCCCCATCCCAGACCCCACAGCGCAGCTCCCTGCCTCCCCATCCCAGACCCCACAGCACAGCTCCCTACCTTCCAGTCGTGTGCCTGCTGCAGTTGCTGCTGCAACCTTCACCAGCCCACCTGCTGCTGCTCCAGCTTCCCACAGCGCTGGCTTTGTGGAGTGCAAGCCCTCTTGCTGCCATCGGGAGAAGCACTAACTACAACAAATCTTGCTCTTAGAGAGCAAAACCATTGTTTTTTCAGCAAGGTTCTGTTAATTGTCCGTTCCCTTGTCCTGTGATCAGATTGTGTTTCCTTAGCAGGAGAGTGGTAGCTTAATTCGTTTATGTATGTCCAGCAGCTTCCTTACCAAATACTGAATCAAGTGCTTATCCTACATTGCAACATGCAAAACGCAGGACTATTTCTGTCATTTTAGAAATAAAATGAGGAGACTCTTATGTGAAATTTTTGATCCAATCCTCTCCATTACAAGATCTGGTTTCTAAAAAGAAAAAGAATAGTTTCTCTGTCTTCTCAGGAATGAATATGCAGCTGGTGCTTTGCTAACATACATCACTTACATTTACTTAATTTATTTCTGATGATATTTAAAGATATTGAATCAAATATCAAAATACTATTGTACTCATGTCTTTCAAAACTGTACCTAAAACCAGTTCTTGAAAATAAAATAAATTTAATGCTCATCACATTGTTTATTTTTTTTCCAAGCATGCTTTTCTGTGATAAAGGCAACAGACAGCGGGCAAGTATGTGTGATGGGGTCATAATTCAGCTGAGCTGACTTTTGCAAATAGCATGTAAGCAATAGTGAGCATATGGATTACAGTAGTCCAGTGGGGCCCTTGATTTAAAGAACACAGAGAAGTTGGAGGAAGGGATCTGCTTTCAAAGCTGAGACAGGATCAGGACTTGAAGAAAAGCCATGAGGCTGAAATTGCATGTTCAGCTTTTTCTTGATTCAAGATTTACCAAACTCTCCTTAAATTTCTGTTTTAACTTATTTTTCAACAATGTTATTGAAAATCATTCTTTAGTGTCATTTTGCTATACGCCTGCAGTTAAGCACTGTTACAAATACTGGTAGCTTGGAAGTGTAGCTTGGAAGTGAAGCAAACCCTGCATATTTCAGGTGGTTGTGCACCTTATAAGTATGCTCATGATATGATTATTTTGGCTCAGCTTTGGAAATCAGTTGATGGAAGAGGAGAGGGAAATAATTTCTTTCCGAGGAGTATGGTTTTCTATGGATGGCTGAGAAGCAATTTGAACCAGTTGGCTCTTCAGAGTGAGGTTAAAGGGCTCATGGGATGTAAAGACCAAAGTGCATTCAAGAGAGGTACCCTGGGGTAGATGTTACATTTCAGTAGATCAGAAGACAGAATATAGAAATAATAATATAGAAGGTAGCTTGGAAGGAATATAGAAAGCAGAATATAGAATATGAAAATGGCACCTCGACTTTGGTCCTGTGTTGCAGTGCTTTCCAGTAGAATTTATTTCAGCCTTTAGAAAAACATTATTTTTCTTGTCAGAACCTCCAAGGTAATCAGCCTTGGTGAGTTACTGAATCACTGGTTATTCAGAGTGTGCCAAACATCCCCACTCATATCAAACTTCCTAAATTATGTCCACATCAAACTCAGCTTCCATAGTCCAGGCAGCTGAATTAGGAGGGACAAGGACTATATCACTGGGTATATATATCACTTGAGCAGAGCACAAGGTGATACTTTACAGCTGATACTGTTGTGGCCTTGACTTCACAGCTCAGGGGATGCACAGGCTTACTGTCGCAGGCTTGAGTGTTGGGATGCTGTGAGCACCTGGTCAGTTTATGACAAATAGCACCGGGGCTGGCTTCTCTACACAGCTTGCTGCCGGCAGCCCATGCTGTTCCACACCTCTGCTGGGAAGACACCTTTACAGGTGGTGGCTGCATCTCTTTTTACTTCTATGACAGCTTCTTGAGCTTGTGAATTTCTGTGTTTCTTTTTTCTTGATGGCCTCTAAAAGGCTATGGTAGTTCCTTCTCAGGTTGTGTCTCCATTGTCAAAGTCAGCATTTTATTGACTTTGTATCAGTTCATAAGCTGTACTTGAGGGTTTCCTCAGAGCTTTCACCAGACGCTTCTCTGATGCAGTGATGCTTTTATTTGAGGCCCCTATGATGACTGTAAGTAACCTGAATAAATAAATTTGGACAGAAGGCCAGTTTAAATAGTGTGGGTACATCATTATCTTCAGTTGATGATCTTTTAACCCAAATTCCAGCCCATACCTCTCTGCACTCCAAGCCATTTTGAATTGATGTTTACAGTAAGACATTGTGAATTGCAGAGTGAACTCTTTTATTAGATTCATCAATTCATATTGCTTTCCTGTTAAAAAGAGTCATTCAAGTTTTGCCTCAATTCTGTAAAGAGTTCTTGGAAAGATTATGTGTGGAAAGGCGCTTACACATAGGTAAGAGGAGTTTTTTTGGATGTGTTATTTTGAAGCGTTTTCCTTTTGTGCATAAGCCTGTGTGTAACTTCACTGACACCTTCTGTGATCTCTAGTAGCACATCTCACATTTAGCAAGCCTGAAGTAGCTTCTTGGATTTAAGGATCATTTTATCCATATCCATTTCCCAACTTTTTTTCACCATAAATATTTAATATTCTACAAGCTGTTGTAGACTTAGGATACTGGCAGTGCCTTACCTCTGCTTATTTCCCATGGCATTCTGTAGTATACAGAACAGATAACCTCTAGCTTTTGGAGGTACCTACTGTGGGGTTTTTTTCTGAGCTTATTGAGCCAAACTTAAGTCATCAAGGAGAAATGGCATAAAGGTGGCCCCAAAAACTTCTGTGCAGATCCAGGGCTGTACAGAGAAAATTTGTGTAACATGGAGGTGCAAGAATCATGGTAGGAGGGCAGTAGCTATGCAGCTGATTTGCAGTGACACAGATTTCAGATAGAAAATAACTTTTGGTGCTCATGAATAACACTCTGCTGGAGCCAAACATGCATGCACATTTCATATAAGCCCCTGTTGTTATTTTTTTAATGGAAAACAAAATAATACTTTATTACTGTTGGCTTCTAAGCCTACGGAAGTCATTTACCACAGCGGCTTTCTCTGGGAGATTTAGTAACATATTTATGTTAATAGGAATTATGGATGAACACTGAAAAGTAAATATAACTTTAGGATTTTATCCAACATCAGCTAACTATCTGAAATGTTGCCCAATTAGATCAACATTCCTTTATTTAAATTACTCTATTTCAGTACCTTCCTGTCCAGCAATGAAGGCGTATCTTCAATCCTGCCTGTGCTGTATAAGGGAGTTAGAAAACAGTGGGACTGGAAGAAAACTCCGTGTATCTTGGCTGAAAAAACTGATGTTCCTGGTCTCTTTTCCCAGAGTCACAATTTTCAGCCTGTCGGTTTTGTAAATTCCCACTGGTTTGTGCTGTACTTTTATTTCTGGAGACCTTGGGATGTGTTTTTCCCACTGATTCCATGCTGGCAGTTTTGGCAGGGACTGAAAAAATTATGGGTAAAGGTAAAGCATTCAAGTGAAATAGAGTACGTAGGCAGCTGTTAACTTTATCAAATTGAAGTACCCTGAGTACAGTGCAGCTCTGAAGATGAATATCTCACTGTGTTATATGAGCGCAGAATTCAGCTGTCAGTTTAGAGGCCATTGTTACCATGAGATGTTACTGATTTGGTGAAATCCTGGAAGTGAAGCATGGTGAGGGGTGATGGGTGGGTCACCCTGCCCAGTCACAGCCCCTGGTGGTGCTGGAAAGCAAAGATACTACTCTTTTTAATGTATTGGATGTTCTGCTCTCCGACTGTTACTTGATACTTCATAACTCCTTGAAGCTTTTTGGCCATTCATCATCCAGAATTGCAAGTGAAAACTGGGACCCATTTCAAGTAGTTGTCTCGACTAACATGCCTCCACGTCCTGCCGAATCCATGGAGAGCCACGAATGTGGCTCAGGCTGGATTTTTAACAATCAATTACATGTGCCCATGCTGAGGCCAAGATGTGGGGAAGGACTCCCATCCGTCCCGCTGAGACCTCTGGGGCTCCAGAGCAGGATGGCCATGTGCAGGCTTCGTGCTGGGAGATGATCCAGGCATCCCTCCTGCACCAGCGTCTTTGGCTAAAGCAGAGGTACATGGAGGATGAGGCTGGACTCGGTTACAAGGTTGTTTAAAGAAAATACTTAGGCATTTCTTTATTCTGTAAAATTACATGAAGAATTTCAAGTGCTGGCAGGACACCTTGAATTTTACAGGAAGGAACTTTTCTGTTACATAAATAAGAATTACCCCCACAAAAAAGGGGAAGATTTTGCTTTTGGCACCATGCAATTTTATACATGATGGTGCTCTCTGAAAAAACTATTTTATATTAATTGAAAAGAATACTTTTTAGCTTGCATTTACAACCACTGTGCAAGGAAAGGTTGGGAGGTTTTTTTATAATCTCCATGGTTTTGGCTGCAGAACAACATATGTTGTATAAGCTGTGCAATAGGTACTGAAGAAGCATGTAACGGTAATGAAACTGAAAGTCTTCTATAACATGGAAGATTTTGCCATCTGCCACTTTAATATAATACAAATGGATTATCTTCCTCTCAAGAAAATTATATATTAAATCTATGACAGCCAGACAAAATAAATTGCAATTTAAGAAGTGGTGGAAAGTAGCACAGTTAAAATTGAATTTGAGAAGTAGTTGATGGATGCTGTAAAATCCTTTCTAAAGAGGTTTCTGGAGGAGTGGAAGAAGGTGAGCATCTTAATTAAAATGTGTTGTAACAATTTTTTAATTTGGCTTCACATTTACCATAATAATGAAAAAAGAAGCTAAGAACCCAATGCCTGTATCTCTAGTGGAATGCACATATGCCTTTCTAGTTTACGTTAATCTGGTTTTGTAGAAGTTGAAGTATTAAAACAGATTGTTAATGCTTCCATCTGGGTCCTATTCTTTCCTTGTGAATGAGCTGAATATTGCAGCAATTTGTTTGTATTTACTGCCTTTCTCCTCAACCTTATCACCAGCCCCCAGATAGCTCAGGGAAAGAAAAACCTTATCAAAACTTCAGGGCTGCACAGTGCTGAGAAAGCAGGCAGCACACTAAGACCCTGGCAGCTTGTTGCATTTGCGTCCCTGTGGGTTTTTTTTTTTCTGTCTTACCATTTTCAGTTTTTGTAATAAGCAATAAAAAGAATTGATGATTCAGTGTGGGATGCAGAAGACTCACAGAAACTGGAATTGAGATGTCTCAACTTCCCAGAAATTGGCTTTAAGCACAAAAATACGAGTGTTTAGAAAGGAGCAAAATACCTCTTAAATGAACTTATGCAGAGATGATAGAAGATTGCAATGGGCACATGCACAATGTTAGGCATATTTAGTATCCTGCTTTTTCTTACAGATAAGCTGTTTTCAATACTTTTTTTTGCAAAGCTAAGCAGTGGCACTATATAGGCAATGATTGTGGGCTACTCCAATGAATGCACGAAGATAATTTCATTTCTGTGAGTAGTACCAGTGACTGCAGTGGGACTATCTCCATGTGTAAAGTTAGCCTGGAGCATAAGTGTGGGCAAAATTGGATTGTGGGAATGATTGAATATATATACTTCACCTCTTGCAAAAAGGCCATCAGGTAACAGAAATACGAAAGCTTAGTGGGGAAGATCAGTTACAGATTGTCTTGAAAAGTGAGTATAAAATCTACATATGATCCAGCATTGCAAAGCAGAAGAATTGGAAATGTAAGCAAATGTAACCAGTTGTTAAGATACTGTGTTCTTTTATGGATATGAAAATCTTTTATCTGAGAAAGGTACTGTTAAGTATGGTCACATGGAGCAGTGAGGAGATTATCAGTGGCTGGTCAGGGATCATGCGATGAAATAATGAGCATTTGCAACTCTTAATACTCTCCTTAACGATGAGGAATTATTTGTCCTAATGCTCAGTGTTGGCCAGAGGCTGCAGGCTGGGCTCTGTCTGTGGCCATTGCACAGAAACTTTGTTGGCCAGTTCTACCTTCTGCCTGGAGGAATGAGAAGGGTATGGCTGTTCCTGGAGAAGTCAAGACTGTGCTAAGGAGACAGGAGATACTGTCGGCTACTATAACTGGACTGGTCTCTGCAAAGAGAATGTCTTCAGGAGAGTTGGAATAGAATACTCTCTTGCTCTTTTCTGCAGGCACTTACCCTGCTTTCCAAAATCAAGATACCCATAGGCCTGCAGTCTGCAGACTCTGCAGTGCACTATTAGCAGTGCAGATGACCGGGATATTCTTTGCCCATCTCCTGTAACCCTGTGTGGGTTCCCAGCCATACCAACCAGCACAGCAGCATTCCCAGTGTCAATAGTTTTCTCCATTCTGAGGATGAGACACCTCCATTGAAGCACTTCTACACTGCCATAAATGGACTTACCTTTGGAAGACCATATTGCATAATTTATAATTAATAAACCAATGGTGAAGAATTTAAACCCAAAAACAATTGTGCCAAGGTGTGTGAAAATTTTAGGACATTTCTATGATTAGACGGAGGTAGTTAATTGCCATGTTTCTGAATGAGTTGTGGGCAGACTATGCTAAGCATGGTATTGAAATGATGAAGAACTAAAGGGAATTCACCTCAGGTGCTCCTGCAGGATCTCGTTTTCCTTGTACTCCACTAGAGGACCAGAGTACTGTTGAGCAAGGCTCTATCTGCCCAATACCAGCAGGCTGCAAATGCCCCACGTCCAAATCAGTGAAGGAAACCTGCAAAGAATCCCTCCGCCAAAGGAAAAAGCAGGAGTTTTTTTTCCTTTAAAATCTGTGTGGGGACAATGTGGGGAGGCATCAGCTTGCAGATGTGTTTTAGGAGAGGGCTTTGTTGGGCTGGCTACAGCACAAACCTTGGCAGTGATGCCTGTGCCGCTAGGTGGCAGTTTGGGGACGCGGCAGTCGCTTGGTTTTACTCCCTGAGCTGGAGCTGCATCACCAGAACTGGGCGGGGGGGTTGTTGTTTCTTGTGGGTTGTGGGGTTTTTTTGGGGGGGTGGTATGGGGTGGGGTTTTTTTCATTCGGATGTAGATGTTTCTTTATTTTTACCAGCCCCTGCACTGCTGGCTGCCGAACTTTGCCACCCTCATGTCCTGGCAGCAAGGGAGACGTGGCCAGCCCGGTGACCCAGGCGCAGCCAGGGAGTACCACAGCCCTGAGCATGGGCTGCAGGCTGTCCCCGACAGACACATCGCAGCACTCAGCTCGCAAAAAATGTCTTGCTCTCACAGATTATGAAATCTTACCCTTTTTGACATTTTCACTGAGATTTATATTTGCTTTCACCAGAACACAAGGTTTACCCTTTCTTTCCCTTTGGTTTAAAACAGTATTCTCCTGCAATGAGACCATTAAAAAAAAAAAGAAAAAAGAGAGGGTGGTTCTGCAAAAGTTAGGGTTCTGGTTTTTTATTAAATTTTTCATTCCTCTCTAGGCCCCTTATCTAACTGTGGTTTCATTTTTTTCTGATTATTTGAAACTGACATTGTAGAATAGCAATCTGTTCAGTTACTTCTATTCATCTGTGTTTGAACATACTGGTTCTTCAAAAGCTGCATTTTTAATCCATACATAAATAACATGGAGTTGGTTGGTTGGTTTTTTTCCCATCTCCATTCTGTGGAATGAATTAATATATTCCTACTTTTGATGTAAGGTTTAGTGTAGACTCCAATAAGAGTGTGAGCACCAGAAACTGCCTGCCTGACCAGTTTAAGGCAGGTATCTAGTGCTCCCTGTCACTAAAAGGTCATTAAAAGCTGTCTTTCCTGTACCCTGGCA
Source organism: Donacobius atricapilla (assembly GCA_013397315.1). Lineage (NCBI taxonomy): Eukaryota > Metazoa > Chordata > Aves > Passeriformes > Mimidae > Donacobius > Donacobius atricapilla. The sequence continues at coordinate 347,593 of WBMY01013587.1, read as the reverse complement.
CTGTTCTGTGTTGTGCAGCAAAGCTATACCATGAGGACTTTTATGGTATGTGTATTGCATGTCTCTGAAGGGCTGGGTTTACTCATGCTGTCCCTAAATGAATGAATGGGTTGACAAATTGATGTGGCCCAAACTTACTGTGTGGTTCTGTTAATTATTTGAGCTTTGCCATCCGCAAATCATTCATGAAACCCTTCTGGACTTTGCCAGACTACTGCTAGCAGTGCTTTATAGCCTTCATTTCTTTCAAATGTATAAAAAAGCAGTTGTAGAAACCAGGGAGGTTATGGGCTATTCAGCTGGCTGATAAAAAAAATAATCTGTTGCATTCAATGGACTTTTATAGGTCTTTGATTTTTATAGTTACACAAAAAAATTGGTTTTTCCATTTCATTCTATTTGACCAGAAATCTGTGTTTACCGAGGAAGCCCTTCAATATATAAAAAGCTTATCAAAATTCAAATGTTAGCATCCAGTAGTTATTAAAATTTAAAAAAATTAAGATATTCATATTCAAATACTGACAATATTACAGTGTGAGGGGCTCTTTGGGGGTTTTTTAACTATCAGGTAACACTACAGATGTAGCACACTTTAAAAAGGGTGGGAGAGAAATCTTGTCAGTCCCCCTCTTCCCTCCCTCCTGAGGAATTTCACATGCATTTTAAAAGAATTAATTTCAAAACTTCCTCCTCTGTGCACATGTTTGATACTGTATTGTTGGACAAGAGCATTGCCACCCAGCCACATTTCCCCTGCGCTTTTCTGTACAGCTCCTATTGTGACTATTATGGAAGAAATAAAGATTGTATGGAAAAGTTCCTCCTTTTCAAATATATCAAATTCAGTGCTTTCTGTTGTTTTATTTAACTTGCAGTTAAGCACTTGGAAACTTGTGACTGCTACAGAGCTTGGTGGGCCTTATGCAAAAACCTCTTGGCGACAGTGAGTTCGGTTCTTGGGTGTGCAACAAATTGTTATTATGGCTAAAATCCTGGCCCTTTAAAAGTTTGAAGTTTGCCTTGGACTTGGTTTTAAACACAGGCTTTCACCTGTGTAGAAACGAGCCTCATTTGAGGAGGGAGCAGGATGGCAGGTTGCCCCTGCTGCCTGGAGGCCATTGCCAGCCTAGCTCCAACTTGGCAGAAGCTGGGAAAGAGGAGAAGAGGCTGTATGTCAGTGCCAAGTGGCCTCAACCTCCTGCTCCTGTCTGCCTTCCCCATGTTGGAGAGCCAGCCCATACTTTCTGGACAGAAAACAGCCGAACCATGTTTATAATACCATGTTTGCTGCTGTGCACCTGGGGACAGGCAGTTCTAAATCCTGCCACACTCCCCACCTCCACCAATGCTGTGCCCTGTCTTGGTGGAGGAAATCAAAAGGTGCAGAGAATTTTCATGCGTGGGAAAGCAAGGGATTAAACCTCTGCTTTAATTTGCTTCTCAGATATTTTTTGGAATCAAGTGTTTCATTTTACAAATGGGTAGATCTGAGTGGTGAGTTTTTGGCTGGGCTTCTGTTTGAAATGTGAGAAGGGAGGAGAGAAGACTTGTTTGCTTTTTTCATTATTTGTGTTTTCAGTAACTTTGCTGGAATTTTTGGTATGATTCTGTTTTTTTCACTCCAGCCTCACAAACTTCAAAGACAGAGGCTTACTCCTATGAACTTTCATCGGTTTCAGGTGATAATAAGGTGACAGGGCATATCCAAGGTCTTTCTAGCTTTTGTCCACTCTCTTAGTTTTTCTCAGAGTATTTGGGCCATAATGGTAATTCTAGAAGAAATTCTGGGTATTAGACTGTTTACATTCAGAGACATGGTTCCTAATGCTTCACTAAAAAACTTCTCTCCTGTTTTCCCAGCAAGGTAAAATGCAAGAATACGGTTTCATTAAAAATCTGCAAAAGACATATGTCATCCATTCAGCTGTCACCCTAGATCTCCATTTTCCCTACTGTTGAATTGTTAAAGTAACTTTTCTTTTGTGTCTAACATTTCCTTTCACTGACTTTATTGTATGTGACTGCTAGTCATTTTCTGGATGTAGCAATGACTGATCTGTTGTTGCAGACAGAGCAACCATCTGAGGTTGAATTACATCCTCAGATGAACAGACCCCCGTCGCAGGCAGAAGAAAACAGTTCAGCAAAAAAGGTGAGATCTGCACACACTGTCCCATTATGGAGTGATTTACCTTCATCAACAAATGTGGTTGTTTTAAGTTTAAAAGCAATTAAACAGAGGGTTAGGGTTGTGTTTTCACATGTTTACCTTCTCTAGAGGTCAAGACACTGGAGACAACTGTGATCGTGTATGACATCAACTTGGATAAATCATTAAGAAACTTCTTAGTATGTGCACATCGATGCACGTGCTTTGAGAGAGGCAGCTTGCCATTTATTTCAAATCAATAGGGGTTTGTGGAGCCTTAGGGAAAACCAAAGGAGTTTGATTGTACTCCAGCCCTGTCTCACTGTAGTTCCTCCAAATTGTGATGCACTTCCTGGTTTCAATTATTGAGGATTTGATTTTGATGTAAACACACCTGTTTGCTGGAGGTCAGGATCTGCCACTAAATGTACATAGACTGGGAGAGATTTGCTCAAGATGTGCAGTTTCTAATATGTTTTTGTATGAACCTATCATTTGTAAAAAGTAAACACTGAAATTAAAATGGCACACTTCAAAGGGCCTTACTTAGGGATGGAGTTCCCTTAGCAGTGGCTGTGAGCATTTTCCCTCTCCTGGTCACGTTCTGACCACCTCCTTCCACCAGCCTCAGCCAGAACAGGTTTGGATAGGGGGCAAATACAGATCCTCCTCATTCTGGCCCCTCCTGCAGCCTGAGAGCACCTGCAAGACACTTACATAGCCTAACCAAGAACTTTTGCCAGTTGCTGGATGTACCTTGCCCAGGGAGCACCATCATACTTCTTAGTGTAACAGGGGCACAGGCAAACATCCAGTGTCACCATTTTCGGTATGTAACAGGGCTTTCTGGGCAGTGTCCTTGCTCTGCTTGTGCTCATCCATATGCTACTTGTAGCCTGGCCCTGCTTTTTCCTTGCTCTGCTTTGTAGCCCTGCTGCGGAAATGAAGTCCTTGTGGTCCACCTACTTCATGCTCACCCTCATCCCACCTGGTTCCCTAAAATGCAGTGAAGCCCCAGGCTGTGGGGTGTGGGAGGCAGGTGGTTGTTGCACTGCTGACCCACCTTCCAAAGCCTGGTGCAGCAGCAGCCAGCCAAAGAGCCCCTGCTGAGGGGTCTACTTGGACCGTTTTTTACAGTATCGTGTTTGGAAGGGAGGAGGGATTTATCCTGTGGGTTTGGTAGGGTTTGGGCAGTCAGAAGTAGACTGAGATTGTGTCTTTGGCATTATAGTTGTGGAAGGCCTATGCAAGCGTCTTCCTTGCTCTCTGGGGTGTGTTTGCAGGGAGCTCTGCCTGTGCAGAGGATTTCAGAGCATGGCATTACCAGAGATCTATGCAGTCATGATGTGCTGACATCCTGATCAGAACATATGATAATATTTTTAGATTTTTTTCAGTTATTACAGAACTATTTTTTAGTGTTTAAACCTTTTTTTCCTTATAATCAAATTATTTTAATAATTGCAACCCTTCTGATATGAATGATTGATGGTCTTATATTGGTTACATTATGTATCATTCATAGTAGTCTCTTGTGAGTCAGGTTGCTTACTACAGTGTGCGGTTTTTTCCTTTCAATTGTTTTGTCATTAAATATTTCCCCATTAATTTTTTTCTTATTTTATTAACATTTGGGGAAAGCACATTAAAAGGTAATCTAGCCCAGTAAAATGTGTGATGGCGAAATTTGGTCTTCTTTTTATCTTTGATGCTGAAAAAACCTGTCTCAAGTCAATTCAACTTTCTGAGTCCTAGCTTTCTCATTCATGAAATGAGGTAGTAATAGTTATATCCCTTCTAAAATAGATGTAATAATAAAATACACTGAAGAGGATACATTTATATTTATAATTTAAATCAGTTATAAGGTGGTAAAACTAATTCTCATTGCGAAAGAAAGGGTGTCTTAATTTATAATAATGAAAACACTTTTTACCAACCAAGTCATAAAAATCCTAGACTCTGCTTTAGCTAGAAAAGCCAGATTATTTCTTTGATGTAACTTATCAAGAGAAATAGCTGGCCTTCTATACTTCAACATGTTAATTTTGCATGGATAATTTCATGTATTTGTATTTCAAAGCTATATTCAGTGTGCTTCATGTAAGAGAGCAAGGGAGAAGCTTCATGCCAGATGTGTGAGGCAGTAAGTTGGGATGCAAGTGATTGATTATTGATTCCTTCCAACTGAGCATAATCAAAAATAAATCTTGCTGTGTTTGTAATGCTTTTGGGTCAACTGGGGGCTAGTACGTGTGTTTATACCCCTCCCTCCACTTCCACCCAATGCATACGGAGCTATACAACTCAGTTGTGAAGAGCCTGTCATCCAGATGAAGGCAAAACGCCCTTTCATTCGTGAAGGGATTTCAGGAGTTATTGTTCCTTTTTCAAACTCAGAAACCTGAGAGGCTATTACCAAATTGGAATTAAGCTCTGTACGTCTTTAAATTATGAAATCTTAACCAGCTGTCAGCAATTTATGTGTCACAAGTATTCTCCAGCCTAATGATGGGACACATATGGCCTGACTTAATGCTGTTGTGCTTTTTCATTTCAGGAGGTTGTTCTGGCTCAACCACCCTCCAAACCCGCTCGCAGGAAGCTCCGGACAGAGGCACAAGGGCTGGAGACCCCCGAGCTTTCTCCCACTATAAATGTGACTTCTTCCCTGCCAGCAGTCAAGCCTCACCTCCCAGTCCAAAAGTAAAAACCTTTACCAAGCATGCCGAACTGCAGTATGAGACCTGATATAGCAGGGTTTGCTCTTTGTCTAATTTTGTGCTTAATAGTTCTGTTCCTGAGAATGCTTCACAAGATAGACGTCTCTGAAATCTACATCAGTCTTCTCAAATGCAGACTCAAGTGCACTGAGCCTGTAGTGACTGTCAGTGGTATTTGATAGGTAGATAACCTCTTCAAAAGTGTCCTACTTCTGTACCTGGTAGACATGGCTGAGGAGCAAGCCTAGCTGTTCAACCATCTCTAACACCAGCATCTCTAACACAACTTCTTTTATATGTGAGGGTGTGTCTTCTGGAATTTTGCTCCTTCATTTGGACAGATATGAACAAGTAAATGCCCCGGAAGTTGAGTCATGAAATGCTTGATGTTGGTCATATCCTTGAGATATTTCTTCATTGCAAGGCACGTTGGAAACAGGCTTGCCATTGGTGTGAGATGAGCCACAGACCACTTGTGGTCCATCTGATAATGGCCAAACCCAAGATGTGTTTGTTGCTGACAGCTTTGACAGCTGTATTTACGAGAGCAAACAAGACATGTAGGCATTTCACTCTATGAGCATTTAGTAGTGGTGGAGAAGGGGATGTACTAATGGTAAGTGAAGGCACTTCAAACCCAGTTGGGTCTGTGCATCTCCCTCAGCTGAAGCACTGTGCAAACATTATACCCCACCATCACCTGGGGCCAGATTCAGTCTGAAGCAAAATCAAGCTGCCCAAATCAATTGAGTATTTCTTGGCAGACTGTTTATCCATAGAAGGAATCTGTGCTGCATAATTGGAGATTAGAATAAGTAATAAGACTCCTAGTACTCTTTAAGTACTGTTTAGTGCTTTGGGAGTGCATATTCCATAGTGGTTCAATGATAACAGCATTTGTTAACATCTCAATCCTGTCTTGTCTGTATCTTTCCTAAAATGTTTAAATGGCCACAGACATATATTGCCTTGCTTTTATTTTTTTCCCATCATTTATTACTTTATAGCCTGTGGAGAATAGTTTGCAGGAAAATAGTGAAGCAGAAAACTGACACTTCACGGGAAGATAATAGCATAAAGTCCTGTCACCATGCTGCGAGAAAGAGTCCATTGCAAAAATCAGTGTCATCAGCTCTGTTAAGGGCCAATGGGGACTGTGTGCCACTGGACCATATATAAATAGGGCATCTGTTTTAGATCAAATCTGGCATTAAAGAGCTCTTTTTTCTTCGTGTAAAACTTTAAAATAATCTATTTGGGAAAGGGCTTGGATATTCAGTCAATATTTTCTGTATTTTCTTTCTTTTTTGCTGCTGTTATCTCTCTTGCTTTGAATAGGGTAGTCCTTATGTACAGCTGTCTCTTTTTATACCTATCAGCATAGCTGTCATTTCCTCCAGATCAGTTACCACAGGCTATGAAGCAATAAAAAAAATCTTAATTAATAAAATAAGTTCTTAAAATAAAAAGGTACATCTTTTATTTTAGCAGCAAAAGAGCTGAGGGAAGTCAGTCAGTCATCTTCCTGTTCATGATGTCACATGGTTTTGGTGGAAATGACTGCTTTGAATACAGCAAGTATTAATGTTTGAAGTAAGAAAACATCAGAATGAGCAAAACTCTGAGACAGAATTTTCATGCCAATGTTCTTTCCTCCTGTATAGAATGATTCTTGTATTTTCTGTTAACCACTCCTGACTCTTTAAACTCTACAAGTCTCTGAAAACTGCTAATGCAAAGATGCTGCAATAAGCCCAGCTATGTAGGGATCATTCTTAAGCTCAATGAGGATACAGTGATTTTGAAATAATTGAGACAGCTTAAACTATTTCTGTCATTCAGGTTAACAGGTTTCAAATATTCCAGCTGATTTAGCCATTTCAGTTCAGTGTTACATTTTTCTTCTCTTAAATCTGTAGTTCGTATCATGTCTTTGAAGCGTAGTCCAGGGTGCAGAGAGTTACACAAAATGGGTGGCTGCTCTTCTGGCATCAGCCAGTGCTGAGGCTCTTAATTGAAATGTCTTGTATTTATCTGTCTGGCAGACAGTCTTCCAAGCAGAAAAGGGCTATTCAGACTGCTATACGAAAAAACAAAGAAGCCAATGCTGTGCTCGCCAGGTTGAACAGTGAGCTCCAGCAGCAGCTGAAGGTAAGGAATGCACTGAAAATCAGTGACAAAGCTCCCTGCAATCAGTTACGTGTCACCTCCAGCAGTATTGAAATCAGAGCGAAATATAGGGCAGTAATTGAAATAAGCACAGAGATGAAAGCTTTTAATGAGAGCACATTGCCATCATTCCTTGGGTCAAGTCTTATTTGCTTCCATGTTCAGCAGGCCAGTGCTGTTACCTGTATTTTGCAGCAGGAAAAGACAGAGAAGTTTGTCTAAGTTCACAGAAGAGAAGAAAACTGAATGTGTCTTTCAAGTTGTATTGCTGTCTGGAAGCTATCTGATAGGACAGAGCTCTGCTGTTTTTATGGGGACCTGAGGACTTGATGAGTAGCACTCAGGCACGTCTTGCACTGGGGCCTAGGGGGGTTCAAGTGCACTCCCACTCTGGGGCTCTGAGCCTGCCTAGATGTGGAAGCAGACCCTGGAGGAGTTGCAGTCCAGCCCAGCCTCCCACTCTGGCAGGGAGCCCTTTCATGGGAGGTCAGCGAGACCCTGCCTGGCTCCCCATTCCTGGAGCAAGGTGCTGCTTGTGAGCATCTCAAAAGTTCTGACACGCCTCTCCTCCTGCAGGAGGTTCACAAGGAACGCATTGCCTTGGAAACGCAGCTGGAGCAGCTACGTCCTGTCACCGTCTTGTGACTTCCCGCACGGCCCTGCACAAGGAGGGGCAGAGCAGAGTCCAGCAGCCTTTCAAGGAGAGCAGTTCTGTGCAGCTAGGCAGGGTCTCTGTCAAGGCACTGGGGAGGACTGGCCTTGCTGGGTCTCTTTTCACCCCATTACGCCCATTTTGCCTTTGCAGGTGAGGAAGGTACCGAAAACAAATACCTGACTATGGAATATTTCTGAGTGGGAACTGCTTTGCCTTCTTTCTTCCTCCTTCCCAGCCCAATGTGTAAATGCATTTTATCACTGAAATGAATAACCCAAGAGTATTTTATTTATGTAAAGAATTCCTGATCTATATGCATTTTGGCAGCACCTCCTGCCCTGATCATTAAGAGGTACAGCATTCCTGAATTCTTGCTTAAATTGAAAACTCATCCTCTCAGATGTGCTTCTGGATGTTACTGATTCCTGTAGGATGGTATCACTGCAGAGTACCTGTGGATTTAACATACCATAGGAATGGAACTTGCAAGATGTATAGAATCTTTATCCTCAATCACATGTCAAATAATTATTTTCTTAGTAATGTTTATTATGCAATCACGGATGTATTTTAATGTTAGAGAACTTGTATTTTATTAGTTCAAGTCATGTAAGAGAACAATAAAAAATACTAAAATACAATTATTTTGGAAATTAGGAAAAAAAAACCTTTTTGAGCTACAGATGTTTCTATTCACCAGTATTTGAGCACTTGCCTGCAACTACCAGTGTCTCTGCATTCTTTTAGCATGTTTGAGATGGCTGGTGTATAGCTTTTATCTTTTTTTTTTTCTTTAACCAACAGTGTATTTCTAACAAGAGGTTAAAAATGCATTCAGGGCATTTTTATAAAAGCTATTCTATGTACATTTGTGTTAGTCGGCTTTGTTGTCTTAATAGCTGCTGCTTTGTTTTAAGGATGTGTACAAGAACTATACTTCCAGAAGAGGGAAGATAGCAGAAGTGCTATGTATGAAGCTATAAAATGTGAGATGGAAGTAATTGCCTTTTACAGCAGGCTTTTGTTAAGGTTCCTTTGCACATCAGTGGAGATGCTACTGATAGGAGAAAGCTGCTAATGCCCATCTATTTTCTAGAGGAAGAAGCAAAAATTTATCTTTAACCTGCATTTGATCCAGGGCCAGCTGAATCCTGTAGGGAATTTTCCATGGCTGCAGGGGTTGGTGGCTTTGGTCTCAGTTCTTACAGTGGAAGCTGGCTAATGGATGTTGCCATATTTCTTGGGGCAACACTCTTGGATTGGGTGACTTCAGACATAATGACGTCAACCCTGCTCCCACCATGGGTATGGTGTGCTTTACTGCAAGGGGGTGTCACCTGCCTGTTGTCCACCTTAAACGTGACCCTGCACATGTCTCACTGACGTGATTGAAGTGTTTGTGGTCCCCTTGCAGAAACAGTGCAGCAATTCTGTCACCCTTGTGGGTGTGATGCTTGCTTCTTGAAGCAGTAGGATAGGCCTGGGACTGAGAGGAAGGAGAAGCAGGTTTGAAGCAGCTGGGTAACCTCTCCTTGGTGTGTGTCATGGAATGGCTGCTGTGGCATATCAGAGAGCACCAGAGCAGCCAAAAGTTCTGGTAAGAGATAAGAAGGTCATCATTGGGAGTATGCAAAATGGTAAGGAAACAGTCTACTTTTACTGAAAGGAATGTGGAAGGGGGACATGAATCCAGAAGTCTGCGGGTGAAAATAAGCATTGGCAGAATTGTTACTAAAAGTCTGATTTTGTAATGCACTAGTTGTGATTCAACTAAAGATCACTGTGTCAACAAGCAACAACTGTTCTTCTGGATTTGGGACTTCTCTCATGTGGCTGTTGCATAGCTGGGATCAGATGGTCATTCCTGGGCAGTGACAAAATGCAAGGAATGCAAGCTTTTCTGGGAATCTGCAAAAGAGCGACTGCCCTCTTCCTAATAGTGGTATTGCTGAGAATTTATCATCGTTTATTTCATTTGTTCATAATACTACTGAGTCATTCCTGAGATTTAATGAGGTTAAGTGGTCGCCTGTTTGCTTTTTAGTTCGTATATTGTCATTTGGTTAATAAACCCTTACTACTTCATAGGAAGTAATCATATGGCACACTTGTTTTTTCTCTTATGGGTGATTTTTTAAGGAAAGCTTTTAAATGATTACAAAGTAGTGTGCGCAGTGTGTTTTTAAGGCAGTGGAGGACTTTTTCATGTTTGACAGGAGCTTCCTTTGAAATAATCTCCTATTTATTTCACCTGAGTTATTCATGGAATAGATGCTGTTCAAGGGAAGAGTAGAAGAATCTGCTTTATACTGCCTTTTTCAAAAGTCTCCCTTCTAAAATCCAGGAGTTTCTTTCATTCACTGGAAATTATGATACTTGCTTAGCCAACAATGAAATACTTGCTTGGCTGTCACTTTACCACTGGATTAATAAATAAAAGTATTTAACAATCCCTGCATTTTTAGTGTTGCAATCAAATACCCCCCTCAGCTTCAATGACTAGAATGTGAGTTGATTTCTATTCTTTTTGGTGAAATGTCAGTCATGATAATGATACCCTACTTCATACATTGGTAAAGTGAAATATTCAAGGAGAGGTGTCAATGTGTTATATACATATGATGCAGGAGGTTACTCTTCTGTATGTCTAAATGGTTAAGCATTTATGATAACCCACACAAAATGAAAAAATATGTCTGTTTTTGGGAAGCTGTTAACATTTTTAGAAGAGGAAAAGGCATCATGAAGCTGTGACAGTGGTTCTGGCAATTGCTCCATGCAGCCATATTCATGGCTACTGTTAACAGGCCCTTGTCCCTCCAGATCCAAATTCACATCTAAATCCAGTATTACAGATTTTCTTCAAAATTACTTTTTTCTTTAGAAAAATGTGGGTGGAGCAAAATCATAATTTCTTGCAGAAACCTTTACTTTCTCAAACTTTGGCTGGGAGATTCTCCTACATCCAAAACCATTTGGTCAGAAAGGGAGACCTCACAGGCCTAATGTTCAGGGTACTTTCTTGAGCTGCAGGTGAGTGATCAGCTTTAAGCCCTTGACATCCCTGACCCAGAACAGTAACTAAGGTCTGCCTGCCCCAGCTGCCAGCCTGAAGGAGTGGGGTCACATTCCCATGCATGAGCTCTCACTGTCCTCAGTTTGTGGTTTCTGTAGGTACTTGAGCAGAGCACAACATGCCCAGCAAGAGAGGATAAATGGGAACAGGAGCACAGCATCCTTGGATCTGAGACAATGTGCTGACCATGAGCCTGGTTCCCCTTTTCAAGTCTTCAGTGAGCGAGTAAGTATTTTTGTCTGCAGAACAGGGCTAGGCAGAACAGATAAGGATCTTCCTCAGTGTGTGTGTAAGTGTGCACTCACTGTCTTCCTTTTGTTCATGCATTTCTTTATGGGTCTGTTAAGATTCATATCACCTGATACCTGTATTTGTTTCAATCTATGATAATTCCGTGGTAAAAAAAAGAAAAATGCCCAGCTAAGTGTAGTGACTGATTGCCTTTGTAGATAAGCCATTTTTATTTGAGCCTTTCAAAATAAATAATGACCTGGTAATTAAGCAAGGCAAACAGTTTCCATTTCTGAGGCATTCCTTTATTAAACAAACTACCTGTGAACACACATTAATCCTTAAGGATCAATGTCCTTCTCCTAGTTATTAATATTATACTAGGAGGCCGTGGAAACATTACCAACTCTGTCCACAGAGTCCTCAGTTCGCTCTTCCGGAGAGTTTTGGTGATGTAACAAAAGTGTGTTTAGTCAAGGCAGCCTTGTTACTGGTAAATTGTTGGATATCCTGTTAAAGTGAAAATATTATCATCAGACTGCATGGCAGTAGTTTTCCTGCTGGAAATTCTATATCCACATCAGGGAGATGAATTTGTTTGGCTATCATCCAGACAGTTCCAGCTTGACAGATGATCAGAGGGCCTGGAGCACCTATGAAGACAGGCTGAGTTCAGGTTGTTCAGCCTGGAGAAGAGAGGGCTCTGCGGAGACCTTAGAACACCTTTCAGTACCTAAAGGGGCTGCAAGATAGCTGGAAAGGGATTTTTTATAAGAGCATTTGGTGATAGGACTAGGGGGAATGGCATCAAACTGAAAGAAGGCAGGTTTGGATTGGATAAAAGGAAGAAACTCTTTACTGTGAAGGTGGTGACACACTGGAAGAGGTTGCCAGAGAAGTTGTGGCTACCCCATCCCTTGAAGGGCCAGGTTGGATGGGTGAAAGGTGTCTCTGTCCACAGCAGGGGGGTTGGAAATAGATGGTCTTCATGGTCCCTTCCAATCCAAACCAGTCTCTGATTCTACAACACTGCCAAAGCTAGCCAGTGTAGGGTGATGAGGCTGTGCATGGTAAAATAACCGCAAAGGGATGGTTGGGATTTGGAAACCTTCACGAGAAGCATTTAGGATGGGCATAATGTTCAAGTTGGCTGTTGGTGATGCATAGGTTGCTTTCCTCCCAGCTGAACTTCAAAGCTGGAGGAAGAGATCGCGTAAAAGTTGATAGCTGGGAAACGAGGGATGTCCATTTCCCAGTACCATCAGTCTTGCAGTCTTCAGCATACATAGTCCTTGACAAGAAAATACGTGGGTTCATGAAGCCACATATTTTATTGACTAAAGAGTAAAATATTTTTTTCAGGAAAAAAAAAAAATCTTAGTGATTTGGTATCTTTGAAAAGAGATTATGTATTTTGAAGCTTTTTTCAGCTATCTTGATATGTACTATGAACATATGCTTTATGTTTTACTCTGTTACTGATTTTTGATATTAAAAAGTTGTATTGCAAGCATTATGGTTATTAATCTAAAAAAGTACCCCAAGGCTATTATATATTTGAATTTTAACTTATAAATTAGATAGCCAGATTTAAGTAATTTGTTTTCACAGCTGCAGACTGTCCCCGTGGTAGGCTGCAAAATGTACAGTGTTCTATACTATGCCCATCTAATTTTGGAAAATGTATGTGATATGAAGCTGGGTGCTACATTAAAATAAAAGCGTCCAATGAGTTCAAATTTGCTTTTGTGGTTTATTTAGGATGTTGGTGGTACAGATTTGCCAGGAGACCAGAAACTGTGACACCCAGTGGAAAAAATACCATGTTGAAATGGCTGACTTTCAGCTTTGAAAGATGAAATCACTTACATTGGGATTGCACGTACACAATAGAGACAGAGAGAGACTTGCTTAATGTGAAATTGTATTTCCTTAGGCTCCAGTTAAGTCAAAATTTCATCTTTGTTTTGTCAGGCCTTGCTTTGTCAGAATTCAGACAAAACTCCCTGATTTAGCTCAAAGAGGGACACTCTTTCACCACTGTGAAGGAAAAGCCATTCCCAACCTCCAGCAGACCCTTAGTCAAAGGGTGGCCAGGCAGGACCTGCGAGAGGACTGCAGGTGTTCCACCCAGCATCCCTGTGATCAGTGGGTTTGGCCCCTTGTCAGCTGCAAGAGCTGAAATTACACTGGGAAAAGGAAACCATTTGAATAGCTGGCCTTTGTGGGCAGGGAGCCAGAGGGGACAACATATTCTGCTCTTTAACTAGTGTGATTTTTAAGAATTATGTCACAGCTATCCAAAGAGCAGAGCTTTAAAAGAGGAAATAATGAATGATAAATTAATTCTTCCAGCATTAAGCCATGACAAGGGATGTTTTATTGGCCCAAAAGTATGTCTCTGGTGCACGTGAGGCACAAGGCCAAGGCGTTAAAAACTTGTAAATATCCTGTGGGGAGCTATTCTCCATCAGCAGTGGGATGGATTTAGATGGCTCCTCCATTCTTAGTTTTTACAATTAGATGGTACTCTGGGGTGCCTTCATGCAAATCTAGATTGGCTCTCTGTATTTAAATTCATGGTTCCAATAATTGTTCTTAAAAATGCATCTTCCTGCTCCAGAGAAAAGTTCTTAGTTGAAGTGGGAAAGAAAAGAAGTAAGAGAAGCTTCAAAAGCCCTTTTTTATCTGTTTTTAAGGTAGTGCTGCTTTACAAGTGTGCCTGCGTCAGTGGGGTGTTTATATGGATTTTGCAGTAAAGCAGAATAAAGGAAAATTAACAAAGAAATGGAATCCCTAGGTACCTGTAGTCCATAGCCAAATCAGAGCTCCTTCACCTCATGGTCTTGTTGCTCCTCCTGTTTTACAGTGCCCTCAAATGCACCTTGGAGCAGGAGACCCTGGGGATGTGAGCTCCACTTGCAGTAGGCTCTCATGTCCTCAGTACTGTCTCAGTACCCACCATTTTGGGCACACATCTGGAAGCAGTGGCATTAGCTCTGTATTAGCCCAGTATTCCCCCTACTACATGCTGACTCAGTATTTCCAGTTAAATCCTGGATTGCTTTGTGTTTATTGATTGTTAACTTAAATTGCACAAGGCAGGAAAAATATCTTCTCTGAGGACATTTTGAGGATGCTTTATGCATCAGAAATGTGATGGGCTAGACAAGACTAAGGCTATATATTGCATCTAGACTGTTTTTTGTGGGAGGGAGAGAGGATGGGAGGGAGAGGGGGAGGCTGCTTCCTTAGCCTAGGCTGATCCCACAAGAAATGTTATCTTTTTACATGCCGTCCTTGGTTCATGTAGGGAGCTCATCAGTGTGCTGTGGTTTTCAATAAAACATGGGTATAACAGCTGACAAATGTGCAGGTAATGCCTCACTGCCACAGGCCCTCCAGCAGGACCTCATTGCCCTCCAGAGACGAGCAAGAGCAGAGCAGCGATAGCGTGTCAGCCCTGTGACAGCAAATGGCATCCAGAGCCCAGCAAGGAGAAAAGAGGAGAAGGAGGCAGCATGTCAGCTCTGGCAGGACCACGATGGAGAAAAAATGTGACTCTGGAAAAGTAATCATGCCCCTGAGGGGGCAAGGAAGTCAGTGTGCCGTCGCCACTTTGCTCCATGTCCACATGAAAGAATAACGTGGTTAAAAATGCTCCGCTGGAGTACTTGCTACCAGGACACTTGGAGTAGGGCTGCCACTTGATATATGAGCTATTCCCTTCTGAGGTCACTTAAGGAATTCAGCAGTTTATGCTGTCTGTCACAGGTTTAGGTTGCATTAAGGCAGTGATACCAGTGTTGAGCAGACTGATACAGAGCGTGTATTGTTTACTGCAGTTTTCAAACTCTTTATCTGAGAGGAAGAGGCCAGCACATGATCTCACCTGGATTTGTTTTCCAGCCTCATGCTGTTTGTAAAGGACAGTGTATACTGGGTCAGAAATAATGGCTTCCTGTTTCATTAATGAGTTCTTACAGCAATTTTCCTTCAGAGTAATCACCTTGGGTGAAGGAGGTGTGCATGTCCAAAAGCAATTGGCCCTCCCAGTGGGTCATACTGGGGGCATCATTCTCCACCAACAGAAAAACCACTCCTCTTTGAGTGTCTCAGTTTGGATGCTAAGGAAACCAGTGCTGCCAGAGTCATCAGTCACCTGAAGCTATCAGTCAAAATGTCCCCTGGGATTGAAAAACCTTCCATGGGAAAAGTATGTTTCCAGCATATAGTACCATACCACATAGAGAAAAAAAAAAAAAGTTGTTGCTTTGATTACTCTCCAAATATCTGTTTGTATTGCTCAGAAGCTATCTCTTCAGGGCTGCACTTTTTGAATTTTTTACTGCAGAAGTCCTCAGGAACTTTGATCCAGGTATCCCAGGACTTTGGATATCCCAGGACTTTTAGGAGCTCTGGTTTGGAACTGACCTTCCTGTTTCACTACAATCTATTTACTCCTATCACTCACCCAGTCACTCATATTAGAGAAAATATTAACACACATGCATTTATTCAAACACCCATTCAAACTGCTGCTGCAAGTATGTCATGCTCCAGTTGGAGCTGGCCAAGTGCACTTGGAGCAATGTCAGAGTGAGAGCAAACAAGTTATGGGTGTTTGGGTCAAGTGTGGCAGATTCCAGGGCTAGTGCTGGACTGTAGGGGCTGAGTTGGAGGCAGGCCAGCAGCATCTTCCTTCTGCTCCAAATTTTACCACCATAGGTAAGCTCTAATTTGAGGAAGAAAAATGCAGTTTAATTTCCCCCACCTTAGTTATAAATCTAACTTAGCCTACTTCATATTTTAATGAGTTGGATCCTCAGCTGTACTTCATGACTCTTCTCTCTAGTTTGATTCATTGCCTTGTTTTCTAGATTTGGCACTTGCTCAGTTTAGCACAAACTGGGAAGGCTGAGCCAAGCACAGGTGCTTACTGGCTGGTCCTGCTTTCAGCCCATAGTCTGGAGGACTCATCTTGTTTTTGCTGTCCTGCACAAATGTATGATTGGGTTTGTGACTTCACTCTGATTTAGTTGACTCTGGAAGTGGCTTTGGCTGCAGGTGCTGAAGCAAGGGGCTTCTGACACATCATCTGGATGGATGTGGTCTTGTAGACTTGCAGCTCTGCAAGCCAAATATTGAAATGGTCAGTGGATACCTGCACTCAGCTCAAACTGAGCACAGAAACCTGACAGTGCATGACATAATGTGGGAAAAGTTACAGAATTAAGGATATTTGAGACGAATAGCAACACTAGCACGGGACACATGGGCCTGTAGCTCCAGGTTGGTCTATCTCATTCAAGATGTCACTCTGACATTATGCAGTGCTAAAAAGTGTTAGAGGAAAAAGGAAGAGCCCTAAAGTTGTGAAAACAATTCAGCAAATAGAGTTTGGGTGACCACTGCCTCGGCTGACATGCTGGTGTTTCTTCTGACATCCCTGGATCCTGAAGCATGTGCTCAAGGCCAGCCTCTGCCTCACTCTGACCACAGTCCTTTCTCCCTGCCTTAAGTCGAAGTACCTGTAATTTGCACTCAGCAGTATAAGATCTATACAGACATATTTACAGAAGTTTCTGCTTTATTTTTCCTTTTGCAATTTGTTATTTGATACGTATTTTTTAAAATCTTTTTAATCTGTGTTATTTTTCTCCAGTATAGACATAGGAGTTCCCATCTGTTCAGCCTGTCTTCATCCAGCCATTTCTTTGTCTCTAGCTGCTTTTGTTCCTTCTCTCTGGGACCTTTTTTTTTTTGTAGCAATAGTAATAAGGTAGCCAAATAGATGCCAGTTCGTTGTCATCTCATTTCTAAAGCAGTGACTCTGTAAAATACAGGATCATGACACCCAGGAGTTTATAGTTCTTATTTTCTTATTTCCCCTCTATCTGGCAGCCCTGCAAACATCAGCTGGCATCCTGGAATGGTGAGATCATACCAAAGAATTGAGAATTTGTAAATAAAACTCTACAAGTTTGTAAGAGACAGTGTGAATCTCTGTCTGTCACTCTTTTTGCAATGCTTGCATCAAACCTGAAGCATTATTTTAAAGAAATAATATTCTTGTAAACCATCAGATACACGTGTGAGGCACCCTGCCCCATAGCAGGTACATTCTGTAACTGCATTTTTCAGAGACTTGCATTGAAAAGTTTCTGCGAGATCTGGAGAGGCAGGCCTTAGCTGACTGAAAGCCTGTATCTTCCTGAAAACCAGTGCTAATAAAAGGTGTCTCTTCAGAAGGATAAAAACTGTCCTCTGACCTTGTGCTCTTTGATTTCCACTCCCTTGGGTAACAGCATTGCAGTGTGCCTCTCCTGAGAAGGCAAATCCCAAGCCCGGAGCTGCTCTGGAATTTATGGTAATGGTGACTCCGAGCATGGGCTTGGGAAGCTCCCAAGCAGCAGGACCTTCTTGCAGGTAATTTTACATCCTGAGGTGTCTCATTAACAGACTCATCTACTTAGTCTCAGGAAGAAGAAGTGAGATCAAAGGCAGGAGAGGAGTGAGATAACAAAATCAGTTCTAATAAAAGTAATGGATGTCTCAATTCTTACTTCCCTTAAACAGGAGTATTTTTGCTCGTCTTTGAATTTTGCAAAGCCTCTTGAGAGTTGCACTCATTTTTGTGCTCAGACATCACTGCACATTTTGCCTTATGCAGCTGTCTTTTATCATTAGGGAAGAAGTAGTAATTCAGGGCTCAAATGTTGCTTTTGTCTAAAAGAAATGAGGTTGATATATGCACAGCCTACACAATAGGATACCATATAATCCCCTCATCTGTTAGAAGGGCACAAGTTATTTATGTTAATCCTCAACCTAGATGTGTGTGTTTGTAGCTGTTACTTTCTGACAGTAGTTTCATTATGCATCTTTTACTGCAATGGGAACTGGATGACACAGGGGAAATGTGAATTTGTTTGCTGCATGTAGAACTTTGCTGTAGGCAAGTGCTTTAGGTTTAAAGCAGTAACTGTGCAAGTCAAGGGTAGCCACGCTACTCAGAGAGACTGGTCTTTTTTCATGGTCTGGATGGAATAAATTGCAAAGTCAATACTCATCACAAAATGGCAAAACTAGATTAAATTATAGAAGTTCTTTAGGAGCATAAGAAATTCGTAGGAAAAACAGTTTTATCTAAAAGAGGTTTAATTTTCACTTTCCCTGTGTCACATTGGCCAAGGTGTGACAAGCCTCAGTGAACATTATTTATGAATCCAGATTTCAAATCCATGAGGTGAGCTTAAAAACACTGAGATCTAAAAATTAAATGGGAAGTTTTCTTAATGTGACTTCTGGCCCTGAATTTTTACTCAGGGCCCCTTTTTAATTCTCGACTACAGATTTTTCTGAATTAAAGCTAAGCTTACTCTTTTTTAAATCCCTTGCTTCCAACAGCTGGAGCTTTAAGAAACATAGTCAATACTGGGAGAGAGCGAATAGGCAGCAGTGCTGTTCAGCTGTCAATACTCATGGAACAGCACTGCTCCCATCCCAAAGCATTGTATTCAGTGTATAAGTAATAGCCCAAAGGTCCTACTAGTGCAGGGTTCGGTAACTGTGACTTCCAAGGACCCATTGCAAAGGACTAAAACTTTGTGTCCTGTACTTTCCTCTAGGACCAAGGCTTACGTTCTCAGAGGAGACTGCCAGAATGTTTGGGACTATTAGGTGCCCAGTGGCAGGACCAGAGGCAATGGGCACAAACTGAAGTGCAGGAGATTCCCTCTGAACATCAGGAAACACTTTTTCACAGTGAGGGTAACACTGGTTGCCCAGAGAGGTTTGTAGAGATTCCCTTCTTGAAAATAATCAGAAGCCATTTGGATGTGGGTCGGGACAACCAGGTCTAGGTGGCCCTGCTTGAGGTGATTTCCAGAGATCCCTTCCTACCTCAACCAGTATGTGATTCTCTGAGAGAGCAAGGTCAGTATTGTCCCATTAGAAATGGGAGCATCCCATCTGCAATGACCACCATATCCAGCTTTATAAAAGAAATTAGAAGACATTCCCTTTTGTATTTTGCTTATGATTTGTAGCCTACATGTATCTCATGTTTAGGCAGCAGCTGATCATAATTATTTAGCTGTGTGTTTCTCCAGGGATAATTAATGAAACTGAGTTCTTGTTTCTGTGCCCTGGAGAGGCAGGAGAGCAGTGATCTTTCTTGAGGCAAACAGGATTGGCCTCAGCGCATAACCCACTTTTTTGTGGACTGTAATTTTTCAGAGAGACTGAATTATTTAATCAGCAGTGACCTAATAACATGTATGTGGCAGGTGCAACAGGGCTCAGTGAACTAATGAAGTACTGATGGCCCTGGCTCGAGTAGGGGGGATGAATAGGGAAGCTAATATGGGATGAACCAGCCAAAGAGATTATTTTCTTGCACAGGCAATAGGGAGAGCTCCACAAAGCTGTCTGAAATCCTGCCTTCCTAGAAATCCACTCCTTTAAGCTTGCGGACTGGATTCTTTGGTCCCCAAAGAGAGACAGGATGCCTTATCTGTAACCAGCTGAGAATAGAGACCTGGACTTTATTCAGCATTAGCATGAAGACAACTGGGAAACCTAAACTGATGGGACTGACTGGGAGCAGGTGCTGAGCATTGCCAGCCGATGTCCTGCGCAGTGCATGGCAGCAGAGGCCCCTGACAGGAAGCTGCTGGTAAATGTAGGTATCAATGGGGTTGGTTACAGTTATATTTCTGAGGAATATATTATCCTGAGGAAATGATCTGTTTAGTTATGAGAGGAAAAAGTGTTTGAGGCTGTCTTTGCTGTCGTGGTGTTTGATTCTTTGCCACTGACACCGCAGACAAGAGTGGCTCCCAGATGCCTGCATCCAGAAAGGAAAGATAGTCCAGGCATTAGGGCATGAGCCATGTAAATCTGGATTCAGATCCTTTTCTGTGGTCTGGGGAAGCCCTCAGAGGTGAAGTTAACCTTTCTTAATTCTCTGGTGTCTAGTTGCCTGGGCTCCCTCTGCACTAAGAAGGAGAGAAGAGCGCTTTTGGAGGGCAGGCTCCTGCCATGCCACCTTGCTGGTGAGCATGGGAGGGCTGCCAGCACCTCACCGTAGCACATCACTCTTGTGTCCTAAACCACCTTGCAGCCACACTGCACTCCTGCCTTCCCACCCTGCAGCTGCTCCTTACTGCCATGGCAATGCCCCATGAGCCCTGCTGCCACCCCGACCAGGGGAGAAAAACAAGCTAACACCAACCTGGCTAACAACAACATGTTGTCTTACCCCAAACTAACTCCTTCCTTTGGCTTGTGATGAGGCCATTTGTGCAGCTGGGGCTGAGGAAAGGTGTTGCCATGATTTTTCAGCCTTCTGTGTGTCTCACAGTTAATAGTTCTTAGTTTTTTTCTCACACACGGGTGTTATAAATAGAAGCAATGTTTTCCTTAATTCAAGGTAGTTTATATCCTTGTTTTAGAGATATGGACAGCAGATGGACAGTTGTCTTGACCAATGGGATGGGGAGAGGTGTCAACCTTCTCCCCCAGTCCCTGACCTTTGTAGAAATACTATAAAATGGAGTCAGATTTTTGTAAAAAACAGTTCATGCCTTCTCACCAAAGTGAGTGTGTGTGTGTGTGTGTCTGTGTGTCCAACAGTGACAGAAAGCATCAGCAGCCAAGCCAAGGAGCCCATGCCATCCCCACATCTACACTCAGCCAAATACCTTCTTCTGCAAACAAGGACATTACCTGTGATGAGCTCCTGGAAAAGAATTAACAAGTTAGGGCAGAGCCAAGTCCTTACCCAGCGCTGCAGAGAGAATTACAGCAGCACGGTGTGGAGGAGCCCTTGCTCTCAGGATTTGTGCAAGGCAGGGTACCACAGCATGGTGTCACGTCAGTGTGGCACTGTGACTCATTGGCTTGGCTGGGCCATGTGCACTCTTAATCCATCCCAGTCTGTTTCTCATATCGAGCTGCTTTGAAAGTTTGAGAAAGTTTGCTTTACTCTTGATTCCTCATTTTTGCACAGCTCACTCCATCTGGGCCTGAAAGTCAAAGCAGTGAAATGTTACAATAACAGCTGTGCTTGCAAGCCTCCTATCCCAGCTGATAATTAAATGCAGAATATCTCAAGAAAAACTCATATCTAGAGAAGACAAGCCCAGCTGTTTAAAAAAACAAAAACCAAAACAACTGAAATAAACATCTGAATCTGCAGGTGCTTGTGCAAATTAAAGCTGCTCTCCCCTTCTCAGGTTAAAGATTTAGCTGAGGTCATGAAGGAGCTGACCTCTCCTATTGTTTAAAGCTGCTGGTGCATAAACTCATAGTTGTGTTAAGCAGCTATTGGCAGGGACACAAAGCGTCCACAGCCACAGCCATCACTTCCAACTTCTACCCTTTGAAAAGATGGATTCTCTGCAGGCACTGCCTGAGCTTGTGAGCTTGCCCTGCACCTTCCCAGCCTGCCAGCCAGTGCAGGGGCATGGATCAGGGTTTGCAGGCCCTGGGCTACAGGGAAAGGTTATTTACTCAAGGCTGGCTGAGGGTAGGGCTTCACCCGGAGCCAGCTGGCCTCAGCCAAGGTAGGATTGATGGTGTCTGCATGTTAGTGGTAAGAAAAGATCCGCTTGATTATAGATTGTGTCTATCATGTATCTCTCTGGCTTGCACGGGGAGCTGAGCAAAATGTGAGCTGATCAAAGCAGCTGACCTGAACAAATGTTTATTTTTCCTCTGTTCAGTTGGGTTTAATTTGCTCACAGACTGCAGTACAGAGAGCAATACCTGCATACCCCAAGACTGGGCTAGCACAGTGCAGTCCTCCCAGTGGTGGCAGTGGGGGATATAAGCAGCACTTGCCTTGAGTGGGTTCATCTTGTCTGAAAGATATCTGTGTCTTATCTCTAATTTCCATGGTCTGTCTGAGGACAGCTCTAAAAGCTGGAAATGACCAGGGACTCCTCTGGTGGAAGACCTAGTTTTCTCAATGGTGACGTTTCAGTGTTTCAGCTAAAAAGCAGCAGCCTGGGTGTGAGCAGTGTGAGCAGTTTGGGGTCCAGATGAGAGATCAGGTTGCCAGGGGCACCCAGCACCCACAGCACAGCTCTCCAGGCAGCACCTGCCAGGCTGGAGGGTATCCAGTGCCCACCAGGGTGGGTCCAGGCAAAGCTGCCATGTGGGAGTGCTCCAGCTTCTCATGTAGATGCAATAGACATCAGGGCATTTTCATCAAGAGATATTTCTGTTTCTTCAGTCTATAAAATCTTGATCAGTTAATTTTTGGACAATATTTATTCCTTCAGGCTTATATGGTTGGGAAGAAGATGGTTTGATGGGAAGAATGGCCAGTGCTTGCACCTAGGGGCAGGAAGGACAATTTGAAGGACGTGCTACACATCAGCACTTTTGTGGAAGGTAGACACACTTGAACTCTGTGAGAAGCATGCTTCATAAATCAAGGAAAAGCTTTCCTGAAAATAGAAGGTTGGCGCAAACAGGGGAGGTGATGGGTAAACACTTGTGTAGTTCATGGCTGCCTCATTCTTCACAGAATTAGCTGTTTAACCCAGTTTAAAAAGCTCTGCAGGAATTAAAAGGAGACATATCTAGCCTTTGTATTTGTGAAATGAATTTTGAAAACTGTGGATCAAGTTCAAATTGCCATTGCGTTTGCTTCCCAGGTCTACAGAAGTCTTGAAACCAGTTTTGAGAGAGACAATTAACTCCTTAACCTCAAGATGTGCATTGACATGCAGCGTTGTTAAAGGTTCCCTCACTAATCACTTCTGTGGTCCTTCATCAGCTGACACACACATTCCTTGACTCCAGACAGTTCCTCAGACAGCCAAAAGTAATGACCCTCCTCTAAAGCAACCTCTGCAACACGTCCTTAATTCTTTCCATATTGCACATATTTTCTTAATATACAAAGCTATGGTATACTGAGTTCGTGGAGGCAGCATAAAATTAGTATAAAAGCAAATAATACTGAATCTGCTATGCTTATTTTATTACTCTGGTTGTATTTTATTTATTAAAAGCCCATTTTTTTTTCCCATTTTTTTTCTTCAGTGAGCTAGCTGACAAATTCCCCAGCCCTTACACTTGATCTTTGCAGAACTTAAGGGATTTGTTGGAAATTGTAGTTTGAGCTTACAAACTTCTTGAGATAGAGGGCTAAATTCCCTTTCAATGATGAGCTCTAGATGACAGGAGACTTCAGCAGGAACTTCAATCAAATAGTTATCACCTCCACTAACATCCCCTTTTGAGTGAGGCTGTAAGGGGTGAGGTATCCCCCAACCTAAAACAGTTCCACCTCCCAATTCTGATCTTCTGGGTGTCCTGGCTGCCACAGAGAAAGGTGGTCCATGGGTTGCCATTGCTGTTCCAGTTGCCTCTCCAGGTAAAGGTTACTCAGATGAGGCTTTCGCTGCAGTTGGTAAATGTTGCCATTAAGCAACACTGCAAGGTCTGGGTGCTGGGACTGGAAAATGATGGTCATTTCTCAAGGTAAACATAGGGATTTTGTTGAGAAGTAGCTGCTGCCACAGATGTTAGCCTGGCTTTCGGCACTGATGGTGTGATTGGTGTGTAATGTCAGCTGAAGATAAGAGGCCAAAACTCTCTAGGGAAAAAAAAAAAAAAGGCCAAATGAGCTTGAATGAGAAATACACTGCATGCTTGTTAATCCTCCTTGATTTAGTGCTGACTGGAGGACCAGGAAAGCTCCATTTTGTTTCCATATTTAAAGAAAAGACAATTAATGCAGTTTCTTCCAAAATATACAAATCATGACTAATTTAAAACATTTAAAAAGTCCTTAATAGATAAAACTAGTTACAATTTCAAAATAAAATTTTCTGGAAGTAGATCTATTAGGTCATTCTGAGAGTGGTCTGTAACTTTAGCTTTTTACATTTTGCCTGTTCACGATGAGGTGCCTTAAAGGTACTTGAATGTGAGAGGCTTTGAAAATTGAAGGCTTTTGTCTTGTCTGCATGACAAATATGGAGAGGAAGTCAGAGCTTTATGATCTTCATTAAGCCCATGGCTATTCATTTTCCCTCAGCCTGTCATCACATCCCTATCTTGCCCCACCACCTGCCCCCAGCCCCTTGTGGCTTTTGATTTGGATATCTCTGATGGTCACTAAAGATTTTAAAAAGCTCTTTTTACCAGTCAAGCCTATTGAAAGGATGTTCAAGTTTTGTTTTCCTCTCATTCTTGATGCTCCTCTCTGACATAATTTTCCATTTTCCTCAGGTTGCACAATTAAATGGGCCACTGCCACCTCCCAGTCCCCCGCCTATTTCCTGCTGATCCTGATGAACTGTCAGTAGTTACCTGTGTGGGTTGTATGTACACAGGGCAGGGCTTGCTGACTGAAGGCATTCCATCATTTTTCCTTATTAGAATAATAAACGCACAGGGAGACTTCACTTTTTGCACTAGAACTCATTTTAACTGAAAGTTTAGGAAGCTTTGAAGTCTATGAGTAGCACATCCTCAAAAAAAAGGGAAGGGAAGGGAAGGGAAGGGTCACTGATAGCAGTGGTTCTCTGCAGTTCTCTACATTCCTGTTTTTTCCTTTGACTGACTCTTTAACGACCCTGTTTGATGGCATCATTTCTCATGCTCCTTACTTCTTCTTCCCATCAAAGACTAATCTTCCCAACATTAGTCACCTCCTGGAAACCGGTTGGGTATTTTGGGTGCTTGGGAAGCAAATCTAAGCTGACCACTTCTAATTTTCTTTTTCAATAGCTCACAGCCTCTCCCTCAGTGGGACTCCCTTCCCAAAGAGCAGAATGAACCCTAAAATAGGGTTATGCCAAGAGATTCTATGGTCTTTAAAAACACATACCCATTTCTACAAATTTCCATCTTATCGGGGTCACCCAGCTTCTCTGAAGCCAAGTTCATGGTCTGAAATCAAAAAATTCTCCTCTCTGGAGGATATTTACATGTGCACTTCCCAGATCAACCACACTTTTCCGGAAGCATTGCTGTTGGAATAAAGCCCTTAGGCAGACTCTGTGCCGTGCAGCTGGGAGCAGACAGCATCAGGTACTTGAGCAGGAAGAGCTGACTGCTAAGGTGGCAAGGGGGCTACCAGGGAAAGAGCAAGGGGGTTTTAACTTCTGAACAGAGGGGATAGGGGAACAAAGAGGGTCTGCAGTAAACTTTCTTGCAAGTCTGTGTGAGCAGGTTCATATGTGAAGGTTAAGCCCTGGTATAAGCACATGAAAACATTGAGAATGCACCAAGAAACAAGAAATTGTCCACAAGAAACAGTTGTTTAGCTGTTCAACCTGTTGTGTTTGATTGAAGGGATTTGCTGCATTGCTGTGACCTGGTATGGTAAATTTAGCACTGGCTTGTACTTTTACCACACTGAAATTTTCATATGTCCTTGCTGGCTCCTGTTCTCAGTCAGGGCATACCTGCATATGGCACAGACAGGTGATAATGCCACAGTCAGACAAATTTTTCTCAACACATGTGCTGCTCTGGGACTTCTGTCACTGTTGTATGCAGCAGTCCTAAAGGTGAACCAAGCTCTATCCCCTCTGTTTCACCAGCTGTGAAACTGGGGCTCCCAGAGGCTGCACCAGCCAAGTACAGGTCACGTCTCAGTGGGTGGTGAGCCCTTGCTGCAGAACACTCTCAGCGCCAGGGACCCCAGGCCTGGCCGCCCTCGGTGGCGACGAGTGCCCAAGGCAGTCTGCCAAGGCACAGGGAGGGGTGGCTGCTGGCACAGAGGATGAAGATGGCCTCACCTACCTGCTGCTCTGGCCAGCCCTCTCTGGGCAAAAAAGACTTGTGGTTTGGAAGGAAATGAGAGATATTTATCACACAGAAACTATACTGGCTACGTAACTCCTGCTGGAAGAGGTAGTTTGGCAAGATAAACATAACTGACATAATTGGGTCCAATTTCTTTAAATGCATTGCCCTGTATAATGAGAATAACTGTGGCCTTTTGCAGCCAGGTTGTTAAGTCACAAATGTGAAAGAAAGAAACCCAAAATAAACAAATTACTGAGAGGTTTAATCTGGCTACTTTGGATCTATTTTTAAGGAAGACTTTAGCTGTAAGAATCTCAAGATTTAATATTCTGCCTGTATCCTATGTAAATAGCATTTGGCACTCCAATGGAGTTCAGTGTTCAAAATTCAAGGAATAGCTTTGGTTTGGGCTCATCTCTAGATATATTGTCAACAATTGTTGATTTTTTGCAACACCCACAGAGTTTGCAGTTGTGTAAAGCACGTGAGCTCGTGTTGGCCTTAAGTAAAAGTGGCAGCTATAGCAGCCAAGTGCTGTTCACAGCGTCAGCTCAGATAAGCCTCTCCTTCTTCCTCAAGGGCAGCCCCATTTCCTAAAAGTGCAAACCCACACAGTTTGCATGGGGGTGTGAAACACAAACTGCTGTACTGTAGCTGAAACATACTCCCCTCATCCTCCACTGCTTCTCGGCTCCTTCAGCAGAGAAGGAAGATGGATTTGAACTGTCTCATCTGAACAGCTCAGGGATGGTTTTTTTTGAGCAAAACCTGACAGATTTGTGAATATCTACAGAGATGCTCTAATATGACCCTAAGTGAGATTTCCTCACTTTTATAGACTCAGAGATGAGGGCAAAAACCGTCCAGCCCATCTCTCTGCCATCACAGGTTTGTTTTCACTGCATTTCCTACAGCAAACATTGCATGAGTTGTCCTAATTTAAGTCAAGGTGAAACTTGCCTGCCCGCATAAAGAAATGTCACTTTTTTTCCCAGTAAAATGGCAGTCTTGCTTTGCAGTGCCAACACAGATGTCACTCACCACTGGCAGCTCACACTGAGTGGCTGCAGCCTGAGGAGCCCATTCTTCAGACACAGAAGGCAGCTCTGAATCCATACAACTATTTATTGTAATACAGCTTTGAATGTAATAAAGCTTCATTTCTTGATCTGGGAGCACTTCAAATGGTGAAAAGGACAGCAGACATGCAGACATCTCCTCATGGCTCAAGCCCCCTTTCTGTCTCTTAAGGCTGTAGCAGCAGGGTGTCTCACTGCTCTTGAGGAGGTTTCTATTTCATCTGGGAGCAGAAGTAGGTTCCATGCAGCCGCCAAAGCATCCATGGGATCAGGGGGCCAGTTTGCAGCAGCCAGACTCCTGCACTCACCAAGTTCCAACCATCAGTCTGGAGTTTCTTAAAGGCAAACAGGAGTAAAATAGATTTGGAAACAAGTTACAATTTTTTTACCCTGTTCCTTGCTACGGCTCACTGCACATCTGCACAAGCATGGGCTTGAGGGGGTCTGGGCCCACAAAGACCTTCTGTCTTGTGTGCCTATCTTTGGGTGACACACGGCAAAACCAAGCTTGTAAGTGTTCCAGGGCACCGTCCCTGGCCTCTGTCACATGCCACAGGGCACCCCTGCAGCCATGGCTGGGGGCACTGCTGTAGGCTGACAATGCATTCACACCTTCATGGGATCACTCACTCTTTCTGAATATTTGAAACCATGAAGAACACTATTTATTGATTATTATCTTTTATCATCAGGCAGCAGGGGCACATAGCGGGAGTGAGAGAGGGGTCTGGACTCTGCCCTCCTCCTCCAGCACCGCACAATCAGGTGCCCCATGGAGACCTCTCCTACTGCAGGGAACCAAGGATAAGGGGAACTGGAGCTTACTTCTGTCAGGAAGCGTTTGCAGAGCTCAGACTGACATACTGAGGCAAACAGCAAATGCTCCCAGACCACATAAATAAGCCGTCACTTTGAGCAAGTATGTAACTGAAAAGCAAGCAGATTGGAAAATTATCTAAAAATAGTGGAGCAAAGATTAGCTGCACAAGAATCAGCTCAGAAGCATCAGGACACTCCTGGGCTTATTCAAATCACAAGTTCTTAAAGGAGGATTGCAAAGATGTTGAAAATACCCAGACAGCTCTACACATTATTTGGGTTAGCCTGAACTCCAGGAGAGCACGACGTCCCTGGCAGGGCACAGCAGCTACCTGGAAAGTCTTAGCATTTTTAATGAGGGTTATGAAGAATTTTATTATCATGGAAAGGAATATAATAATTTTCTCAATAAAAAATAGCTCCTTAGTCAGTAACCACTGCCTAGCACTTGGAGGCAATTCAACTGTCTTTAGCTGTCATTTCAGAAGACATATGGCAAGAACAAGATCAAATTCATATTGCCTTTCATATCAGGAAAATTTCCCACTAATAATAGGTTTGTCTTTATAATGTGTGTCTTGGAATAAAATAATTGGAGCTGTATGGGGTTTTATGGGACACTCTAGAGAGAGAAGACTGCAGAAATTTCTGACCAGATCCTCTCTTTACCTTCCTCATTTCAGACCTCATTAGGAATTTCACAGTCTTCCAATTCATTTCAGTTGTGCTAGCATTTTCTCCCAGCCTTCAGCAATCCTGTTTGGTTTGGTTTTGTTTTGGAATCATTACCCATTAAGTATTTATTGCTTTATTGAACCAGTTTGGCTCATGAATACATATTTTCTTGCCCTTATTTTTCCTACTTTTTATAGTGTATTCAGTAAAACTTGCATCCCTTGTTGTGGGAGTACAATACCAACCTATAACACTAATTGCTGTTGCAGGATCTTGGTCGCAGAGCTGCCTTTGTTTTCTCCCAGGCTGACACCTCTTGCAATTCTCTTTTAGTCCTCACCATGGTGGCCTGGAGCAATCAGCTTGCCATTCGATGCTTCAGAAGCTTTTCCCCTGCAGCTGTAGAGGTGACTCAGCTGTCCAGACTGCTGTGATCTGATCTCTCTCTGGTCAGTAAGGGCTTGGTGATGGAAGAGCTGAACCAAAAGCTAGCTACTGCTACAGGAGGGGAGGGCCCATTGTCTTCCATCCTGGATCCCCTCCATGCCCTTCTCCAGACTCAGTCTGCACTACCCACAACTCACCTCCCTGACTCTCCTTGCACCAGCTCTGGCACTTTTCTGATTATAAGATAAGCCAATTTGGACCAGTAAAACAGCAGACCTGTGAGTAAGTCATTCAGCTTGAGGTGCCTTGTGAAACCATACTCTGCAGCTAAAATCACATCTGCACATTAAGCTATATCTGGACACAGTTTGCACCATAACAAGGAGTATACAACCTTCCATTTCTTAAAATAGGAATTGTAAGTTCTGGAGGGTATGGGAAAACATGCCAGCAGTAGATACGAAACAGCTACTAGATTATGACCACTAAAAGCCAACTTTTGTGCCATTTCTCATGAGGTGGCATTTCAGTGAGCAAGCTTGGGCAGCTACACCAAAATTACGCACTCCTGTCAGCAATGCATCTGCTTCTCCTGTTGGTTTGCCCTGCAGCTTCGGATGGGCCATTCCTTTTAGGCCCTCTGTGTCTCCAGCTGTGAAGCTGTTATCTGCTGTGCACCAGCATGGTCCATAGGCTCTACAGCATGCTGGGAACAACCGAGGTGGCAATTTTTTAAGGAGGAGATATTGTAGTCCCTTCTCTTTTTTTACTTGCTTCCATTGTCTCATGCACACCCTTAGCTCCCAGGAGAAAAATGACCTGAGCTCTGGCAGTAATTATTAAGAGCACAGCAGATAGGCAGTAAGCTGAGAAGGGATCACAGGGCAAAGGGTGTGCCTGGGAAGTTATAGAACTACTTTTGAAAAGTGCTTTAAAGATGAAGCATGCTTCTTCTTCATGTGTTCTCATTATTATGACCAGTCTTTCTATCTACAAAGGAGCAATGGTACCTGACAGGGCTTGCTATTGCTCTCCCTGTGTCACTATCAAAGTAGGGGGGAGTCAGTTTAGAGAGGCTGTGCTGGCAGCCAGAGCTGGGTGTGCTGCTCTGGCTGCACCCCTGCCTTCCCTTGCTGTGCTGGGAGAACCTTCTGTACCTCTGTTTAAATGGGGACAATAGTTACCTACAGCTTGTCTCCTCGGTGCTGTGAGACCAGACCCATTAGTGCTGGCAAAGTACACAGCCACCTGGACAAAAGGGAGAGATAAGTGCATTGTTTCTTTATTTGAAGATCCAGATCAAAGAACCGAGGGCAGCCTTGATTTACCACTGGAGGTACACCTGCAAGAAATGTCCGATTAGAAATCAAGCAATAAAACCACTGACAGTAAAAACAACGATGAAGGCATGAAAAAAAGTTTTCAGCTGGTCAGCTGGAGCACAATGAATCAAGGAAAACCACAAAGCAACCGCTGCATTTTTTTTCTGATTCTTTTTACCATCTTGTTGCAAAGACTTAAAACAAAACAAAACAAATGCTCCACAGGATATGTAGCTTGGGGCTTTTGGGTTTTTTTAGGGGAAACAAGGGCAGAAAGGGCTTTCCTTCCCCTCTAAGAACTGCAGCTTTTGGAGGAAGGAGGTTCTACGGAAGATGTTAATGACTGAACAATAAATTCCTGGTAGTTAAAGCAGGGGTGAAGCACAAATCTGTCTCTGCCTCTATTCCCTGCCACTCTTGACAGCCAGCAAAGGTTGTCAGGCCTAAAGCCACCAATAAATATTCCTGCTCCCCAGGAGCACACTGCAGTCTTCATGCCCCCGTGTCTCTAGGTAAGCACCTTCACACGGTATTAGGTACAGGCTGACATGTTTTATACATCCCCTCTTGTCAGTAGGCACTCACATTCCTGCAAGGTTAAGAAAGGGCATTTATCCCATCAGACAATAGTAAAAGCATGCAAAAAGGTAGGTCATGGTTATCCAGGATGGGAGGAGAGGTTGCATGGACTTTACTGGGGGGCATGGAGTGCTGGAGGGCTGCACCTTGACCTCTGAACATGCCTCCACCCAGGCTTGGGGCACAGGAAAGCCACCATTTCCCACCTCTAATGCCACCCATCAGCATGACACAATGAGTTTCCCAGTTTGTAAGGTACCTCAGGAGAGATAGGATGAGCCAGTGTCTGGAAAACAGACAACTAACAGGAGAGGAGAGGTGACAGGGAGCTGCTGGTCATGTAGGGCATGAGCTGTAAATTAGAGTGTTAGGGAAAGGGATTTTTCCCTTGGAGCAGCAGAGAGGCACCCTTTAGCTTTACTCTGACAAATAATCAAGCCTACTTCAGCCTGTTTCAGCACCTCATGAAGGGAAGACTGAAGGGCTGGGGCTATGTGGGTTCAGAGGGTTGTGTTAAAGATCCTTGCAGGGCAGGGAGGAACAGGCAAAACAGACATGAAAGACAGCAGTCAGGAAATGTCATGGAATCACTCAGCAAATCTAGGAAACTTGTTTTGATTAAGTTTATACAGAAAGACTTAAAGAAAATAGCGAAAAAGAGACCACCAACATAGCAAATCCAAGTTGAGCTAATGGAAAGAAATGAGTTTTTATTATTCTAGCAAATATTGGTGGGGTTGTGATTGAAACAACCCACTGAATCTAAAGTCCTCCCCTTCAGGAAGCTGATCAAGCTCCAAATTTCCCTGCTGGCCTCAGCTCATCTGAAGGGCCAACCCAAAGCCTTAGAGATGAACAGTGGGAACATGAAGAACATCAGGAGCAGATCCAACTCTGTGTGGCTTTGGCCTGTGTCCCAGCAGACACAGTAAAATAGGGAAATCAAACCTGTGGAGGCTGGAAAGGGTTGAGACACCAGTGGGGCTCCTCTCTGCCAGACCTAGCAGTCTGAAAGCAGGGTGCAGAGCTCTGCCAGGCTGCCTCAGCTCTCTTTATTGGACCCAGAGCCACAAATACCTCCACAGGATGATTCATCTCAACAACCTGACATGCCTTTTGTGTATCAAATCAGTCCCCCACACTGCCAACATAGTAATTCATGCGGAGACCCACCCCAGAGACCATCTAAAAGTTTCAAGAGCAAAGCTGTCTGCTGCACAGGACAGTTTGCCCCACACCTTCAGGGGCTGTGCCCCAGCACTGTTGTGGCAGACCTAATACTCTCTCATATCCCTGTACACATCCCAGGCACACAGTACCAAGCCTTAACATCCCATCGCAAAATGCTGCTGTGACCCTGATGCTCATCCCTCTGTGGAGCAAAAAGGGGATCTTGTCCTTTCACATGGCCATCTTCCCACAGAGACCATAGAGAGAGGGCACAAGGCTCCCTCAGAGCAAACATCCTGCTTGCTGATAGTGAATACTAAATGATACCACTCTGTTGGGAGCNAGACCAGACTGCCCCGGGCTTTGTGAAACAAAAGCCCCCTTGAGGTTCCTGGTTTTGTTTATTATTAATGTGTAGTTGTTGTTGTTTGTTTGCTTTGTTGTACATACCAGTAAAGAGCTGTTATTCCTATCCCCATATCCTTGCCTGAGAGCCGACTTAATATCAAAGTTTTAATAATTCGGAAGGAGTGGGTTTGAATTCTCCATTCCAAAGGGAGGTCCTGCCCTCCCTAGCAGATACCTGTCTTTTCTACCCAAGACATACTGCTACCCAAAAGGGTTAGAAGTTGTCAATGGGCAGCCATTCCAATAGCATTGCAGTGCTCTTTTATAGAGTAGCATTTCTGTGGTGCTTAAAATAACTATCTCTGAAACTAACAGCATCTAGAAGGTGTCTGTCTTTGTTATTGCAAAGAGACCCATAGTTCATCCACAGAAGCTCCTGCTCAGGAGGAATCAGTATGGCAGGGATTTCAGACCTTTCTGAAGGAGGTGCATTTTTAATGAAGCCAACCAAATGAACTCCTTCCACAAGCAATTGCATCAAGGCTTAAATGATGATAAGGAAACACAAGGAATGAACTGGAGAGGATATGAAAAGAGGTTGATCTGCCATTCCTCTAATTGAAAACTGACGGATATTACTGTGTGATGGTTTTACTATAGACCAACAAATTGCAATTTTATAGCCAGGAGGAAAAAACACCCTCTAAGTGTTTCCTGTACCAGATGAGAATAAATAGGTTGTGCCTATGGCAGGGGAAGGGTGTCCCTTGAAGGAAGCTATGCTGCTCAAACACTGAGCAGCCAGGCCTTCAAACATGTGGGGCACGTCAAGGCTGGGGAGCAACAGTGTTTCTGAGGGTGTTCCTTCACACACAACTTACCCGGCCTTTTGAACACCGTTCAGTGAGAAGCGAGAATAGCTGGCTGAGAAAAAGGTTGTAATACGAAATAAATTCCCCCTGCAAACCCATCCCTGCTCACTGCCTCCCCACACTTCTGCTAAACCAACCAAAACCAAAAAGGGACTATATTTCAAGAAAAATAAAGGAGCATAATTAAGTAGGTTACCATACACAGCATACTATTCAGGAAATTACTGTGCTGAAGTTACTGTAAAAACATGAGATACATGTGCTCTCAATGACTACCTGTATTTGTACCCTTATCCTGTGCCAAATTGGTAAAAGCAAGATTGTATCTGCCTCCCAGCTGAAGGTAAACTTCCTCACCTTAATGGAGGACTAAGAAGTTCCCCCTAGGGCCATGCTTATGCCACTGTGCTCCTTCTGCCATAGCTCCTTCTACCATCCTCTGCCAGGAGCTGAGGATGCTGCTGTATCTGCTCTCTCCCTAGAAGACAGAGAGACTGATATTAGCAACAGGTTATCAGTGTTGCAGCCATTTTTAGTAACTGCTTTTCCAAAAGACTATCATTGAAACAATGTATGTGATCTTAGTTGAAACATAGCATTTTTCTGTGAATTTATATTCCCTCTGAAGTTTATTTCCCTCTCAGGTTATATTACTTTCTAGATGCGGTGCCTTTCACTGAAGAATATGACTCTTGTGGTGCACCATTTGCATTTGTGCTCCAGCCGCTTGTAGCAGACACTGTGCAAACATGTCAAAAAGAACTTACAGTGCCTCCACATGACCAAGAATGAAATTCATTCAGGATTTCAGGTCCTGACAGCAACTGAACCTGTCTCTTCCATGGCCCAAACTTATGGGTATATAGCCAGAGATGAAAGAGGCACGTTTCTTCTTACATGCTTATTATTCCCCTCAAAATTAATATGTATGAACAAGAATCAGATCATTCATCAGATCTGATAAGCTCTGTGTGATACAGATTGCATCTGAATAAGCAGTAGCTGATAAAATACAATAACAAGTTCTCTTTTATAATATCAGATCTCCTTTCATGTGCTTTCCACCAACATTCAAGTAGATGAATTTTCTTATCTTATGTTTTCTTGTTTGTGGTTTTGGGGTTTTGTTGTTGTTCGTTGGGGTTTTTAGTTTCTGGGGGTTTTGGGATTTTTTGGGGTTTTTGGGTTTTGGTTTGGCTTTTTTTTTTGGTTTGGTTTTGTTTTTGTTTTGCCAGAAAAATCCTGTAAAATGAAAATCACTGGCAAGTCTGGTGGCACAAGAATGAAACCTCTTTTATGATCTTGGAATTGTTTTTGGTCTGAGAGAGAATAGATATGGATTCTATGACCAATTACACGGATCACATTTCAGGTAATAACCAAATTGTAAACAGTCCCATAGTTCCCATCTAATTTATGGACAAGAAAATAGTTGAACTGTGAAAGCAATGTTGTGGGTTTCCACATTCTCTTCCCAGTTATGTTTGACAGCTAGAAGAGGAAAGCATTGGTCTTGATTACAAATATAAGACACAACCTGCAAGAACAGCACACAGTTTCTAAGCCTGGATAGGAATACTGTCAATTTTCATGGAGCAGTATTTTCAGTACTCAACAGTTTGATTTTTTGTCCATTTTGGCCTCGATTTTTTAAAATTTTCAGATAACCTCTATAAATGAGGAATTCCTCACCTATGAGTACAGAAATATAAAAATATAAATGACCATAACATGAGAAACAGATGAAGGACTCTTGAAGCCAAATATTCACATCTCAGTGACAGGGACCTAGCCATAATAAGCATGTAATTTGCATCTACATTTTTGGCACCTAATGAAATAGTCTTTTTAAAGTAACCGCCTAATTTCCTTATTGACAAGTACATGCCTTTGCAGGTCTCCCAAGGAGATATGCTCTATGGAACAGAAGCACCTAAATTTCTCTCCATGAGATGAATAGGAAACTCTGGCAATAGCTGTCTGCTCTCAAGGCACCTGTTTGTCAGTGGCTGGAGCCTCTCAGTCACTGACCAGGAAGCCTAAACTTGTTCTAGCAAACACCTCAGCTCTGCAGCCTGCAGCCCTCCCTGCCTCTTTGCTGAAACAAAATTGTGTTTAGGATGTTGCATGAATGCACAGACACAAAAAACTTTGGCAAATCAATGTTAGTTTTAAATACATCAAAAATCAGCTGCTGAAGAGAGCACTGTAACTGATACCATAAAGCTAACATGCATTATTCTTTTTTTCCTTTCTCAGCCAAGAAATTCAAAATACTCAAAAGCATTAATTGAAAGAGGGTGAGTAGCCATTACTGCCTTTTATGCCTATAGTTGTCTATTTAAATGCCTATTTATGTATTTATAGGACAGGACCCAGCAAAATACACACAGACACACAAACATACAAACTCGTATATTCATATTGCTGAAATTACATAGCAAGTCTGGAGATTTGACCAGAAATAGAATCCAGATCTCTTGATGCAAAATCTTTTGCCTTTGCCAATTGAGAATAGATCCCCCTAGCCTCACAGACTGTCAGATTAATATGAAAGAGGAAAAGAATCACAGAAACTTCAAATCAAAGCATGAAATTGAAAATCTGTCAGATCCATAAAATGAAAATTCTCTCCAAAGGAAAATTCTGACACAATCATATTTTCTCATGAAATTGGAGCTGGAAATAAGGTCATACTGAGGAAAAAAAGAATAATATTAAGAAAAAAACCCCTCCAGAACAGCATCAGCCACTTCAGTAAGAGAGTCTGAAGGGTTTTGACAAGTACTGTGTCTAAGCCAAAAAACCTCAGGGCTTGATCTTCCACGAAAATCAGGAAACTTAAAGGGACATTGTCAAAGTTGGTAGACCAAACATTTGAGCTACTTTAAACTCAGTAATACAGAAAAAATCATCTTTCTCCTTATTAGAAAGAACAGCTGAAAGATATTTATGAAGAATATGGTGACATAGTTTGCATATTTATTTTGTAACTAAGGATAACAAGCTTTGCAGCTTTTTTTTTTGCTTGGTTTTAAAGCCTTGCTTACATTGTAGGTTGAAAGATTACTTTCTAATGAAAATTTAGCAATTTTTTTCCTTTACTCATACCAAGAAAGTTATGAAGAAAGTAAAATGAAAAAAGTAAGTTAAAATGGGACACAGAGAGGGGGCAGGAGGGGGAAATGTTTATTTTTAAGTGCGGCATGGCATCATTCTGTTATAAAAATCTGGTGCAAACTGATTTTCTGAAGCTGAGAACCTACAGATCTTTTGAATTCATCAGGAGATCTGAGCACTCAGCTGACTCCCTGGGAAATCAGGCCGCATTTCTTTAGCTCCCAAGTCTTAACCCTGCAAGAATTTCTTCTCATGTCTGGTTTAGCATACATGGTTACTCCAGCTGGAGTTAAAGTGACTTCATGATGGCTTTGTTGTTGTATGTACAGAGGTTAGTGGCTGGATATCTAACTGAGGTAGCACAGATGTAGTTAATCTGCATAAAGATTAAAGCCAGCCGTGTGAGATGATCACTTGGCTCCAGTTTGTGGAGGAAACAGGAACTTAGTGGGCACAAGCCATCCCTGTCAAGCTCAGAACACAAACCAAAGTGCCAAAGCAGCAAGGAACATGTGTGCAGCCAAACCATTGCAGGAGGTCACAGTGTATCCCATTGACTTACGTGGATATCCTTCTGGAATTTGATGTGCTTGCTGTAGCATTCTCTGCAACATCTGTAAGGATGGTCAATACCTCAGATGTACTTCTCAAAAGCTACCATGCTAAACAAGATTAGACGAGGCTTTTAAAATTACAATATTGCTAAATAATCTGGCAGCATGCAGTTGGTCCAGTTGTTACTGTTGAATTAGTAAATATACAAAACAGCATTTGCACAGGTTGGTACCTAGTGTATTTATCCACATTTTCCTTGTGATCCTTTTTCCATTGGCATTTCTAGAGCAATTTAGGTTGTGAGCCCAGTTACACTGTGGGGACATTAATATAAGGAAGACCAAGGCCTTCATGTTAAAATAAGACCTGTGGTGGGGCGTTGCATCTTGGAACTGCAAGGCCTCTGTGTCTTTTTTCCTTCTTCACTGAGAAGAGAGCAGTTTTCTAGAAGCTTGCCTGGCTCCTGGCCAGGAGACTCTGTCTCCACAAGTGGGTCTTAAAAACAGGAGCTGGAGGTTTCAGCAACCTCCCTATTTTCCACGGCAGCTTCAGCCTACAGACTTTAAGGTGATGTGGATGTAGCCTGAAGGTCTTGCTGGATACTGTAATGAACATTCAAGTGAAGCAAAGCTGGGCACTGGAGGGGCCATTTGCCAAGCTGGTGTCCATCATGTTCCAGTGGCCAAGGGACAACTGATGGGATGTCTGACATTGACAAAGAGCTGTGTGTGTGTGATCCCTCAGCTTAGCTCAGCTCAGCGAGTTCCTCTGGGCATTGAGAAGGATGTCTTCATGTTTTTAAGTCCAAACCCCATTGCCAGGCTGCGTGAGAAGGCAATGTCACTGCCCAAAGCTGTGATAGCAGTGAGGTGCACCAGCAGGAACTCCTTGACCCACAGAACTGCAGAGACACAGAATACTGCTGCAGGTTTAGCACACAGAGATCTTCTCCAGGCTGACTGACACCCATCCCCTTGGTTTCCAGCCTCACATTCTTATGAGCAAAAGGACTTTTGCCACTTTCACTTTTGCCACTGGGAAAACTGATGGATGGGGCAGGTCTTATGATTGCCTCTCTCAGAGATGTAGGCTTCAGTCAATCACTCAGTGAGAAAGTACTTCCAAGAAAAGATCTCTCAAGCTTGAAGCTGTCCCACTTCACATGTAATCAGTAAATATTAATTAGGCAAGGAAGAGAGGTAAAAATAACCCCCTCTCCATGGAGACTTTTTATGAAATTTACAGATAATTTTTTAAAGCGGTGCCTGGATCCTCTTTCTTCTTACCAAATAAATGTGACATTCTCTGTGATGAGAAGAAGCTATTCTGCCCTGCATGGTCTATCTCAAGGTAGGGATTAATTTGAATGTCTCAGGCTGTCTGAGGATGAATTGAAAGCAGATCTTCAGTATTTTTGGGGTGGTCTTCAAAGGTAAGACCCCACAGAGAAGGCAACCATAGAGATCTCCTCCTTTCCAAAGCAACTGTTCATATTCTTTGCCCACTCAAGTCTCTTGTTTGGAAAAAAAGGAAAAAACAAAAAAGGAGCAGGGGTGCAGAGGGGAGGAGCAGCTGTAACCAGTGCTGCTCCTGCTTATAAAAAGTCTTGTGAAGGGATCTTATACATAGAGTTCAGCCTGTGTGTTCCTAACCAGTGCCAGCTGCGGGAGGATTTCTTTGCTCTGTGAATATTTGAGGAGAATGCTTGGTAAGTCCCTGTCCTGGACCTAGCCAGGCTGTCTTCCTCAGCTGGTGAACTCTGCATTTACAAAGAAACATGGATTCCACCTGAAATTACTTTTCTTCCTTGGTGAGGAGTAAATGACATACTAAAGACTGCATTTTTTCCAAATGCAATTCCATCTGTAGAGACATGGGCATGGATCAAGACATAGCTCACAATTTACACAACATCACAAATACATTTATTTGTGTGGACCTACTTGTCAAGTCTGGTTTGGAGGATAAAGTCAGAAAAGTACAGAACTATTTCCCATTAACATTTTTATATTGTCACCTTTGTTAAAGTGGCATTAACTTCCTGCTAACCAAGAAGTGGAGATCAATTGGGATGTCTTGGTTGAAATAAAAAAATAACTAGACATCCATGGTTTGTCAAGTCATGCTGGAAAGATAGCAAAGAAGGACAAGAACAGTGTAGCTGAGTCTGAAGCCAGGGAATGCAGAGAAACCTGGATTTTCTAAACCTTAGAAGTATGTTAGAATATACTTCAGTTATGTTGTTGTGGTTCAGCAATCCTATGGCTGTAGTTCAGGTTCTCTTGCAGTAAAAAGACATGAAACAAGTAGCAAAGAAGGTGCTTGGACTTTAAGAAGGTCTTGAATAAAGCTGACTGAGAGACCAAGAGATAAATTGTGCTGAACTTTGGAAACGGGTTTATTTAATTTAATACTAATCTGGATCTATTGTTTTTCTCCCCTTCCTCATTTATCCCTGGGATCATTTGCATAAGGTTTACCAGGGACCTCTGCATTGCTGCCAGTGAGCATCCCACGGTGCTGTATTCCCAGTGGGATGTGACATGTGTCTTGACTCCCAGACGATGAGAGAAGAGCAGTGGCAGTGTCATCCACCTCTCTGCTGCATGCAGAAGAATCCTTTATTACATTATAATTTTTTCTGAGTAATTAACATCATAGCCCAGACACAAGGGAGAAGAGCAAGCCTACCTTATAAAGGTTTTTTAGAAGTATTTCTGGCTTCTGGAACATTTAGGATTTTCCCATGGGGGTGGGAATCCCTGCATGGGGAATTTAGGGCTGCTGGCAATTCTGTTTTTCTTTTTTTTTCAAGGAAAAGGCTGGGAAGATGTTTATGGGCCTTGGAGGGTCTGTTCATTTTAATCTGATTTTAATTTATTTCTTTGAAGAAATACACCAAAATCCACATGTTGATCTTGACCTAATGATCAGTGTTAATCTTCAGTCAGTGAAGTCACTGATTGGGGTGAGGGGGAACAGAGCTTGCATGGTGGTTTTTATGCAAAATTTCTGTAGTAATATACATACACAAAATGATTATATATGAATATGTCTTTAAAGTATTGCTCAGTAACAGAAAACACACAACCAGAAAACACAAATCATTCTATGTTTTTCTCTTATGAAACAACATATAATAATAACTCTTGAAACATTTGATCAGTTAAAGAGAAACTTGCTGCTCAGCAACAGGGTTTTAGCATCCAGAATCATAGTCCTGTTGCTGCTGGTGAGAGTGGGGATGAAAAAAAAGGTCTTTAACCCTCTCAGTAGTCAGCCAACAGAGTTCAATACTCCAAGAGTCTAAATTTATAAATAGTCTTTGGATTTTCAGACTTGCAGCTGCAGGAGCCATGTGGTGGTTGGTCTTGGAGTAGATCAGCCCATTTGGCCCAAAGCCCCTGTGGTCAGCATGTGCTTAATTTGCTTACAAGAAAAACTGCAGTTCAAATTTGGGATTTACCAGGAGCCTTGACAGGATCCCATAGGAAAGCCAGTGGGACTCAAAGGCAGGATTTTTTGCTACTCTTTGGTGTTACATTTATCACAGGGTACCCACCTCACTTACCTTGCACCGCCTACCAAGGAAGGTGCCTCTCCTTGCAAGTTACAATATCCCAAAGAAGCTAGAAATGTATAACATCCCTCCAGTTGTGGGTACCCCGGGGGAGCCACACTGTTCACAGGCTAATCCCACTGCAGCGCACACCATGGGCTTCTGGACAGCCCCTGTGACACCATGTCCTATAGATACACATGGGAGGATACTGTGGTCTGGAAAGAGCCCACAGAGTTCTGCTTCCAAGGATTTTACTTTTCAGTCCTTCAAATAATAATTGCACTCACTGCCAGCAAAGCAAAGACTGTGCATGCTCTGAAATGGTAATGGATGTTAGCATCACACGTGGTCAAACACTCCTTTCATTGGCTCAGGAAAAATAAATGTGAAAATATTTTTTAACTTTTTATATTACATTGCCACAGACTCAACCAAAAATTTTGCCATTTGTTTTTGTGTGGGCGGACCTCTGCAAATGTCAGACAGCGAGCAGGTCTCTGCACAGCTGCTGAGCTGTAGGAGACCATTTGAGAGGTCATAACTTCCAGGTCTCCTGTAGGACTTCAAACACAGGCTCTACTTTTCTGTACAGGGTGCAGTTCTTCTAAGCCAAGGAGGCTGTTCACAGTACAGGAGTTTAAACATGGGTGTAAACTTCTGCATGACCAGGTTAGAAATTACTCTCTGAGAAATGTGGCTGGCACATTATAATTAGCAATTGCAAAGAAAAGGGCTGAGAGATACAATCACAGCTTTAACATTAAGGATTATACAACAAAATAGAGACAAAAGGGGAATTATTTTTCTTTTATTATATTTCTCAGTGCAAGAATTATGAAAGGACTACATTTTTTCATCATTTTCCCATAGTCATTTATAATAATGTCTTGGAAGAATCAGACTAAAACTTCAGTCCTCACAGGAAAAATTTGCTGACTCATGCATTTATTTTGTTATGTACAGTTGTTCATGTGGGCTCAAGACAGTGCCACAAAATGAAGTTTACCTCTGACCTTTGAAAAGCCAAAACTGGTTTGGGGATACTGCATATAAAAGAGTTAAAATGTTTTCACAAATTGTATCCCTAAAGCAGGTACTGATATGCTAAATCCAGCATTTACAGTAAGTCCTCCAAATCAGACTCAAGTCTGTAAGATGCATTTTAGAATCACCCAGGGGGAAAAACCAACCATGTTTTCCCAATATGGGTCAGAAACACTAATTAGCTGGAATTGTTTCTCATGATCAGTAACTCAGCAGTTCTCCTTCTGTCTCTGTTAGAGAACTGAGTTGAAGAGTGGTTGCATTAAAATAGCAACAAACAACATCCCAATTCTAAACACCAGTCAGGCTTAAATTTATCTCCCGTAGTGCTTCCTTGTGACAGTGGCGATGACAGCGTCGATTAGATAGGGCTGGCACTTCACACCGTGTGTCAGTCCTCATTATCTGATGAGAGTCCCTGCAAGAGGCAGGTGCTGGGGAATGAAAGATTAGGTGCAGCTCGTGTAATCAGGCTAAATCCCTCACTACCTCCACTGAGCGATAACAAAATGTAAGCAGCTTTCTCCTTTCCACAAATTCTTCCCCAGTTTTGCTGTGCTCATGAGACTGTGGGTGTAACTACTCCAGCTGTGGCTGAGAAACCTCACAGCAGAAACCAGCGTTTCCAGGAGGAAGTTGGTTCTAGACTGCAGACCTGTCTTCCAGACAATTTCTGTTCTCCCAGGAATACATACAATCCTAATCATGCAGCCTTAAGCTAACCTGCAGAAGTGNTTGAAGCTATTCTTCCTCAGTTTCAGCAGATCCTCTTTAATCTTCCCTAATGGCTCTCTCACTCTCCAAAAATAAGCAAATTAATTTTGCAAGTGAATGAGCATAATGACAAAGCAAGGTGTGAGGCTTGGAGACATAGACTGGATTTTGACACTTGCTGCATTTTTCTAATACCTCTTAGTGTGCTTATCAATGTTTGGCAGCGTGGCTACTAGAAATGAAGTTCCAGTAATGAGATCTAGCAAACTTCATGGAAAAAAAGACAGTCATCTTCCAGTGCCAATTACTGATGAGAACTTCTTGGGCTTTTTGCACACTTTCAGAAACAAATCACTCCTCAGATCTGAAATGAAAACACCGTCTTTTTGGGAGAGAGCCAGGTCATGTTGAGTAAGATTCAGACACCTGGCTGTGGGAAGGGATTCATTTATGCTAGACACAGAAAAGAAAATACATAGCTTGCTTTGGGTAGGAATCAGCTCCCACTTGCTGCCTTCTTGGAGTGTCCCAGATAAAGGTTGTCTGCAATGATCTCTTCTATAGAGATACTTGTGGGAAGCCATGAAGGTGGCAACTGGAGTCCATGCATGAGAAATTACAGACCAAAGGGAAGTGAATGGGCAAACACAGAACATTCTGTACTTGCCAGCAGTCACAGATGCAGGTTACAGCTGGTGAAATGGTAAGTGTGATGAAAGCAAGCGTTTCACTGGAGGGCTGGGACATTAAAGAGGAAGCAGAGCAGAAAATACTTCAGTCTACCAAAACAGCCTAAAGCCAGTCAGAGAGAAGCACTGTGGTGTATGGGAAGGTAAAGAACAGCACTATGGTGGTGGCCAGAGGCATTC
The DNA here is from genome assembly GCA_013397315.1 of Donacobius atricapilla. Lineage (NCBI taxonomy): Eukaryota > Metazoa > Chordata > Aves > Passeriformes > Mimidae > Donacobius > Donacobius atricapilla. The sequence goes on along the minus strand of WBMY01013587.1, from coordinate 304,691 downwards.
AGAATCACTGGCCACAGCCTGCACCTGTGGGCACCTCTGCTCAGTTGTGCAAATAGGATCTCACACTGCTGACCATAAAGTTTAATCATGGCTGGATGAAGCACTGCAGGATGCACTCTGAAAGGTTTGTGCTGCTGGGAGCTGAGCCCCAAGCTAATTTCAACTTTTTTGTCACACTAAACATTCATCTCTATTACCCACATGGCTGCTGCTTGGATAGATGGTCCCCACCCTGCACTGGTGTGACACTGGTGGCAGGCAGAAGTTTAACTGCCTGTTTGAAATACCTGTCTAAGCATGCCAACCTTCCCAGGAGCTCAGCTGTGCCAACAGTCTCCTTCCAGAGACTGAAACCCAGCCAGAGGCTCCTGTTCTCTGCGGGTGTTCTGGATATTTGGCTGAAAGAAAAAAGGATGTTCCTGTTTTACACTGTGGAGAGGCAAATAACTACACTTGGTACAGTGTTGTGCCTCAGCCATGATTTGGGCAGAAGAAGATTTTTCCATGTCACTCTGAGTTACCTTATGCCCCATTTAGGGGGCTCAGAGGAAAATCTTCCCCTCCTCAGCGAGAGGCCATGGCCTTGTGCTCATTGGGAGGCAGGCAGGATTTGGCAACAGCTGATGCAAACTTTCCCAGTCTCCAGGGAATAACAGTTAGTCATACAAAAATCCCAGTTGGTGCCTTCATACTTAAACCACTGCCCTCTGCAGCTGAAAAGTTAATTGGAGAAAAATGGCTGAATGACAAAGCAAGGAAAATATGGTAAAATGGTCTTAGTTTTATTTTTAACAATTGTCACTGTTGACATAATACTGGACATAACCCTTATTTAGTACTCTACCATTTGATCTTTGTGGTTACAAAACGTGTTTCTGTGTACTGAAGATGAAAATAGGAAGAAAAATCCACTGCTGACTGTCTGCTCAGGAATGGGATTTGAGCAAGAAGAATGTATCTAGTGAAATGTGTTTTAATAACTAAATTTTTTTTTTGTTTTCTTGCATTGAAATCCAGTTATTTCTACTCTGCATCATTGCTTTTCTGTGTGACAGTTGTAACCATGCTGAATATTTTTAGTGTTGTGCTAATTGCATCTGACACACAAAAAGAATATTCCTTGTTTGGCATTTATGAAATGTCACTGGTTTTCCAGTCTTGCAACCTGACCCATCACCTGAACACCTCTGAGCTCCTCTGAACTCTTGCAAGGTATTAGGCCAATTACTGCAACCTTCTCAAGACAGGAATCTGCCTTTTCTGCATGTGCAACCAAAATAATCCAAGCCTTTGGAAACTATGCTTAGGCTAGGCTTGTGGGAAGAGAGGAACCACTTCTGCACTGAGGCATATTTGTTACTGATTAAGCTGAAAACTGACTCCTGAAGCAATCCTGAAGCAGGGAAACATTACTGCTCCACTTCCCTAAGATGTCACATGCAAGTAGGTAGATTCTTCTGATGACACAATAGTCTTGTTTACAAAGAACAGTTCACTACCACTGTAGAAAAGCAAACTAGCAAGCAGGCATACAAATGTCTCAATGTACAAATCAGCAAGTAAAGCCCCTTTTCTACTGTCAAGAGGTGGAATGGGCAGATATTCACTACTCAGGCCTTACTTCACTGCCATGTCATGATCCTAAAATAAATATTTTCCAAGGCTAAGTAATGAAGATATTCAAAGGCCCAAATATGGGAAAGGTAATGATAGTTTTGTCTGCACAGCAAGCTAAGTCTTCTCTCCAGGTACGAAAACATATCAGATGAATGTGCATTTTACCACTCACAGCTTGAAGCCTTTCTGCTGCTCCAATGATGCTGTGGGTAGGAAAAACATCCAAGTCTCGAGCACAAGTCACAATGTGTTCACATGAAAGTCACTTTTAGAATAAGTGGTATGGATACACAGAATCTCTATCCCACAAACAGATGTTTGGGATCCTGAACAATAAGCTGTGGCTCGGCATTCATTCTCATTACATGAGCATGGGAATCCCAGAGGAACTGTGAGCTGGAAGTTGTCATAAGCTTTGTGGCATGTCCAGTGGACGTGGAGAGTCTGTGAGTTTCTAGTGGCCTTTACAAAGCTGTGGAAGAGAAAAACAAAATCTAATGCGTACAAGAGAGTAGTGAAGAGAGTACATTTTACAAAAAATTTCTATAAAGGTCCTCAAGACTAATTGTATGAAGTGGTTAGAAAAGTGTAACAGCCTTTAAGACACGCTCACCACTTCTCAGAGAAGAATGAGTATGAATTGGCTAAATCCAGTGCTTCATCCTTCAGGTGAGTAAAACACGAGTTTGGCCTGAGCACAATGCATATTGTGTACAGGATATCCATGGAATAACCCATATATCACTCTATATGCATAAGAAATGGAAGCCAGATGAAAAACTGCAAAGCTTGGCCACAGGTGTTAGGTTCTGATGTGCCTAGCAGAGATAGTGCAGCCCAATATGTGTTTGATTGGCCCCAGAAGTGCAAGGATTTGGAGGTTTTAACAAGGCAAAGTTCAGAGCATCAGTCAGATTGAAAATAGTCGCATTCCAGGCCTTTTCTTTATTCTGTCTTTTATTTTAGAGCTGACAAACACAAAAAACTCCTCCATGTCCTTTGCAGGACTCTGACATGAAAACCACCTTCAAATCTTCCCTACCATCTGAGGCAAGAGGTAAAGGAGTGAAGGGATGGATGACATGCCATTGGTGTGTGAGTGAAAAAGAAGCTGGAAATGGTTATGCTTGGGGTTGATTCAAAGCACTGACTCAAAACTGCCACGTCAGCCGACGGCAGCACTGCCAAACCCAGGAGGACACCCCATGGAGGGAGCACCCAACCTGACCCGCGAGCTGCAGTGCTCTCCGTCTTACCCAGCCAGCTTTCCCACATAGCTAAGGGGCTTTCATAGCCACCAGCTGTTTTTTTATCTTGGGGCTTCTAATTGTTGTTATGGTAATACTTAAAATTTGCATTCCAAAACTTATTTTGTCCTAACCAACTCAATTGTCTAGACAGCCCACACTGGAGGAGAGAAATTATCCATGCTATCAAAACTGTAGCCTGGATNTTTTTTAGAACCAGTCAAACACAAAGTACTTGTCCTACTTTCTAGTCAGTAAGCTGAAATTCAGCATGTTTAATTATAAATCAAATAATTGACTACAAAGCTGTTGTGGTATGGCCTTCCATGCTGTTGATGGTTTTAATTGCAAACTGTTACATGATATGCTTCAGTAACAAAGAATGAGTCCTGAAGTAGCAGAAAAAATGTCCTACTTTGACTCTTTTTACAGTCAGGGTGCAGGAAATTTTCTGGTGTGTTTTTCCTCTCCATGATGGACATGGACAAGAGAACCGTACGCCTCAGCAGATGCCAGTGGGGGCCATGCTGTGTTCAGAGGGACAGGACAGCCCAGGAGCTTGCTGTAGACTGTTCCTATGGCCCCCTCCTCAGGACCCGTTCTCAGGAGAGTCATGTTCCTCCCAATAACCAAAGAGAGCTTGTATGACTCATCTGGGAGCTGAGGATGAGACAGACCACTGAGCACTCTCATCACACCAGGTGGGCACCTCTGGACGGCAGTCAGGGAGGACAGTGACTAGAGGGTGATGCTAAAGCTCACAGCCTCCTCAAAGCCCATGGTGTCACTTATTGCGTGAGAAGACAGGTGCTGCCCTCTCCCCTCTCTGGAGGTAAGGATCCTAGTGGCCTAATCCCTTGTTAAAAAAACAGCAAGTGAAGGAACAATGTTTGATGCCAGGGCATGTAAAAGGAGCCCCAGTGGGAGCTGGAGCCTTTTCCTCTCTCAGGCCTTCCAGTGGTGTCAGGCCCAGGGCGGGCACATATGGAATCTTCTGGGAAATGTTGACACCTGCTCTGCTGGACTAGACCACCACCCTGGAACAGACTGCCCAGCGGCATTGTGGTTTCTCCATTCTTGGACACACTCAAAACTGAACTGGACATAACCCTGAGAAACTTGTTCTCACTGGAGCTGCTTTGAGCATGGGACCTCCTAAAGCCCCCTCCACACTGATTTCTGGGGGGATTTTATGACCTAGAAAGTTCTTCACAAAGCAGACCATAGGGGTATTTTCCCTGAATTGTGTCTTCAGTGGGGAGAAAGAGACACAAGTTTGGGTCCTTATGCACAACTTGGTCCTTATGCTGTGCCTGGCAGCAGCATATCTGCCAGCTCCTCCAGAGGTCCTGCTTGCTCCTTTTCACTCATCTCTCCCATATATTTCTACCCTCCTCACCAAGTACCCAGCCAGGCTGCAGAGTATTATCCGGAGGAAGGTTTTGGGAAGGTGCTTTCACAGTATCTTGGGCACATCAAAGTGAGAAAGACAAATGAGATTTTACCTCATCAGATTAACATGAACTAGGAATGATCTCCACCTGCCCTGAAGCCAGGACCCACCACGTGCTCAGTTTGGGCCAATGACTGCTGATGAGGAAGGGCCATCAGCCCTCCAGTGCCCCAGGAGGATGAGGAGGTTGGGAGGAGATGGGGAAGTGCTAGCTCAGACAAAAACACCTCAGAAGTAAAAGGCAGTGCTGGTGACAGGTGTTTCTTTAAGATGAGGACAGGCCCATTGTCAACAGATCAGGAGAATGGAGGAGGGGAGAAAACTTGTGCAGCCAGAGAGGAAAAAGACTTACTAATAGGAGTGAAACTGCAAATCTCTTTTCTCCTTTCCTGTCCACAACTCTGCTCATCCCTATGAGTCTGTACCTGGATGAAAGGCTGTGCTGGCTTCAGAGCAAAACCAGTGAGAGACTCCAAGTCAGAAATACAATTTAATAGGAGGGAAAAAAAAAGGTAAAATAAAATAAGTTAAATAATACAACCTGTTAGTCAGGGCGCTGGTAGCAGTCCAGATGAAGTGGTCTCATTGAAGCAATGATCCTGTAGAAAAGNTTTTTTCTTTTTTCTTTTTTCTTTTTTCTTTCATTCCCCATGAGATGGAAAAGAAAATCAGAAAAACTAATAGTAATGGGAAAAAAATAAAGAAAAAAAGAGAGAAATTAAACCCTGATGCACCAGTTGCTCACCACCCCTGGCTTGTGCCCAGCCCATCCCTGAGTGGCAATCAGTCCTTTCTGGATAGCTCCTTAGAAAAGAAATCGTGGAAGCTGCCACCAAGATGGACTGAAAAACACTGTCTCCTTCATCCATGGACAGGAAAATCTGGAGCCTTCCTTTGTTGAACGCAGAGACTGAGCAGAGTCAATTACCTGCAGTGCCAAATAGTGTTACAGCGAGCCGTTGGGCAGAATAAATATAAAATCCTCCAAGTCAGCTACGACATATTTCAGGCATATTTAGTCATTGAAGCTGAATATCCCCAGCTGTGTTAAACTGTTAAGCTGTTGAGCTTCCGTTTGCAAACCACTAACAAAAAGTAAGCTAAAATAGTCTTGCTGTGCCTGCTCTTGCCTAGCATTGCTGAGGAAAATGAAACTTAAAGCCCAAATCATTTTATGTTTCTTGGAAAAACACCCATGTCCTTCATGTTGGTGATGTGTTCCAGTACCTTCCTGCTCAAGAAGTTTTTCTGTTTAGCAGTGTCTATGGATATGAATCCTTAAATAGGGACAAGTGAACTGCTGTTTTATTGTATTACAGATTCTCTTTGACCTTACTCTGCTGGGCTACTGATGTGATTGTGCTGAACAGACCAGCTCTGTGCTCAGGGAATAATTTTGGTCCCACATTTCCTTAAGGACAGAGGTCTCTTTTCCTTTCTCTTGCATGCAACAGCAGTTTCTAGGCAGTATTGACTTTAAATCCTCTATTTTTATATGACTAACTATAGCAGCTAATCATTTATAAAGCTAAATGCTTGTGATTATTGTGAGAACTTGAAATCCAATCTCCATTTTATTAACTGAACTGCAGCATATGCATGCATGAAGACAAAAGCCTCAGAGCGAGTAAGAGGGGAATCAACAGGACTAACTAGCAGACAAATCTGTTCTTTAAGGCTAATATGGAGAAGTGTAAATCTCCCGGAGCTTTTGTGTTGTTTTGGTGCAAAGCGTTTATGGGGTAGAGATGAGAGGTGTTTTCCCCTCTTTCACCTCCCTGGTGGGCACTGGTCTGTGCACACCCTGTGCCAGTGTCTTTCCAGCTGTCACACCAATGGTGAAGGCAGATGATCCAGCCATATTTCTCAGTGAAGACTGATGTGTTGGGGTATTTTTCTTGATGGGTGGCTTTCTAGCAAGGTCAGCTTACGCTGCGGGGTCCATGTGTGGCAATTCAGGGAGTCTGGGTGGCAGCCCAAGCCTGCTGGAGCTGTGCTGAAGCAGGGTGGCTTCTGGAGAATAAAGAGGAAGAGGAGAAGGAGACAAGGATTCAGGCCTGAGCCCTGCTTGCAGGCAGCAGTGGCTTCCTGCCTGCCAGGGACATGGCAGAGATGCCCAGCTGCAGAGCTCCCTGTCCCCTGGGAAAAGGAGGAACGCCTGCTCTAGTGGGGGTCCAGTCACTGCTGAAGTAAGAGTCAAACGTGGTGAAATTTGATCCTGGCAAACAGTGGGTTTTTCTTTTCCAGCCATATTTCTCTGAAGCCCCAAGAGCAAGTGACGTTGGCCACTGTGTTGTGTGAAGAACTATTGCTGTGATAATATAGATATATGTGTATAGATAATTACCATAACATTTCTTTATTAATATCTGATTAAAATCCTAAGTAATTTATATGCAAATTAATTGCTTTGCTTATTATCCTGACAAATGGCCAAGCTGGTCCTTGGCATGGCAGAGCTGGCTACTGTCCTTGTCAGCTATGCTGCTCTTGGGGCACTGATACCCCAGAAAATGTTGCTGAAAACTCCTCAGCTGCATCCTATTTTGCATGGGCAAAACAAGCCCATGCCAGTAAGTGGTAGTAGTGACCAACAGCTCCCTGGCTGGGAGAGCTGGTGAAACATCTCCCTTTCTCTCTTGACCCCAAAACCCCATGCATGGTCAGCACAATGTTTGAAGGGTTGCAGACCAGGTCACAAGTGCTGGATGGTTTCTGAAGGATGCTCTTTGCACATCAACAAGGGAAGAAGCTTTCTTTTCTTACAAACTTCTGCAGGGTAAGTTACTGCCTTGGCAGTTTTCTCAGCCATGAAAGTGAGTGGGTAACCCAGCTCCTTCTCAGCTGTGTGCAAAGATAGGGAAAAATACACGGCTAGAGCCTCATGAAGGCAAAATAAATGAGTGGCTAATTTTTTTTATATTTGTGGCTAAGGAGTTCAAGGTAAGCTATTGAGTAGATGGATTTTGTTTTGATAGCTGAAAACACAAATACTCATCAGTATTTTTCAGAGGAAAAAAAGGTTTTGAATGACAGATTGTAACTTTCCAGGCTCTTCCTGGTGACAGCTGGAGAGAAAGTTGATTCTAGAGACTGAAGCAAGCTTGTGGTTGTTGTTGCCATCTTTCTGCAATGCCTGGAGCTTATCAAAAGGGGTTAATTCCTATTGTCTGTAAGGCAGACTACATCATCCCTACATAACTCAACAACAGAGTGATGAACCACTGGTTTCCAGCCTAAAGCACTTGAAAACTGCTGGAGCCACATCCTGTGCAGTGCTCTCCTGCAGGGGTGCAATGGCAGGGCCAATATAAAGGGTCTTGGTCCTTGGACGGTGGTGTGAATACCAGATTGGAGAACTGAGAACTGTTCTACATTGCAGATAGCAGTCTGTAATGGACTCATTCTAATTAGAGTCCCATGGGATAGGCATAGAAAGGCACTGTGCTCCTGAGGGCAGCAGAGCCCATGAAGGACCTCTTCCTACCCATCCAAGTTAGGAATCCTTTCATGCCTTGTGGGGACTGAACCACCTCATGGACAGGAATGGGGCACCTGTGGTTGTTCTGGGCAGACACTGTAAAGCCTTTTCTTCAGTGGGGCATTGTCATGATATCTCCATTACCTAAATGTCTGGTTTTATGGCTTGATTTCTGAGATGTCCATGTCTCTGGATGGGGTCCAACCCTCAGAGTATGCTGGGAAGCTGTGGGAAACCAAAGGAGGAGCATGGTCCTGCATCATGTGGGCCAACATGGCTTTTATCTGATGCTCAGTCACTGCAAAAGCTCTTTCTCCTCTTTGCCATGGTGCTCCTTCAGCCTCAGGTTGACATGTCAGTGGCTGAGGGTATGTCATCAACTTAAACAAGCTTGCTGGGTTTTATCAGAGCCTAAAAATGGAAGATTCATTAGCTTTTAAGAGTGCAGCTCACTAATGGAAGTGCACAGGAGTTCATGGCTATGCTTGCAATAAATTTTCCATCAAAATAAGAGTTTATCATTCTCTCTGAGGACAAACAGGATTGGGCTTTGACTATAGCAGCTTTAGTGTGAAAAAATGACTTGTCTGTTTTTCCAAGGCCTGTCAGTGATTCTCACAAAGGATGTTTCTCTTCCCACAAACTTCAAGACATTACAGCTAGAGTAATAATCCTATTAAGGGCTTGCTTGTTTTGCTATTTAGTGTAATAACTTTTTTTAAAAAGGAAAATTTTCTTGCATTTTGAAATGAAAACATAATGGAATGAAGTAGCAACCACAAACATAGACTTCACCAAATCACACTGAAAAAAACCCCACATTAAATCTTGTAGTAAATGGGCTTGGGTATTCAAAAATTCTTTTATATACTGGAGCATTTTCTGTGAAAAACCCCTGCTGGGCTCTCAAAAGCAAATCTACAGAATTTCTAAGTGTTTGGACTTGCTCCAAATTGTGCTGTTGAGATAAAAATTCTTGAAAAAATAAAACCACTACTCTTTTATCTTATGCTGATAATATGATCTAATTTGATTGCTATTTTTTACCACTGACTGCATAAAGTGAATTAGACTGCCTAAAAGGGACATGAAAATCGATCATTGGAAACAACTGAAGCAGGTAGTCCTTAAGGAAATAATGTCTTTTTTCCCTTGGCACTTCCCTGAGAAGGAAGCACAATAGTACTTTGAGAGGGCTGAGCTGGTGAATAGAAACATCCTTTTTTCCCCCTCCGCTTTTTTTTCCCTCCACATGGGAACTGAACTGGGAAGTTCCGGCATAAAACTGCAACACCAAACTTGAAAGCAGCTTGGGAAGACTGTTTTCAGAGCTGAGCTGCTTGATTTCCCATCTGTTACCAAGGTCAGAGCTGTTCCTGGGAGCTACATGGTAGCTTCAGAGTTACATTGAATAAATATTTCCAAAAGGTTTTCGTTGAAATATATGAGAAAATGTACCTTCCCTTCTAAGATGTTTGGTGGTGTATTAAACACTTCCCACTGTCTCCAGAAAGCCCAGCAAGCACATACAGCTCAGTGCATATAATTTGTCAAAGTCTAATGAACTCTTTAGAGGAAATTCTCTGTGGCTTTGTGGGGATTAGGCTAGCAACCACATTTGTGCTTCAAGCTGAAATGAATCAGTCTCCATAGGTGACCTGACTTCCAGAGTGTTTTCCTGTCAAAATTAGTCTCAAAAGTAATTTGTTATCTGTTGCCTTCTTTCCACTCACCCCCCTCTCCCATGTGCATGTGTGTACCTTTGGTAGATCTATCCAGGCCTTCAGGCATTTCACAAAGCTGAGAAGCAGAAGACCACCTGTCAGGAAAAGTATTTCCTGTGAGGACCTCTCCTCTCCACTGGACAAACACCCTCCTGGTCACTTTTGGTTTGCAGTCTTCTACCACCCCCAAAAGAAAAAAAAAAAAAAAAAGAGAGAGAGTTTAAAAAGAGATTATTTTCTATAAAAGGAAAAAAATTATTGTCCTTTATGTGAAAGGAGGGAACTCAAGCACACATCTTGTAGAAATTATTATTTTTCCTCAGCAGTAGAGAGCTACATTTTCTCTGTAAATTTTGGAAGAAAACTCAGTCTATGTAGGAAGAGATAAATCTTCCACCTGCTTCTAATACACTTGACAGCATCCACTGTGCATCTTCACATGCAGCACACCCCCCACCCCACCTTGTTTGCTGGAAACTTGATCTCTGTGTGGGTGACCTTGCTGAAACTCTCCTGATGTTATTGATATTCATGTTTCTCTGGTTGTCCTGTCACCAGAGCTGCACGGGTGCTAGGCAGAAAGACAGTACCTTCAGGGAAAGCTTCCACAAGCAGCATCTTCCTGATGTGGGACAGGTCTGAGGTGGGTTAGGGATTCTTGATTACTATGGTTTTCTGTCTTATTACTCACTCTTATGGTTTGTTTCTTTGGACAGAAACACTTGGCAAGGAGTTGAATGGGGGGCTGAGGAACTGCATGCATGTATGCTCTATAGATGTTTTATTTCCTCATGGAGGCAATGGGAGACCACTGTTCTCACTTTCTCACTGTCTTGGGTAAATCTCATGGTGTTAGCAGGAGAGGTATGAAGGCACACGTGCATCTGTGGTGCCAGGATGGGTGAGTACCTGTTCCTGCAGAATTGCGATGTCAATGAACTACTGCTTTTAACTGAGTACACAGCAAGGTGCAGCTGCAGATAGCAGCAGGATGGAAGGGCAAGAACCAAAGTGGTTCCTGTGCAACAACCTGTGTCTTGACCATCCCTTCTCTGTGGTGGGTCACAAAGTGTTTGTCTTTCCAAGGAGAAAAGTCTTCATGTATCAATTCAAAATGTTCAAAGAGAAACAAGCAAAGACTGTAGAGCTAAGTACTCCTAAATATTCCACCATACTGTAAGGAGCAGAAGAGGTGTCAGAAAGTTTAATGACTATCTTACAACATGTCTTTCATCTGGTACTTGTTCATGTGTTTGTTCCTACCCCAATAACAGTGGAATGGCTTCTTCCCCATTTTTAGAACAAGCTACATATCACAGAATAGAGCTGCAGAATGTCTGTGTAATCTTTTTCATATGCTCATGCCTTCAGAACCCAACATGCCTGTTTCAAGTCTGTACAGCATCACCTACTACTACGGAAGCAGCAGGATGCTGTGGCAGCCATAGTCTCTCCCTCCCGTTCCACTTGAAAGGGATTTTAGGCGGATAAGACTGAGGCACTTCCTATAAATTGCTTCTAGGGTTTCATTTGCTGTAGTGCAAGTCTCTCTGCTTCCCACCCTTGTCATTGCAACTCCCTCTGATCTGTGTGGTCTGACCCAAATCTCCAAACCACAGAACAAATTTTGGGAGAGCACAAGTTGCTGGCTTTTCTGCATGTCTCCAGAATCCCTTTTCTGTGCACTTTTGTGGTTTGATTCAGTTCTGCGCTCAAGGCTCACTTGTACTTCTCATCAGTGTAACCACATTTCCTGCTTCCCATTTTTCTACACTCTCTAACAGCAATCATATCTTTTTATGAATGCTGATTAAGTCTTGCCCAAACTGGTCTGGAAAAGACTGCAGAGCAGAGGTGCCCTTGAATTAGTGGAGGACATGAATGACTGAGGAGCAAGCTTTTAAAAAGACTGAGAGCTTTTTCTTTGGCTTCCAGAGGGCCGGTGTCTGTCACCTCATCAAAAAGCTGCAGAAAACTTCAAAGAACTCAAGCACACATACACTCTGAAGGTCCCTAGCTCTAAAACATGTCACAGGAAATAGTACACTCTACATGCCATACATTTTCTGACTACTTTTGAAAGGCTTGTGAGAGATGGTCCTGCCCAGCACATTTCAGAGTTTCTCACATGTGTCTCCACTCAGTCTGGTTTGGGGTTTTGTACCCCTCAGGCAAATGCAGTTCCAACTGGGCAATTGGTGTGGTTCAGAGCGCCTTGATGGCTCACCACAGATCTGATTCCTTCTCTGCCCAACAGCAGGATCAGCTGGTACCTAAGCTGTTCACAACAGATGTTCACCTAAGCTCTTATTAAAAAACAAACAAAAAATGATAGATATGTAACAGTTTCCTCAGTCAATCTATCTGGTGCTTAATCATCCTTACTATTAGATTTTTTTTTCATGTTCATCCTGAATCTCTTTTGCAATTATTCCTATCCTCTCATCAAAATTATTCCCTCATATTTGCAGGTAACTTGGATATATTTAAAGATGCTTATTATCTCCCCTCAGTCTTGTCCTTTCTAGACTAAAAAAAAAATAATTTCCTTCAGTCTTACTTCATAAATTCTATTTTCTAGATCTCCAATTGATTTTGCTAGTTTGAAGAGCTGTGCTTGGGACATGCTTCTTTTTTGTTCTCTTAAAAAAATTAAGATGTGCTTAGAACTGAATCGAATACCCCAGGCAGGGGCTTGGCAGCACTAAATTGACAAGAGGTATGTCAGACAGCTTATAAGTGGTGATCCTGATACTGTACCCCAGTTCAATGTTTTCAGCTTCTTCAGTAGCAGAACACTGTTGGTTTCTCATTCCACAGTTACCCCCAAATCCTTCTCTGCTTTCTGGTGCTCTCTTCTGGTGTTTTATATCAATTCCATCTTCATATATAAGCAACTTGTTATCTGAGTGACAGCAGGACAATTGGAGAATTTCACATTAATGGCACTGCACCTCGTCTTTTACTGACTGCTGCAGATGAGCAAGGTCCTTCAAGGTCTGTCCTTAATCCTCAGCTCAGATTCAAAGGTTTTGTGGTTTGATAGGTGGTGACTCCATTCTCCCAGCACGAGGCAAAGTGGTTGCGGTACATCAACTTGTAAACCTCTTCTGCTGATAATCTGTTGTCTCGTTTCCATACGCTCCCCCATGCTGCTGCCTCTTGCCATGGGGGCTCGGCTCTTTGAAGCAAGAACCAGCCTTATGTTCTCTCTTTTCACAGTGCCTGGCATGACGGCATCTTGATCCATGATTAAGAATCCCAAATATAATGACAATAAAAATAATACTGTCTCTCTAACTGAGAAGATCCAGTTTGTGGCAAAATGGGAAAGGAGAGGAGTTTATGGGTGCATTAAACTTTCCTGCGTAGATCTAAAAAAATGTAATGAAAGACAGCTTTTAAAATTGAACTGCTATTTCTTTATGAAAATACTCCTTTGCTGAGGAGAATGGTACATTCCTCTCTGTAAAAATGTCACATTTTCACCTGGGGCATATTCATGAAAATTAAAACTTTGCTTCTTGTTGTAAATCTTTGTAAATTTCCATGAATTTGCCCCAGGTGAAGATGTGACATTTTTACAGACAAGAATGCTCCAGTTTTGCTGAGAGAGGCAAGAAGGTCTTTCTGTAAAAAAAAATGGCAGCAGCAGCTTTCTGCTTGTGAAAAATATCTATCCCTTTTACTGAAAAAAAGAGAAGAAACAGAAAATTGAGTTGAGCTGTTGCAAAGCTGTATTTTCTATTCCCCACCTTCTGATTTGTTTTTATGACTAATCACTGTGCTCAAAGGCAGAGAGTGAAATTTAACCATGCATTGAATTTACAAAAGCACTTCAGAAAAAAGACTTCATTTTCTATTGAGACCTGGCAACTTTGCCACTAAAGTGTCATCTTTTCTGCCACTAATGTTATTATATAGTCAATGGTTATCATTAATTAACTACTACAACTCTCATTCATTCAAAACTTCGACTAAAATGGAGGCAAGATACAAGCATGAAAGAATCTATCAAATAATGTAATTTTGTAATTTAGAGAGGACGAAAATCAAAGTCTAGTGCATTCTGTAAGCTTTTTTTCCCATTTCTATAATTGACTGTTCACTCTGTCCCTGACATGGTACAGACATCTGAATCTTTATGGCCAAAGTTGCCAAAGGAGAAGGGGACTTATTGGTTTGATTGCATGAGATTGACCATCAGAGAGAACAAAGTGACCCTTGTCAGCCCATTTTCTTGACTGAGCCACCTGTGGGAAAGAAGAGTACAAGGCAGTGATCATGGTAATGTGGTAAATAAGAGGCTGCCCCAGGATGCTCTTGGATATACTCCTCTGACAGTCTGGAGTGAGCTAGTTTATGGCCGTTAGATAACATATCATAACTGAGGGTGGGCTCTCAAGGTTTTCATAGAATCACAGAACAATTTGTTTGGAAGGCACCTTTAAAGGTCACCTAGTCCAACCCCCAAGTTTTCATAGGGCTTAGCAAGCCTTTCCAACCTCTAAGAAGCAACACATAATCTTGTCTTAGAGCAGAACATTTGCATGATTAGTTTATCAGAGTGGGAGCAAAAATTTTCTTCCAGAGACCCTGGAATGAACAAGGCAGATCTTTTCATGGACCAATAAATCAAAAGCCACTGAGTAGGTGTATCTGCTGAGGGGCTATGCCTGCCCTCTGAAGGTGTCACCTCACTTTCTTTCTCAGGTACCTCCAAATGCTCTTGTAATCCAGGACTGCTCCAGCCTGAAAAAAGTAAAGGTCTAGAGCTGGTTTAAAAAAAAATATTTCATTTCTTTGCTTCCTTCCCACCTCCTGCCTATGTTGTACCTTGGATGGATGACTTCCAGGAAAACTAGCAAAGTTTTTAGGTATTTGGAAATAAAAAAGTGTGTGCATGTGCGATAACCTTCATGTTTTCATCCTGGTTGTGGTTTGGCAGCTGCAGAGGAGAAGGGTTAGCCTGCTAAAACTGCTCAGATGTGGCAAGTGTGGCTTCATGATGGAAGAAGAAACCAGTGAGGAAGGTCTCTTTTCCTTTGAAAGGGTTGTGTGATGAAACCACTGCAGAAGAGAGGCAAATTTGCAGAGATACAGCTAATAGAGGAGAGGGGCAGCAAAGCAACTTGGAGAAGTCCCTGGAAAGGGGAATTATGGAAAAGTAGTAGGAAAGACTGGAGTGCTTGTTCAACACAGGAGCAAACAGGCCCCTGCATTTGTTAATAACCTTGCACCAGCTTGATCAAGGGTGGGAAACTCTTTCCTCCCAGTCACACATGAGAGCCTGTGCTGTCCAAGCACTGGCTGATTTGGGAGCCACCGGATGCAAGCCAGCCGCTCTCCCTCCTTGATGGGCTGCTGAGCAAGTACTGCTCACAGGGTCGGACCTGCAACAAAAAGTGAAAGGGGACATTTCTGCAGCTTTTAGCTGCAATTGACCTTTTCATACTGTAGCTGGAACATCAGAAAGCCAGAAAGGGGTTATTTGCTGCCTGAATTCTGGTTGATCTACTTACTGTGAAGCTTCTGCTTGCTGTGTGTGCCTGTGAGTTCAGCAGCAGTCCGTGTGTGTCTAAGGTCTTGTTATTGCCCACTCAGTTGTAAGGAAATGAGAAGCTAATGCTAATGCAAAAAAATGGTTAGTGAAGCATAAAAAGAAAAAAAAAATCCCAGACAGCAATCTCTACACCCCAGAAAAGTGGCACCCTATGTTCCCAAACTGGCAAAGTCCTTTAAGCTTTATTAAAAGTGATATTTGAATTGGCAAGTAAGTTCAATTTTACTCAGTGCAAACCCATAAAAAGTATCAGTCTAAAAATATTCTCTGCAATGGAGTTTTCCCCTCACTCTAGGAACTGTAAACACAATAATTACCGGTGGTTCCAGGGAATGGGACTCGCATTAGCCCCTCCTCACTAGTGAAACACCTCTGGCAGCACAGGGGTGTGAGTAAACATGGCATCCCCAATAGCTCCTATGTGCAACTACAGCTGTAAGGGTCATACAAGGTTGTGAAGCCAGGGGAATTACCTCTATGAAAATAGTTCCTGTTGGCTTAGCAGGAGTTGTTCATGGCTCAAATAAGAGAAGTCATCAGCACTGAAAGTCTTGTGCTCCCACATCATTGCTGTTGGTGATCGCTGTCTGGCCCTAAGGGGTGGAAGCCAGCAATTTCCCTCCCAACCCAAATCGCTGACCTCTGATACCCAAATGGAGACATGTGATGGATTAGTGCCAACTCAGTGCTTTCTGTGAACATTCCCTGAACTCACCACCGTGGCAGGACAATAAGAAGAGCTCAGCTCAGACCACAGCAATTAGAATTAACTATATTTTTCTCATTGATCATTGGTTTATGCACAGGTTGCAAAAGGGATTTTTGTGCTGACCTCCAAGTCAAATTAAGAAAAGTCAATAGCATTTAGGCGTCAAAAGATAATTAGATCCTGTTGAGGACTCAGACATGAGTTTCCAAGCCAGCAACTTATTTCATATTCACCAGTGGCTAAATCGAGCCAGCAGGTCTGGAAATCCATGAAAGTGAAAAATTTACAGCCCATAGCTGTGGCATTCCCATAGGAGCAAAGGGAGCAGCAAGGCGAGTTGCAGTGTTTTCAGTGCTATGTTGCCTTGCTGGGACTGGAGAATGAGCTGATAAGGTACACAAGCCTTGTCTGTGCTGAGATAGCCACCGCTCCTCCCCTGGCTTGAGCATTAGCACCACTGGTCTGCTACAGTTCCTGACTCCCCTATTGCAGATGGATGCAGCCATGGAGAAAAATGCAGTATTATTTTACTTAAATGGCCTGAACTTCCCAGTGCCAGTTGCCCTAGGAGTCTTTACAATTAATCTTACAACGCAAGAATGGTGACCACCCAGCAGTCTAACAGATAAATCTGTCAGGCTGCGTGCATGCTCAGCCTGCCAACAGCAGTAAATAAACACTAGTAAGTGAACTTTGGCAATAAATCAAAGCTTAAAAAAAAAAAAAAGCCAAACAAACCAAACCACAAACCTAACCCCAAACCCCAATCCAACAGCCTTTTCCCCCTTGCTTCTGTAATATGTCCCCAGCCTCTCCACAAAATTAGCTCCAGCAAATAGCTTCTGCAGTGTATCTTTGAAAGGTTATTTTGAAGAGGGGGGGTGTGGTTTAAGGAAAGTAGGCTGTCTTTTGGCAGAAACTACAGGAACACTTCCCAGGATCCAAACCAACCCAGTTGGAGACCTTGGCCCTGTGGGGTATCCCCAGCTCCACAGAGACCAACTCAAGGGCTTTCGTGGGGCTCCCAGTAGCTTCCTTGTCCCTTTCTGCATAGAAGAAAACCATTTGCCCTTGGCCTTGGCCTCAGCCATGAGCTGGGTTGGAAATCTGGGTGGGATTTGCTGTTATCACAGTGTTGTCTTTGGCAGTCCAATATACCCTGCAAGGATTGATGGTTCTCCCTATTGATCTGGCACCAGATCCCTCCTCTCAACTGTGGCCATCTACATCCTCTGGGAGAAATGGGCTTGCATCCAGTAGTAAATACATAGAGTAAAACATGAGATATACTTAATATTTTGTTATCATAATTATTTTAAAATAATTTATTTACCTGGAAAGACTTAGCTCATGCTCAGCCATGTCAGTTGGCTCCTGCATTTTTATTCCTTTTTTTTAACCCAGATTTCCAGCTGAGTAGACAGAGGAACAAACCAAGACCAAACAATTTGCCAAAGGTCACACAGAGAATCACTGGCTCACACAGGATTTATAGGGAGATTTGCCCAAGCTTCAGTCAGCAGTTCTTGTTGTCTCTGTTTGGGTTTGCTCTGACACCAGGGGTTCCCAATTCAGCTTTGCCAGTTCATAAGATTTTCTCACGAGTCTATTAATATTTGCTGTTTCTTAGAAAGCTGGTTAATTGTTCAATGATTTCAAAGTTGGCTTATATGAATTAAGCTTCTAGTTGTGGTGACAGCAGAGCAAAAAATAGCTTTGGACAGAAGCAGATGGGTGTATCTTCTCCATGCTTAGAAACTGGAGTCGAAGTTTCTATTCTTTTAAAACCTCATCATTTTTTACCCTGACTCCTGAGCTTTGGAAAATAGCCTCATAACTTCTGACTGCTTAGATCTCTCTTGCTGCTGAGTTGCTCATAATTCTGAGTTATCCTGTCTCTTGTATCCCCAGTGGTGTGAATTGCTTTCTCCACCTTCTTGACACCTAATTCAAAGATGTTGTTTTACTTTTCTTTTATAATTATTCTCCGTTTCTGAAATGTACTTGATATTTTAAAAAATAGAGGAAAGGACATTCTGCTTTCAGGTTTGTATTAGTTTCTTTCTACTCAAAAGGCTCCATATTTCTCATTCACTCACAGATTTCAGAAAAGCCTCAACTCCAGACAAAGCTGTCATGATATTCAGGGATACTAAGTACTTGCAAATCCCTTGCTGTCTTTGAGATACAGAGCTGCTCAGAACTTCTGAAAGTGAGACAGCGAGCACGGTGCATAGGACTGGGCTTAAAAATAATGCAGCAAGACAGGCAGCTTCAGCTATCAGTGTGATGGAGATCCTCATGCAAAGACATAAGTTTTTGACAAAGATAAGGGGATAGAGTTTCAATTGAAGATCACCAGCAACAGCTATTTTTGGTTTTAATCAGGACTGCACTGAGTTACATACAGATTTTGGCTCAATGTCTGTGCACAATGTACCAGTAGGCCTGAAACTGCCTGTTTGCCCATTGCATAGCAACCTTCCATCCCCCTTCTTACATGTAAGTAGACCTTCACATCCCTGCAGTGTTAACTGCCTAGTACTGCATGTAATTATATACAGAGAATTATCCCTACACTATGATTAGCCAAATGCATTCATATGCATGTGAATTACTCTTTGTGCTGACACAGTGAAAGGCTAGAGGCTGCTTGTGGAGAGGAATGTGCTTGTGTGGTCCTCCAGGAGTACCCTGCTAATGGGAACCATGTATTTGCATCTTTTCTGTCCTAAGCAGGGAGAGCACCTGGAGCTAGAGACGGGCACTGAGTATGTGCCTTCAGAGCACCGAAGGTGCTGTCATGGTCCTCTCACTTGAATTTTAATTCTTGAGGCTGCTCATTAATGTGGGAAATGTAGTTGCCAACAAAACAAAGTTCTCAGATCTGATAGCCACAATGACTCTTCAAGGGAGGCTGTGGTGAAACTGAGGGGTTGTGTCTGGTTGAAAAGATGCTGCTGGGTTTGAATCTGGTGGAGCTTTATAACACCAGGTTGTTCTGTATGAACAAGCCTGAGGAACCAAGCCCATCTTCATGAAAGGGCTGAAAGTCTGCAATAATTTTGAGCAAGTTGCATAGCTAATTAAAGTTTCTCCAATAAGTACTTTTTTCCTGGGTCTCCTCCTTTACAGGGCAGTGAGGCTAGGGGTTCACAGTTAAAGGTTATTAAAATATTAAGTATAATTTTCTGCTGTATTTAAATCTTCCGAAAGAAAGTGCAAGATATGGCATGCAATGTGAAATATAAATACATGTATTGCAGGGCAAGCAGCTTCTCTTAGGAGATGAAATACATGTATTGCAGGGCAAGCAGCTTCTCTTAGGAGATCGTGATCCCTCCATTATATGCCTGGGGGATATGTCTTTGAATTGAAAGCTCTTTTTTTTCCTTTTCTTTTTGGTCCACCCTTGCTAATTAGCAAACTAATCACCAGCAGGCAGCTATTACAGGCTGGAGCAGAAAAAAGGAAATTGTAGGATTCAGACATATCAGCCAGATCTGTGTAGCTTTGTTGGTTTGGAAGAAATTCAGATGCAAGAAAGGTGCTGAGGATACAAACACTGATCTGTATCTATTGATGACTGCTATAGTGTCGCAGGCATATGACAGAGCGGCCAAAACAAATAAATGCTCCCAGAATGAAAGCATTCCTTGTGGGCCAGCTCACTTACAGCACTCTCATGTGGTTCTGTCCAAGGAGGCTTATCACTGCACAAACCACAGCTGACTGGGCTTACGAGGCAGGCAAGAAATCCTGGGCACCTTCACCAGTGATGCTGGCATGAGACCAGCTGTGCCAGTGCCCATCCATCGCTGTGCAGCATGAAGGGTGTCCCGTGTTTCTTGCAGGAGCCACAGGCATGGTTCTTCAGCAAGCTCAGCAGCCACTGCCTCTTTAATCTGCCACAACACAACATGGCTGCCTCCCTCCATCCTGGTTTTCTGCACACAGCGTGGGGGCACCACAGCAGAGCAGAGTTCCTTGCACCCAAGTGGGTGCATTAGCACTGCCTCATTTTGCAGCTCTCAGCCACCATCTCTGGCCACTTCCTCCTCACGTTCTGGACACTGGTTCTGATTTGCTCTAAGGATAAATCATCCACAACTAAGCTGATAGTGTAAATAATAGCTTGCAGTGAAAAAAACAAAAGTATTGAGTGTTCTGGAAATATGGAAAAATTAAATCAGTATGAAAAGCAGTCCTGTAAAGTAATATGATTTACATTATTCATATGAATATTCTTATGTTAATTTAATTTATCTTTGAAGAGTCACAGTGTTTCCCTAAACTTTCCTACATATGTGGTAAGAAAAGAAACAGGTGATTCTGTAGAGTGAATTTAATGTTGTCCTTGTCTGCATTAGTTCTGTGCAAAGACTTCAAAAGTGCACTAAAAATGCAAGAAGAGCTAGTCTTTTGTAAATTTTGATGAGTCAGTATTTCAACAAGAACAAGTCAACTCCCTTCATTTTTACATATTAAACACTGCAGGGAAATGGGTGTTTCCAGTGTTAGATCCAGTGTACAGTGAGGTTCTCTCATGAGGCCAGTGAAAGGACAAACATATTTCTGTTCATGCTTTTACTATGCGCTCCTATAGACAACACTCTTGCAGGCAAAAATACTTTGGAGAGCACCTACCTTCTTGTGTGCTCTCTGTCACACTGGGAGCTCAGTTTCCTCTCCTCTCCAGTCCTTGGAGAGACCAGAATAGATGCATACCAATGAGACAGCCTTCCCTCTCTGTAACTACCAGAGGGACTTCTGGAACGGGTCTTATTTTGTACAGGTTTCATACAGTTTAAATAGGAGTGTTTTCAACAGTTTTTTGATTTGTGATCCCTGGGTAATGTGACCAGTGGAGGTATAAGCCCATATGTGGCAAACAGACATTTATTTAGAAGCAGGCTTGTTTTTCTCAATTGCTTTTCCCGATCCATGGAAGTCCAATAGTGATAAGAGCAGTGAAAACGTAAAGGAGGTGTTTGTTGCTGCAGTAGTGATAGACAGCATGAGGTGGTGCTGTTCTGCGTTACCTTTTTCACGTATTTGTTTAGGGTCTAACTCAGCTAGCATGTATTGTTACATTCTGTGGTTTTTTTATGAAGGCTTTTGCTCCAAAAAAGACAGTGGGTCGTGTTGCAGAAGTTTTATTAGTTAAAAAAGTTTGCTTGCTCTTGTGGCCCACCAGAGACAGCTTTTCAGGGAAAATTGCTCCCAAGGAACTACTACAGATGTGAGCCAAGGCACTGGGAAGGAAGGCATTGCTTGCACACCATCTGAGCACCAGTCTTCCAGGTGGAATTCTTCAATTGCAAAGAAACTCCGCATTACGACTGAAGAGGTCACCATCAAATCCTCACAGGACTGCATAGCATAGAAGAAGTTCTGGGTCAGGAACGGAACTCAGTAATCCTTATGAGTCCCTTCCAACTCAGGATATTCTGTGATTCTATGACTCTATGAGAACATAAGTCAAGTGCCAGGGGAAAAAAAGGATGGTGATACTTGGAGTGAAATCATACGGGGGAAGAAAAAAGCATCTCAACAAACATTTAGAAAAACAAAATCTGCCTGACTGCTGTTAGAGGACTTCGCCCTGGATCCGCTGCTGGTGTTCACTGCAGCGCTAAGCTCCTACACCTCTGATTGACTCCCACCTAGGAGCTTCAATCTGCTGGAAAAGAAGAGCTCCCTAATGCCCAGCCAAGGTAACAATTCAAAGCTGATTGCCTGCCATCCAAATGTAAAACAGCTACTAAGTTTCATATCTAGACTTCTCTATTAGCATTCGGCCATTTTATCCCATTCATAAAAACAAATACAATGTGTCACCGACCTCAGTTACGCCCACTGAGAGATCTGGCTTGAGTTTACACAGTCGGTGGAAGCAGTGTCATTCATTCATAAGGTTTCAGCTGTATTCCTCATTCGAGGAATAAGCATAGCCACAACATCCACAATATCTTATAAACCAGTATCCTTGCCAACTACACTTCCACCTTATTGCTTTAGACAAATTGGGCAAATTCACTGACAGCAGTTATATACACCAATGTTAAAGGCAGGAGACTGGGAAGTATCCTAAACACATGAACTGCGGATGCTGGGAGCATGAAAGGAAAGTGAGTAGGTTTGCGTGCTTTTTCTGACTCGTATTTCTAATCACTGTCACTGTTGGAGGCAACACTGGAATGGGTGAGTGGTAGGGTACTGTTTTTTGCATATGCTCTCATTTCTTTCCTGCTGGGATGTCCAAGGTGCTGCTAACAGACATAGGGCAGCTCTGTGAAGAGATACCCAAAGGAGCTAAGGACTTGTCCCTCCTGTACCTGGGGCAGTAAGTGTGCCAAATGCTCATGAAGCCCATGGCTGTAGAATAAATATTTTGTATTTTCCTGGAGAGAGTCATGTCGCCAGATACCAAAGAGTCTTCCTCTAAGCATAGCCACAACGAAACTGCAGAAAGAGGAAACTGCTGCTCCAGAAAAATAAAAACGTTTTCACTGACAATCCTGTGTCTAACATCACCCTGCAAGAAACAATGTTCTTCCCAAGTCATCATTTCTTTAATTACTCAGGGACAGTTCTCAGAAATTTTTTTCTGTGCTGTGACTCCACTTTCAGCAGCCCATAACTTACCTCTCCAACTAATCTGCTGTCCCACAATTGGAAGTGCCTGCAAAAACTCACAAAAGATCTAATCATCCAAGGAAGACTTTTCCACAGAAAACCAAGCCCATCCTGTTTATCAGCAAACTGGCAAGTGGGACATATGAGCACTTTGATGGTCCTGTTCCCCAGTAGGATCTGCTCCTCCCTCGAGATTTTGACCCTTGGCTGAAGAGCTGTGTCCTCTCACTATTCAGCTGTAAAAGCAGGCAAAAGCAATCCCTGCCCACCTACCTAGAAGTTTCCCTCCGTGAACCCAGATTAAAGAAAACCCTCACTTTCCAATCCTTTCTGACTTAACCCAATACAGAGTGTGACCAAAACTGGAAGGTTTCCCACTTCAGCAATTCAGCAATCATTCAAGAATTAATTAGGCAATAAAGTAGAGGAGATTCAGCTCATTTGAGATCTAACAGTTTGCCAAGGAATGGTGGCTATGTCTCCATCTGATATACATACCTTGTAACTCAAGTACTGATTCCATATAGTCTCCAAAAATACATTAAAACCAGCTGTGCAATACAGTGCTGCCATAAACTAAATTAAAGAGAAAACTCTTTTGAAACATTAGCCTAGAAAAGCATTAAGAGATCATCAGGTCTGCATTAAATAAGACTATTTATGTGAACTGTTAGAACCATAAGCTGTATATAATCAGAAATCAAGAAGCTAGGACAGTCAGAGGCAACTCTAAGCTGCCCATTTCTTGATGGGAACATATGGAGAAATGCCCATTGTCTGACTGGAGAATGAGATCACCACTAAAATTACCAGGACAGAAGTTTTAGCAGAAGTTCAGTCAACTTACTGTACTAATCCCCTGATCTCACTGTAATAATTCCTTGCAAGCACAATACTCTTGCAAAAGGGTGTTCAGAAATACTCAGTATATGACAGACCCTTAACAGTGAAAATTGTTGTTGCTGTAGTAATGACAGCAGCTAAAAGGCTCTTTTCAACACTGTCCAGTACCTACCACTGGAATCAATTATGCACTTGCCAGGGCAGAGATTTCCACTGACTTTAGCAGCACAGAGTCAGACCTACAAGTCATGCCTATGCACCACATTTGGGGGAGATAAGATATACTGGACAGGATGCCACTTTCTTTTGCTCCCCTCAAGCAGCTGCTCATAGATGCAAGCATTTCTACCTCCTGCTGCATCCCAAACCCTGGGGTAGCTTCAATCTGCTGCTTCTTGCATATTTCCTTCCATTTGCCATTTCTGCCAGGTAGCACTTTTCAAAGGTGGGGTTTTTTTCCACATCCTACCTCTGGGAGGCAGGATTTGGGAGAGGACACCCAGTCATTTTTCACTCCCTGAGCTGCTAGTTTTGCAAATAATACATTCATGTTATTATTTGGAAATAGTACTTCTGTAAAGCAGTAACCCTTAGAAATCCCTCAGGAAAGTGACACGAGTTGGGTAGACTGCAGACCAGTAACTAGAAATGTTGATCAGTGCAACACACCTCACCAGTACAGCAACTGACCTCAGTTTTGCAATTCTTAACTTCTACCCTAACAACAGTGGACTGGAAAGTTTTTTTTATGTTTGGAAGGACTTCATGGTCTCAAGAAGTCATTGTGCACTGGCAGAAGAGGAGACTCCCCTTCAGTGTGTTTGAAGATGTTTAGTACAAATGATGAATAACTTCTTAGGGCTGAGATGAATCAATGATGTACATTTATTATCCGGTTTGTATTTCCATGTTGCTCAGCTTCTTTGTGAGACTATGGGGAAATGTTAACAAATTAATTGCATCCACTGCTAAAAGGGATCATAAGAAGTGTTCTCAATCATGTGTCTTATACAGATATTGCGTGTGGGAGGTTATGCTGTTTACTACCAGCTATTGTCTATATTACCATAGTACCTATAAGCCTCAGAAATAGAACAGGCTCCATTTCAGGCATACCATGAGCACACTGAAAAAGACAGTCACAGTTTCAAAAACTGCTCTGAGGTATGCATCTCTGAAGACACCTTAAAGGAAAAATCAACATTACTCAGCTGTTTTCATCTCTAAAACTTTCACCTTTTCTTTCTAGGTGAAACTATGACTCAGAAGCTTTTTGTTACTTATCTACCATCCTTTCAAGTTTTATCTACAAGTCCTTAGATAAAGTTAAGCCTAAAACTGAATATGTATCTTGCTATTTCAATTCCAGTTGTGTAGCTGATGTGATGGTGTTAACTTGATAATATTGCAACATTAGGTACATCAGATGTACTGGAATCTGTGTCCTAACTGCCCTACAACAAGATAAGCTTCAAGGGCAGGAATTTTTCCAGAGGATCTTGAACATAGACAGCAGATTTACAGATAATATTCCAGTGAGGTATAAAGCACACTAAATGTAGTGTTCTGTGCTGTGAGGAAGCTCTGTTAAGTTGGAGCACAAAACTGCAATCAGTACATTTAAAAAAAGTAAACAAAGCAGATTTTTGTCAAGAGACAACCTTACTCTAAAGGTCTTTTTCATTCTTTAGCCAGGTAGTGTGAACATTCAGGGTTTGGGTACAGCTGCTAATGGGACTGGGTCAGTACTTCATGCCTGGACTGGCTTTCCACCTTGTAATTCACAAACCCGTGAAAGTCTATTGGCTACTTCCAGATGGAAAAAAATCATCAACACGATCTCACTAGATCTCTGGTGGTCCTCAAATCCAGCTAAATATGGTTTGGTTGTTCTGTTTCTCCCCTTCTTCCCATTAGCAAAAAAAAAGCTAAACTTTTCTGACAGAAGTTGGCTTATCTACAAGAAGGGCCAGAAGGAGGATCCAGGGAACTACAGGCCTGTCAATCTGACATCAGTGCTGGGAAGGTCATGGAGCAGATCACCTTCAGTGCCATCAGGTGGCACATGCAGGACAACCAGGGGACTGGGGCCCAGCCAACATGCATTTAGGAAAGCCAGGCCCTGCTTGACCAACCTCTCCCTATGGCAGGGTGATCTGCTTAGTGCATGAGGGAAAGGCTCTGGATATCTTCTACCTGACAGCATTGACACCATTTCCCACAGCATTCTGCTGGAGAAACTGGCTGCACTTGGTCTGGATGAAAGGTAAAAAAGGGGCTGAATGGCTGGGTGCAGAAAGTGATGGTGAATGGAATTACATGCAGCTGGTGGCTGGGCACTAGTGGTGTCCCCCAGGGCTCAGTACTGGGGCCAGTCCTGTTTAATATCCTTACTGATGATTGAGGTCAAGGGCACCCTCAGTCAGTTTGGAGATGACACCATGTTGGTCATGTGTGTTGATCTGCTGGAGGGTAGGAGGGTTCTGCAGAGGGATCTGGACAGGCTGGATTGATGAGATGAGACCAATTGTATGAGGTTCAACAAGGTAAAGTGCCATGTCCTGCACTTGGGTCACAACAACCTCATGTGACTCTACAGGCTTGGGGAAGAGTGTCTGAAAAGTGCCCAATGGAAAAGGACCTGTGAGTGTTGGTCAAGAAGAAATGGCCTCAAGTTGTACCAGGGAAGGTTTAAATTGGATACTGGGGAAAATTTCCGCAATAAAAGGGTTGTCAAGCATTATAATGGACTTCCCAGAGAAGTAGTGGGGTCACCACATCTGCAGCTATTTAGAAGACATGTAGACGTGGAACTAGGAAACATGGCTTCACGTTGGTCTTGGCAGTGTGGGGATAGCAATTGGAATTGATGATTTATAGGTGTTTTCCAACCTAAATGATTCTATGATTCTACAAGTACGATTTCAGCTTCTGAAGATGTCTTGGGGCTTCACTGAAGCGAGTACAAGAAGGCTCTGTAATTACCTGGACAGGCTGCAGTCTCCTCAAGGACAGCCCACATCTCCTCATTCCACTCTCCATGGTAAAGTGTATCACCAGGCTCAATACAACACCTGCCCTGAATTTTCTGCATTTTCTGGCAAAAGTACCTGATTTCCTTTGCTCATAATTGTTTATAGCAGAAAATGGAGCATGAGACAGGAACATTGCCCTTTACAAGAGAAAGACTGAGAATCCAAAGTGATCTCATGACTCCAAAGAAAATCAGATGATAAGCCTGGGAAGCTTACCCAGCTATAATGGTGCCTTGTACCAATCAACAGCTCAGGATTAGTAGGATTAAAGTAAATCTTATTTCTGGCCATCCATGTCTGAATTTCATTTTGGCATCTGGTCAACAAAGCAACTGCCTTCTGCAAGGTAGCATGACAAATTTCTTTTTCCATAAACATTATGGGGAAAAAATGTTCTCGAAAAGTCTGTGAAGTGCTCTGTGTTATCTGTGGAAATGATGCTAAAATTGGAGCAGAACTAAATGTTCAACTTTCATTTTATAATAGAGTGCAACAGAAGCACATCATGAAGTCGCAGGTTTACATCTGTTCAGCTGAGAAGAAGCATTTTCTTTTGTCTTTTCCTTATACATCTTACACCACATCCAAATTCTCTAGATTAAATACTTTGTGCTACAAATAATCTTCCCTTTTGTAGCAAGTGTAACCACAGGTTAGCCACATTGGCTGACACACTTCAGTGTGTCAGATGCAATGGAGAAAGACGGTTCAATGACATGAAAGGACATGGGTATGCTCAGAAGTGAAAGAACTGGTATTTTGCATTTGCAAAGATGCTGAGACTGCAAGGATTAAACAAAGAATGAGGCTTACAGCTACATGAACATACTTTTTGAATTATCTTTTCCAGCAATTTTCCTCTAAAACAGAGATTCTGTTTCTAAAAATAACAGTTTAATTCTGATTCTTCATAGTGTTAATTTTTCAGAGTAATGACATTTCTTAAAGATCTCTCAGGGTTTTCCTGAAATCCTGAATTCTTTTGTGCTTGTGGCTAAGAGTCTCATCTTCAGGTACAAGATGGAGGCATGCTGCACATGTGGACATATCCAAACCAGCATGGTGAGGAAGGCAGAGCTCAGTCCTAGCTCAGGAACAAATGAAATATATTTCTCCTGCTCTCTGGTTTCCCTGTGTACCATGAAGTTGCTGACCCTGAAAAACACTAATGGTTAAAAAATACACAAAATGTTTGTAGTAGGTAGGAAACGTCATGTCTGCATTTCAGATGTCTCCAATTCTGTTCAACTTCGATAGGACTATTTGAAGCACTGAGAATGTACTTCCTGCAACAGACCTTTTAACCTACTCCCAGTGAAGAGTTATTTGGGACAATTAACAGTGGTAGGGGATGCTCCTTGAACTGTAAAAAGCTGGCAGGGATTAACATCTTTATGTTTGGAGCTACTACTAAAATATCTCCTCCCTTCATTGCCCACTCTGGGTGAGCTGCCTGCTCCCCTTTTTATCACCATCCGGCTCACTGTGACTCCAGATCCAGTCCAGCTGGGGAGCGCAGTGAAAATAGAGGGGTGGGAACAATGGAGTTGCCCGAAAAATAAAGAACTTTAATAGTGAAAATAACAAACACAGAAACCGCATGATCTGAGGGGCAACATCCAAAGACCTGGGGGTGTGGCGATGGTAACAACAAATACAGGTATCTGAGGGCAAGGGTCCAATCCCAAACACGGAACAGGAACATGACCTTACGTGTAACAGGTCCTGAACCAACTGAGAACCAGAACCAGAAACATGGCCTATTATGGAATGATTCTATTAGCATACCAACTCCCATGGTCACACTCTTCTCACCATAACCTAACCAGGTATCTCCTTTTCAGAATCCCGCTTCCCATGGTCTCATGTTGAAGTCTCCTGCATAAGCCACTGAGGCTAAACCACCACTCATCTCAGCCAGTTCAGTTGCCACATCTTTTTACAGATGGAAAGTTTCTGAGCTGCATGTTGGCCACTACAAGTGACAGAACTGGTGGCATCACTCTGACTTACGGGAGCAAAAGATCTGACTTAGATCATGTGGTTATTCTATTCTATTAAAACCACATCTCTAGGAGTACATAAGGGCTGCCTGCAACTCCATCTGTCTCCTGTGGTCTGAGGCCTGCTGTTGCTGTCCTCTGAAAACAAAGAGTAATAACAGCTTTTTAATCTGAATACAACGAGGTATAAATATCGTGCTGTTGAGAAACAACATATCAGATAACACTGATGCTGCTCTAAAGGGATATATCCCATTTTATGAGAGATCCTGGTCTAGAATGGAAGCACTATAGCAAGTTCATTAAGAAAGCTAATACCAACAGTGAAAAGTAGTAAATATCTTTAAAGGGATGAAATTCAGAACTCAGGTGTTGCTTGTGAGGATACAGACGTACACTAAAGTTACCAAAACAGAGTTAATAGGCTGGTCAGTCAGCTGGTACAAAAGCAAAGCATTCTGGCCAAGCCTTGACTGAGGTCAAACGGTTGCACCCACCCTCTCATCTTTAGTTTCACTTCTTTGTTATGCATATAGCGTTAATTACCTGATAATTTACTTTCTACAGTCCACACACTTTGCCTTTACATAGGATTCACTTTGACAGTTGATGTGAACTACTCCAACCAAATTCCAGTACATTTGCATGAGTGCTATAGATTTTGTCTAGCGTTTCTGGGATATGTTTAAACTTCTGTAGAAAAAAAAAAAAACTAGAGGCTGTTCTTCAACAGTGACCCCCACTGGAGAGTAAGCCTTAACCTTTGTTCTCCTCATCTAAGGTGTTAAATTAATTATGGAGAGCAAGATAAGTAGCTCTCAAGAACAATTTGTGCTTTAGTAACTCATTTCATGTAACCTAAGACCTTATACTTGATCAGTGATGTTGTAGTGAATCTTTAATGTGTTCTGCACGTGGATTTTTCTGAACTGCCATTTCTATTTGATTTTACTTTACAATGCTCAGTGTTGTATGCTTGTCAAGGCAGACTTGCAGGACTGGAATTCTGTGTCTAGTTTTGAAGTGAAAACAATATTGTTGAGATATTTTGCCTATGGTAAGATTTTAAGTATTGTGACAAATGTTAAAATGGTAACAAATTCAGGTAAAGTTGTTGGAACAAGGTTGAAAAAAATATACCTTTTTCTCATTCTTCTCCTTCCTATTGATTATCAAAGCTCTTTGTTTTGAAGAGGAGATTACCTGCAATTCTAAAAATAGCATAGTCCTAATTAATCTGGGTGCCATATCATTCATTTGAACAGCATCCTGACATAGTCTCCAGTCAACAGCCTCACTGCAACATCACTGCCCCTGCACAGAAGGGAACCTAGTGTGGGTAGTATGGGCTGTACTGTAAGGAACCAAAGGGAGTGCTCTCAGTTCTTTTTCAGATACTCAGAACATTTTTATTTGCCTGAACAGCCATTGCTGCTGTCACGATATGTGTAAAATAGTAAATATTCTTAACTAAACAAATGTTCTTATTAAAGTAGCAATAAACACATATCATTTGGAAACTAAAATTGATGGCAGACACTATGGCAGCCATGGAGAAATCCACATAAAATAGATAGCCAGGACAACTACAATGAGCCAGAACAAGGGTCTTCATGTAGTTCTTACTGTCATTCTAGTGAATGAATAGTGAAGTGTTCTCTGGTTGAACATGGGTGATGAATGGATGTTACAGTGCCTTCAAAAAACATTCCATGCAGCAAAAGTCATACAACATGACTCAGTGCCACCTTCTCTAAACTGGTTGTCCTACTACTGAAGTTCCTACCTACTTAGACTGGGTAAAGACACCAAAGTACTTTAAAAGCACTGTGGCTTTTATCATTTACTGCTGCCACTGTCCTTTTTTGATGTTTCCCTTCTTAGAGCTCATCCTCACTCAACATCATCCACAGGTCATTGTTTCTCTGCCTGCTAGATGTGAAGAGCAAGAGACTCCAGAAAATTTACTAGAAACCCTGATATCACTAATCTAATATAGAAGATGTTGAGATATATTGTGAGCATATCCTCCTCTAAAAGGGAGATAATTGGGATCCAGATTCATTCCCCCTGACTGTTGATACTGAGTTTATCACTGAGATGTCCAAACCAGGAAGACGGCGCCTCTATAAACCAGGGGCAGAGAAGGACAATTTTAGAGCACAATTCTGGTCTTAGCAAGATGAACAACTCCTTGTACCATGACATTAAGTAAAGCGCATGTACAAGGATTCTAGATACCTTTCTTATAATTACAGTTAGGAGACTCATGTTATGGTCAGAGTATCCCCCCAAATGTGCTTTTTCTGCAGCCTCTCTCCCTACTCCTTACCCTACCCGCCCTCAATGGCCTCTTCCTACAGGGAAGCGTCTGTGTTGGGGTGGGAGAGAGATCTTGCAGTACACCCAAAATTTACTGTCATCTGCTGGAAAATAGATCTGTGCAAAAGAAATGAGAACTTAAAAAACTGTTACAGGTCTGCTCAGATGCCCTGCACTCAGGATGTAGCTTTTTTATTTCTAAAAATATCTATTTCACTTGCTAACTTCTAGGTTATTTTTCTATGAGCAATAAATATTCTATAGCACCCAAGTTGTTTTAAACTTATTTTCTAAAATAATTAAATAAATAAATTAAAAGAAAAAAATCTCCTGAGCCCTTTTTTTCTCTGAACAGTATAATATTGGATTAAACTTTTCAGCAGGCATTTTGACACATCTGTACAAAAGTCAATAAAACTAGAGAAATGAGGGCCAACAAAAGATGCTTTTGAAAACTGGAACACTTGTGCAACAGTTTGAACATGGATATAGGTGGGTTTTGTGCCTGCATTTGGGTTTTTTGGGGGTGGGGGAAGGGTTGGACACATACACATATAATGTGCTGTGATGCCTGTGTAATAATGCTGTATTAATCCCATTTGGTGTCATCAGTCATACTCTATCACTTGTCCCAGCTCTCACAGACTGTTCAGAGACCTCTAACTAAAAATATGTATTGGAAAATATGTATTTGCTCTAGGTGCTGAAGAAAATCAGACAAGCCAAATATTCATTTCTGAAGTAACTTAACTTTTCAATGTGATATCTTGTGTCTGATTTGTGGTGCATACACACGTGGCTCAAACAATTGTAACTGCGTCAAGTTCTCTGATATTAGTTGTCAGCACTGTATACCTGATACTGTGTATAGGGACAAAATACATGTCAGAGAATGAACTTGTGAGTAATAGGAGTAGCTGTCTCTTACAAGCAAATGCAAGAGCCTGTATAACATATCTAAGGTCTCAAAACACTTCAAAATGCTTTCAACAAGATATGTGCAAAGCACTCAGTAAAGTGGTGAGCTTTACTGTGTCCCTCTGACATTTTTATCTCCTAATATACGCAGACACAGGTGTCTACCATTAACGCTAGAATTAATGAGCTCCCATCACCGCTTTTCTACAAGTTGTGAACTTCACTTTTGTTGTAGTTTAAATTTCACCTAAAAGTCTTAATTGAATTTATAAGCAATGTTGGCCAGACTATATATGAAAATTAATAGCTGCAAGAAACCGCTTTAGATTTCTAGAAAATGGGAATAAGTTTGCAAATTTTGCCACTCTCCATCATCCCTTATTCATTCCAGTGTTCCTTTTTAGGTTGCTACCTACTAAGGGCATCTTAAACTCAGTTATTTGACCTCAAGCAATTCGTTGCCATGGAAACAGTAAGACATTGCTTTGGGCATCTTCTGGGCCAAATTTTAGGTGAAATTCGCTGTGAGAAAATTGTCATTGTGAGACAGCCAAGTTTCAAGTCAAGGCCAAAGGATCACAGCTTAACAAAGGACTTTAGACATATCTGGATGGACCTGTCTCTCCTGATAAGCAGGGACTTCTAACTCACTGAGGAACTGGGATTAGCCACAGATAGAGCAGACAAAAACACACATGGGACCTTGTAAAGATGATCTTAAAAGAGACAATATGCCAAAGCATATCTATACTGATGTAAGCAGGAATGTGGAGTGGAATGATGTTTGTTTGCATGTATATAGTGTTTCATTCATGTACTTGTTATGTAGATATTATTTCCATTATTCATTGCATTGATTTTTCTATTATTCCCTCCAATATTACTGATAATAACAATAATTATTTTCCTACTAAAGAAACCCCAAAAATATTATCGTAACAGATTTGCTTTCTCAATAAAGAAGATATCTAGCTTAATGTAGTCAGAGCCTCCTGAAATGCTGCTACATTTCAGTACATGTGTGAGGGAACAGGGAGTGTACCCAAGCTGCCTTGAGCAGAGGGAACCATTAGTCTGGTTGAGAAGTTTTTTGTGCACTACCAAAACTCTTTTAATACTGTCTAGTTTCTACACCTGCAGGAAATACTGTGTCATCTGCCAAAACCCAAATTTCAAGGATTAGCTAATAATATTTTCTTTGAAAAAGAGAGCTGATTCTTAACCAGTATCGTGCGCCTTTGAAGTCTCCGTAATCTATTTTCCCCGGTTGCTTTTAATGAACCTTTGAATGTTACTCTGATTTTTTTTTTTTAATTTGGTGGGGGAAGGGAATATGCACTCACTTTCGTCCAAAGAATTTAAAAAATTCATTACTGCAAATAACTTTCACTGTGCCAGAACTCTAAGTTATGCAGTATCCTTTGAGTGCATCTACGGTAAATAAATCACAGCTTTTCTGGATTCTCCATCCAAGAGGTTAATGAGCTGTAGAAGAAAATCCAAATTAACTCATATCTAAGTTTGTGTCTCTTTTCTCTTCATGTAGGTCAGCTATCAGTGGAGTTTCTTCTGATTCTCTTTGGTGTCTTTATTATTCTCTGCACTACTCTAAATGACTACATATATGCCTGTGCTATGGTTTCAACAAACTGTGTTTACAAAATTAGCACGGCTAATGCTAAACTAGTTTGCTTTGGAATCTGTAACAGGTAAGCAGTGGCAGCAGGGAACTCAGATGTGACTTTTATATTCGACTTTTACAGTGTGTTTTACAGCAAAATTGTGGTTAATACTAAACTAGCAAGTTCTCTGATCTCCATTGCCATGCCTCAGTCCTTGCTCTGAGTACATAGCCTGGCTTGTCGAGCATGAGTCTCCACTGAGGTTGCTTTATTTTACATCTACAGCTCCTTTGATTCCAGGGAATATATATATATATATACATATATACATACCTGAGTCTCGCCAACAACCAGACACAACTTCCTCGAAGCTGGACAGCTGCTTCTCACGCTGGCTTGCAGCCCACTGCCAGGAATAGAGCTGTAGACATGTGCTGCAGTTGTGCTGGCACAGCTGTGTACATCTCCTTCCCAAGGCACGGAGGGCTCCATCCCCTCTGAGACACATCCCCAGCTGAGGCTACCAGGGTGGCAGGGGAAGAAGGCATTGGTGGGGGGTCTCAGCCTCATGAATCGAGGCTGCATTCCTACACTGGGGCTGCGGACTTGACTCCACTCTTGTGCTTTTGACAGCTAACCTTCCCTCTGCAGGCTGCTGTGCCTGGCAGCCCCAGCCTCCCTCCCCACTTCTGTGTGACCACAACCACAGACTCTCTGTTGACGCCTCCAGAGAGGAGAGAACAGGCCCCAGCCTGCGCAACTTCTTCATTAGTGCTGCTTGAAGCCATAATTAGATAATATGAGAGGGTTTTCCTCTTGCCAGCAGACAGACTTAAAGTACAAAATCTGAAGTAATAATTTTCAGCATATTGCAACTCAACTATAAACAGGATAGGGCTGGGGTTTTTTCTGTACACAAGGAAGAAAGCCCATTAGGCAGAAAACAGAAAGAGTAGATATAAAGGTGGGCAACTGTGTAATAGCTCTGTTTATCCTTAAAATAAATGCAGACTCTAATGACGTTCCATCATTTCACATCTTTCTGCATCTCTTTTTAAAACCCCAAAGACATCTTTTCTCCACCATATTTTTCTGGTTTAAGAGCAGATGACTAATTACGCTTCTATAAACTTTGCCTTCCTTTGAAATAGTAATCACTTACTTTGTCAGACTTTTCCTATTATCGTGCATTTTCAGAGCACTTAGAGTACTACTTGTAAAACAAAACAGGAAGCTAATTTGACTGGCCATGATGAGACCACAAGTGGTCTCTAGCTAAAAATGATTTATATCAGATGAAGATTCTTCTTAAAAGCTGGGCTACTGTCTGTACTTCCAGCACCAGTTCTGCTGCATGGAGGAACTATTCAGCCTGCTCAAGAATATGAACCAACCTTTGCTGCTTTATGGTAAGACTTAAAATATTAATCTTTAGGGTGCCTGTCCCTTCTGCTGGTAGAGGGCTGGAAGTACTGCCAAGCCACCAAGCATAGAACTACTCCTCTTGCCTCTGTCATGGACAAAGAGATGGAAGAAGGAATTAGCCCACCTACAAAGTAACTATATATCTTCTGTTATTTTGATTTCTTTAAAAATCAAAGAGTTACTCCTGGCAGAGATAATTTATTCATAATGGAAATCATACAGCTGGAAAGAGTACGTGCAAGGTAGCATAAGCTTTTGCATTTACTTACCCCAGTGGTATTCAATTTTAATTTGCTCCTTTTTTGCTATTTTGGACTCCTGGAGCACAGGTTTTCCAATAAATTAAACTTCTGACACACTGAGCTGGAATATGGCCTGTACACTGTAGGCTAGAGCTTGCAACACCCTAATGCACTCTGCCTCATAAGGTTGGAAACTCATCAGTTTGATGAAACCAGCCCGAGTCACTTGTGCTCTTCCGCTGCTGGAATCCACCTCAGCGAGCCCAAGGCAAGAGCTTGGCTAAACCCCGGGGGGAATGGCTGGCATGAGGCACTGCCAGGAAACCTGTGATGCAGACTGAGCCTCCCCTCTCAGCACTGTAAAGCAGGGGAGCTCAGCGCGCTTCGCTGTCCAAGCAGCACCCAGGGCCAAGTGAGTTAAGGTCATGCCATAACACAGAAAGGTACAGGCCAGGCAAACACCCACCCAACCAAACTAAACTTCCTTGCCCCTGGGAGAAGCAACAGAAAGTGCGGAGGCATTGACCTGATCTAGCCTTTCCCAGAGTATCTCCATTTTGAGCTCTTCATCATGAGCATAAGGGGAAGTGACATTTTACTGCCCTTGACTTGGTGACATGAACCACAAGCTGGATTGGCTCCAGAATACAGAAACTTGAAATTACTTTCACATTCAGATTGTATGACAGAGAGTTAGGACATATTCAGCACGCAAACTGAACGTGCCAAATTATTTTGGAATGTATAAAAATCTGTGTTGTTAATACTGGATAAAAGCTCATCTGTGGATGATGGGGTTTTCACATTCTGTTCTCAATAAATTCTTTTCTCTACACTAGTGTACTCCCACTGTTCTGATACAGGCAAAATGTCAGCTGAGGTCATATGAGTCCTGAATCAAGACAGCAGACTTGGCTTGATGTGCACAAACTGCCTGATGCCAGCAGGCAAAATTAAAGACAACAGTGAAAATTCCCACAACATAGGTTAAACCCCCACTGCTATCAAATCAAGTGCAATTAAGAAGTCAGCGCAAAAAGAGGGTGGATGGAGCTCACACTGGAAATAAAACATCTTTTTTCCCTTCTGTTTCCCTAGAAGGGATTATATTTCTTTGTAAAGAACAGTTTCTTATTGCTTTCTTCTCCTTTTACTGTGTTTTATTAAGATACAACCCCATGTTAACTTTTTGTCATTGTGAACATTCCTATTTGGGACTGTAGAGATTGAATTAACCAGTTCTCTGCACAGGCTGGAGTCAGGTGTCACGGCACTCCAGCTAAGGTTGCTGCTGATGTTGCCTCAGCAGAGCTTTCCTATATGGAACAGAGCCTGACTTTAGTTTGAGAGCTTTGTCTTCTGAAGAAGCACCCACCTGCCCTTTCCCAACACAGAGTGGCACAGCCCGCATGGTAGAATCTCATTTCCCTGTAGTCCAGCTTGGAGCTGGATGCTGCTCCAGTACTGCAGTTACTCTGCTGTGTATGTATGTGCTCTGGTATGGAGTCTAGGAAAGGCTTCCCAGCTGTCCTCTACACAACTCCTTTTTTCAGAGATGACAAAACAAGCATCTGTATTCTCTAGGATAATTGTGGGGATACTTATACCTGTCATACTAGAGCTGTTGGAAATGTTTAATGTGTTTTGGGGGACCCTGAAATTTGCCAGCAATACTCAGCATCATTTTGATTTGGTCTTGGATTTATTGCACATTCTTAACCATTGTTATTTTTAAAGGCTTAAACGGCTTTGCTTTTCGTCTTCCTTGACATGTTCTTGTGCTAGCAGTCAACAGGATATCTGAATGTGAAACTAATATTGATATCAAAGGAAATTAGAGCATTTGCTGTAATCAGGGGGGTGCTCCATTGAGGCTTTTTTTCTTCGACTAGCAATACAAGGCAGTAATGACGGAAAACATTGAGTAGGTATGCACTTAGCATGAACTTGATAGAAAGATTAGGAAGTTCCCCTATTAAAACAGACATTTCTTCCTAATAAAATTCAATTAGCATGTCAGTCCTGACTTCAGGCACATTTTAAAGGAAGTGTCAATTTAATAATCACTCTTCAGTTTGAAATGTCATCCCTACTCTGATTACAAGTAAACTTTATAACTACCATAATTAGGAGGCTTTGGAGAAAGGAAGTCACTTTGAATGTATTCAATTCTGTTTTGCAGCACCATGCGGAGTCCAGTAATTCCTTTTGCTACAGGTACAAGGACTCCTGCAGGCCCTGTATTTTCCCCACTTAAACCAATGACTAAATCAGTGGGCACATAGTTCAAGGGTGAAAAGGTTTATGGCAATACAAATATTAACAGCTACCAGAAAAAGCAGTAGTGGGCTGGATCAGTGTAAGCTGGTGACAGCACAGGAGTGCCTGGGGAAATGCAGTTGGACAGCAGAGAGATTAATGCAGAGAAACACTCGCCATTCTAATGCCTGTATGCGTCCTCAGCCAGAGCTGTGAGAAAGATTAGGAAACAGCTCTACTGAGAACAGTAAAATTCTTCTTCTCAAAGAAGGAAAAAATGAGGAAAAAGGGTGCCCTGGCCCAGAGGACAAGAGACAATTTGGACTGTACAGCTTTAGTAGTGATGGCAAACTGGCAGCAACAACAATTTTGTGAGTATTGTGAGAGAA
Organism: Donacobius atricapilla; assembly: GCA_013397315.1. Classification (NCBI taxonomy): domain Eukaryota; kingdom Metazoa; phylum Chordata; class Aves; order Passeriformes; family Mimidae; genus Donacobius; species Donacobius atricapilla. Next base: position 267,200 of record WBMY01013587.1, on the reverse strand, counting down.
ACAAGGACGAACAGGGAGTACTCCTACCTATAGAACACCAATATCTAGTCACATTCATATAGCAACACCTAGAAGAGATTTATGGTCTCTTGTATGCTGCATACATTTGTGTAGCTGTGCCAAAATGTTTAGGAAAACAGGAACCAAAAGTAAGATGTGTGTCTCAGCACATCAGCAGTATTTCCGTCACTGAAGGAAAAAGTAATCTCTGTGTCCTAGACATACCACCAAAATTTGAATTACCTGCCTTTTGCCTCACTACATCACTCAGAATTAGGGATCCTCTTCAGGAAAGGTATTTCCCAGCAAAATCTTAATGTCCCACGATTTGGAAATGATTTTAACTTTTACCTGCTGAAACAAACTGACAGAACCGAGCATCTTAAACGAGCAGACCAAACTCACAGGGAACTGCCCTGTTACTTTCCTGCCTTATGGACTTTTACATTGAATGGGCCTTATTGTGATCAAGGAATGTCGCTGTTGGGTCCAAGTACAGAATGGCAGCTGAATATTGAAGGAACTTTCTAAAAAAGGAGAATTTTGCTAGCCTAAGTGTGTACAAGTTTGGGAATGCTTCGTCTGTGCCATCTTTGCTGAGAATAAATAAGTGATATATTTAGGGTGAGCTAGCATCAGCAATGACAGATTCCACATATGGCCAAAAGGCCACAACTTCATTAATATGATGCCTAAAGGCACCTTCCTGACAGCTGTGGAAAGAGGAGGAAATGACAATAGCCTACAGCACTCATCAGCCTCTCCTTCCTTTCTGGCACTGCAGAACAAGAGACACTGCAGCAGGCCAGAGCAGCCCTGCCAAACCGGGTGAGACTGCCTAATTCCACCTCCCTTCTTCCTGTAGCTCACTGCAGCAGGAAACCAGATCCCTTCTTATCTGCCAACGGCTCTGCTCCCTGTCTCCATCGGCAGGAATATTCCCTAGCTGGTGTTGCTGTAAAGTCACACCCCAGGCAGGCTACCAGCGGCCAATGTGAGCCAGGGAATGAGCACAGAGGCGAGAATGGGGTGGAACGCTGCACAACTGTGGGCTATGACCAGGTGCCTGCCACCACCAGCAGCACCAGTGAGAGATCATGCAGGACCTTTCTTTTACTCTGTTAGCCCACTCTTCCACTCCCACATTGTATCTGTCTTGAAAGCAAACCATTGCCTTTCACTGACATGGGTGAAAGCCAATGCCATCCACAGCAGCATCCCAACCTAAATGTATAGCAACTAACACAGTGAATACAGCTCATGCACATGCAAGAAAGCAGTACAGTTCAGCATGACATTTTTCCTGTCATAAATAAATACACAAGGAATCATTTCACCTACTTATCTCTGTTCATGACTCACATTTTTTCTGACATGTCTTAATCTCCAAGGTTAGCAAGTGCTTCTTGAAATCTACCAATGCGGCTGGTTGGTCCAGGCTGATGTATTCACAAATTAAATACTCTGGGTCTTGAGGTTTAACTGCAGCCAAGAGAAGTCTCCAGTCAGCTCAGAGGGACTGGCACCTCTGAAGGGCACCTCAGAACTGAGACAACATTCAAAATCCCCCATGAAATATTTTTTTCCTCTCCTTTTGCTATAAGAGACTCCATGACCCATTGGGTGAGACTGAGGTTAACCTTTGGGCTTGCTCTCCTCTTACTATGTCTGCTGTTGAGCAATCCCAGGGGTGTCACCCTGATTTTTTCAGCCTTCTTTGTCTCTCACATTTTCATAGTTCTTAGGCTGTTTCTCAGGCATGGGTGTTATAAATAGAAGCAATGTTTTCCTTAAATCAAGGTAATTTACATTCTTGTTTTAGAGATATGGACAGCTGATGGACAGTTGTCTTGACCAATGGGATGGGGAGAGGTGTCAACCTTCTCCCCCAGTCCCTGGCCTTTGTAGAAATACTATAAAAGTGGAGTCAGATCTTTTAATAAACAGTTCATGCCTTCTCATCAAAGTGAATGTGTGTGTGTGTGTTTGTGTGTCGAACAATGACACAGGAGCAGCTGAGAAGCTACTGAATTTGGATTTATACCACACAATATTACTGATAAAAAACACATAGTAAGTGCATGACTGGGGCAACCTGACTCCCCAGCATCTGCAAAGTTAGGAGCTGACCAGAGGAAAGTGACACAGCATCTCCACCTGCCTGGTAGAAAGTGTCAGTGCCCCTTGCCCAAGCTGCATATGGAGTCTGTTCTGCTTGCAATGAACTAAGAAAAATGCAACATTTAGACTTGTGGAGGGAAGGACAGTAATGCTGCAAACCTCCAAAATGAAAATATGCGTCCTATGGCGGAGATGCACAGACTCGGCAGAACCTTCATCCTTTAAACAAGCTCATTCCTGCGTGGTTTGGTGCTGTGTGTCCTGTACTCAAGTCACACAATTGTCATGGGACTAGTAGGGTCCCTAAGGTAAGCTGCACCTTTCCAAGCATGGGATAAAAAGAGACCATGGAGTTTATGTAAACGAGAAGCATTAATAACAGACTGGGAAAAGTAAGTGAAGAGGAAGCACCGGCTTCTGGTAGTTTTGCTGAGGCTGAGTAGGGATATACTGCTAGAATCAAGGTGGTGCTCACAGGGAAGGAAGAGAGCTGCACAGCTCTTGTCCTGTCTGAGCTGATCAGAGAGTAGGTGCAATTGGGAGGCTGTGCTAAGGTGCAATCTAAAATCCTACCCCTTTTAGCTGTTACCTATGGCTCAATACACTGGCTTATCATGTTCCTCAGAGAGAGGCCAAATGAGTGCCGGAGCTGATACCTCAGAGGTATCTTCTGCCCCTGCCTGGTGAATACTATACTGCTATTTCTTGGTCCTTTTCTTGTGATCCCACATTGGTTTGGGTGGCTGCTGCTCTTTCTGAAGCATTTAAACTTAACAGTTCCCCCCTGCTTTATGAATCTCAAGTGAAATATTAAAATACCTTTCAGTGGCTTATAAATAATTTATCATTACTCCCCCAGGTAGGAGGAGGAGTACAGTCCATGCCCTATTACATGGGCTAAAAGCCTCCTGGCTGCAGAGGAAACTCAGCAATGTGGAGTACAAATACCCCAGCAACTTCAATAGTGGCTTATCCTGGTCCGAGAGATAGTTTTAGTACTGTTTGAGCATTGCCCCTGGCCTCCAACAGCTCTCCCTGATTGCTCCCACTGGGTCACACCTGAACTTCAAGATCCCCAGGAAATGTGGGGAAGTGGTGCTGAGATTGGGACAGGCTCTGCGCCTTCCTCCTCACTCAAGCATAGTGTTGGAAGCTGTTTCAAGCCAAGCCAGAAACCTGAGCTAAAGACCTGAGCTGACTTTGTGTCACGGTGTGCTCCTCTTTCCAGAGGCAAAGTGTGAAGGCACATGCATGGTCCATGCTAAAAGCCGGCAGCAGGGCCAGCAAAGTTCATCGGCTCAGACTCTGAGCTCTGTGAAAGCAGCTGTATCCCCCCTCTGGACCTGCTCTTTCCCATGAGCAGGCTGTTGCATCTGCAGAATGTGGGGTATGTGTATCACCAGGCTGGCAGGGATGCTCTCTGCAACTCAGGCTATTTGACCAGAGGTAATTAAAAGCTGCCTCTATGTGGTCATGTAATGACAGACTGTACCACAACACTCAAGTGCAAGGATGACGAGCTAAGGTCAAGTGGGCAAACAAGCTGCTGTTTCCAAACTGTGGAATGCCTGCATTTCCATCTGCCTGGATCTCCTTTTAGAGTACCTCTTTCAGTAGTATTTACCACCAATAATTCAGAGTTTGTGCTCAGATTTCATGCCTGCTTGTTAGGCACGCTCACCTTTCAGAAGCGTATGTACTCGAGCTGTGTTGCGTCAGAAGCGGCGCTCCTTGTCTGACGGGAATACAGCTTTCCCTGACACCCCCTAAGAAGCCGGTGCCTAAGTGCATGCACCTGACCTCAGGGAGCGCGACAACCTCCGCCGTGCCCCAGGAGGTGACACCAGCGGGCGGGCACCACCCTCCCGCAGCAGTCGCGCCTTGCTGAGTTGGGCTCCCTTCTGCCCCTCGAAGCAGCTTCTCTTTCTTCTTCTGCGCACCTGAGCAGCGCTCCCGGCGGAGAGGGACGGGCTGGGCCGGGGGCGAGGAGGCAGAGCCTGCCCGGAGCCGCGGTCCCCGCCCGCCCGGAGCCGCCGGTGCCGCCGGAGCCACGCACCGGGACCCGCAGCGCCTCCCCGCGGCNCGCCGGAGGAGCCGGGCACGGCGAGCGAGGGCGCCGAGGCGGCCGGCGGCGGGGAGAGGGAGGCGGCGGCGGTGCTGATGGTGCTGGACCTCTGCTCGGTCAGCAACGTAGCCCTGTCGCGGATCCTCCGACAGCTCTCCGACGTGGCTCGGCACGCCTGCACCCTTTTCCAGGAGGTCGAGGCTGACATCCAGGGCACCCACCGCCGCGTACGGGCGCTGCACGGCCGCATCGCCGGCCTCCAGGGAGCCGTGCGGGGCCTCGACCCCAAGCAGGAGGCAGTGCGTGAGTACCACGGAATGCGGGATGGATGGGGAGCCCCGCGGGATGGATGGGGCGCACCGCGGGATGGATGGAGCGCACCGCAGCGCGGGGCGCCCGGCGGGGAAAGCCATCCCCTGGCAACCTGCCGTGCAAAGTTTGGGGGCAGAGGCGGTGGGAAAGGAGCCCCGGCGGGGCAGCAGAGCGGGAAGGGAACGGGCGGGCGCGGGTCGGGTCGGGTCTGTGGGCGCCGCTGGGCGCCGCGGCGATGCCGGCGGGAGGGATGATGTCAGTGGTTTGTGCCTTACGTAAGGAGCTGGCTGGCGGGGCTCTCGGGACGAATCTTCTGCAGCCAAGGGTTTGGCCAGGGAGGGGGACGAGGTCTGTCAGCTGGGCGCAGGGGTTGATGGAAATGATCCGTCGCAGTCGGGCAATATTTGGATTTTCTCCCTTTGCCGGCCTGTCCCCCTTCCCCGACAGATATCTTCCCCGTAAAAGAGTCTCTGAATTCCCGATCGAACGCTGTTAAGTAGAAATAATAAATGCTTCGTCGTTATCTAACTGTCGGAGCCATAAATTTAAGGAAGTTTGGCTAATGACTTCTTTCTGTTTAAAGAGTGGCCCTGAAGAGCGGAGAGGGGAGGGTGGAGGAGGGGGAGGAGGATAAAGATCAAGGCAGTATAGAACTTGTGTTATGAGCAGTGCTCGAATCCTGTTTCTTCTCCGCCCAAACTATAAAAGCAGTGAAAAGTAGTCCTAACAGCTGCTGATTTATGCTGAATATGGCTCATGTTCACAGCAGCGTAATGATTTTGTACTCTCACTGGTGCATACACTTCCAAGGCACTTGAGGATACGTGGGGTTTTTTTGAAAGACAGGGCTGTGGGTTGAAAGTCTGGAGTAGCAGAGATTGGTGTTGGTTCTGACCTCTCAGTAGCTGTTTTAGGAAAAGAAATGGCTTGAAAGGAGAATTTGGCTTAGTTCTTGCTTTCTGTGTACCCCTCTAAATCCCGAGTACCTCCACTAAGTACAGCAAAGTGAATTTACAACAGGGTAAACAAAACCATGAAGACCATACCCTCTTCTAGGTATTTTTCATGAATATGCCATTTAAAAAATCAGACTTTGGATTTCCTCCCCTTTGGAGCATTGTGGAATATACGCAGCTCTTCTAGGATCAATGAAGCTGTTCTGATTAACAGAACCAAGCCTTAAGTATTCAACGGTATTTAAGCTACATACTCAGCAGCTGTACAGTGACTTTGCTGATGATGTATTAATATACATCAACCACAGATGAGACTGAGGGAGATTTTTTGTGGTTTCAGGATGAGTGTGTAATCAGAGCAGAGTGCTGGGCTGTGATTGGAAACTGCAGCGAGAAGGAGGCTTGGCTGAGCTAGTGAGGGAACTGTCTGAGGAAATGAAACTCCTCGTATCACATTCTCATCTGTAGATCTTTTGAGTTGAGTAAGTGTGGGTATATACTAATGTAAGTGAGAGCAGAGCTTAGCTGTTCTAATCTGTATGGCTTTTTTCTTTCTGGATTGTGCAAGTGCAGCTTGTTTGCAAATCACAGAGCAAAATCTTGATATTACAGCACAGTTATGTCATCTGCTTAATTAGAGAGTCTGGCTTTATCCCTGTGATGATAAATGCAGAATTCATTTTTTTTAGATTTCGGTTTTCTTTTAAATCCTTCTCTCTTTAAGAGGAGAGAGAGTTTTGGTCATAATCTTCCCTGTGTTTGCCAGCTGTTTCTCCTTCCTCTTGTATACAGCGCAGTGCCACTGATAGATTGACAGATGTCCCTAGGTCTGGTCAGCCAAGGGATCCTCCACAACACTGGGCTTTGCCCCCACCCGTTCTCCAGCAGGTGTGTGTCTTGCCTGCAGGTGTACAGCTGCTCAAAGCACACCTCCCTGTCCTCATCACTTCTCTCCATGCAGAGCTGTATCACATCTTCCCTAAAGGTGAAAGTCTCAATACAATCGAACGTACATGAACAGTCGGCTTCTTTGCCTCCTCTGGCTGCTTTTATTCCCCCTCCAGTGTTGGATCAGCAGAGCTGCATTTACATAGTGCTGCATCTGAACATCTCAGCTGAGACCCAGAGCTGAATAGCACCACTCTACACATTATCTTCTCACATTCCCCCCAAATCCATACACACCCACAGCAATACCTCCCTTTGGCCTCCAGACTGCTCACTGTCCCCAAGGGACAGATAAAACTGCCTGGCAGGAAGCTGCCCATCTTCCCTGTAGGGTATAATGATAGTGTGCTTTCTCCTCTCTGTGCTGACGCCTCCTCCTTCATTATTACTTTCAGCAAGACTATGCTAATGTTTGTTTTATGCATGAAGTGCCTACATAATTCACTTCTGAAAGTATTACACTCAAGTTACTACACCCAGTTGTTTTTTTGAAACCAAGAGAGCAATCACAGGTGGTCACAGATCTGCCCAGGACCTATTCAGCATCACATTAAGGCATACTGATTTCTATCTCCTGTGGCGAGCATGGAAATTATGGGATGGCCTCAGGGCCATCTTTTGGCTGTCCAGCCCAAATGACACATCCAAGAAAAATTCAGAACTGGCTGGAGCTTTGGACTCACAACCACAAGGAACAAGTTGGTGACAGACATGCAGCCACCCCACCCATGGCATGACTGTAATGGCTGCACTGAATTTATTGTATATTATGAGTCTGGAGGGGCTGGGCTTATTGATGCATTGGCCAAGACACCATGTGCTAGGATGTTAACACCAGGACAATGCAGCCCAACCACAAGCTTTTCAAGAATTCAGTTTAAAACTACTAGCCTATCTTGCCATAGTGAGACATTCTTCATATTCCAACTTCAAGTTCAGCACAGTGATTTGAGAATAATGCTGCTGGACATGCCCTAGATACTGAGCTGTGACAGTGGAAGGCCTTTTTCTCCATGCCTCATAAACCAGCTGGATTCTGAGATTCAGAACACTGTGAACACTCAGGCTACACTAGGAAAAGGAAATGATGGGCTAATGCCATCTCAAGAGCTATTGGAGCCAGTGGTTAGAGGGGCATTCCTTGCCCAGAATGCCATTCCTTGGTAATTGCGGAGATGATACAAGGGGAAAGGGGAGCAGGAAAGGAGTTCTCTTGAAAATAGCATATAATACAATTTTGCATAATAATGTTGTATATGATACTGAAAATTATGTATTATTATATTAAAACATCTATGTTGGATTCAGGGAATATTAAGAAGAATTAAAATTATTTTAAACTGGCGTTTTTCTAGTAATGCTTATCACTACTGCTGTCGTCTTCATGAGGCCTTAACATTCTCAGCTCTGTTACTGTTGCACTGGTGAACATTTGCAAGTATGTGTATACTTTGCTTTAAAAAAAAGTACTTGAAGTCCTCTGCTAAGCTACTGGTAAAGGTATTTACCTAGGTGTTGCCCTTTCTTTTTGTCACTTTTCAGTGTGATTGGAAAACTTTGTTAGGCACAATAAAAGATGGATTCTGGGCAGTTACAAGCAGGTCATCTTCAAAAACTCAAGGTCCCTCGCCTCTGTGTCCCCAGATGCTGCTTGTCCTTTCATCTTTCTTTTAAGCCTCTGGCCAGACAGCATCTTGCAAATATGAATCCTTTCCCATCCTCTGAATGTAAGAGAAACAAGGGTAAGAAATATTTTCCTGCTCAGCTCCTGAACTAACTACTTTGCCCTTCTGCTACTCCACTGCTTTTCATCATGAGCAGCTCCAGGGTCTGCTTCTAAAGCAGAACCATGTGGGAATAATATGATTGTTGTCAGTCTGGATGTTACTTAGAGTTTTCTGGTTGCTAGCAAGGAAACTGAGCAGTGTGATACTGCTCAGTTTTATTTTTAGATGCTTGATTGTCTTGGTAATATGGAAACACAAAAGTGCTGGACTAGTGTGTAGATTTGGGACTCAGTGCCTCCATGGTTATTTAGAAAGACGATTTCTCAGTCTAGGGGACAAGAGATCTGGCAGTTTAGGTGGAATATTGTACTTTACAGAAACTGATGATATAAGCCATCTTGCTTTCAGAATAATAGGCAACAACCGGGCAGCAGATTTTGAAAGCCCTAGCTAATGAGATCCTTTTTGCACCCTGGCATCCCAGAGAATTCCACACATTCCAGACTTTTTTTTTGAAAGCATCAGTGTGTTACCGGTAGCCAATCTTTCTAAAAGCTGTATCATTTCCAGAAGTTGCCTGCTGTATCTTCATTGCTCCACTTTTCCATTCCTGATTTTGCTATGTGCTAATGATTAGTGATGCAGCCACTTAGAAGTGTGGGGATATTCCGTGTTACTCAGCTCTTCAGAGGCCCCTGGATCTCTATAGTGAGCTCCTCTATAGGATTTTCTTGTTTCCTGAAGTGTCAATATTGAGATAAAAAAGACAGCTCTGAACTGATTTTTTATAATTTTAGGCTCTGAGTTAATTTAATCTGTTTGATTGAAGTTTGTTACTGAGAACAGCCTGGCAAGTTTCACTCTTGCTTTGAGTCTCTTTCCTTGAGCTTTTTAGGTGGTTTTGTTTTGATTTTGTTTGGTTTGGGATTTTTGTTAGTGTGGCTTTTAACCACGCTGATATTTTCTTTTCTGTTTGGGTTTTTGAGCACTGCAAGGAAATGTTTAATCCCTTATAAGTTTTTCATGTGTTTTCTGCCACAATCCTACCATTTTTACAAAACATTGGACCCAAAGCTCATCAGAAAATGCACCTCCTCCTCCTTGACTTAATATGCTGAAGTCTCAATTGGTGTTGAAATGGAATCAAGAAATTGTCGTGCCTCCATCTCAGAATACAGTTGCATTGGTAAGGCCATCCCAGGCTTAGGGTTGGTGAGCATCCTTGCAGAGATCTGCAGGGAGGTACATAAGACCTTAAGAGTAGATGCATCTTGAAAGAAAAAAAAAAAATCAAGTTGGGAAGATAAGTGTTGCACTTTATCTCAGCTTCTCAAGGTCCTTGAAATTTAAAGTGCAATTTTCATTGTATGGATTTTCTGTGGTACTGAGGCGCAGCTGTAGATCTCCATGCGTTGGATACATTTACGCAAAAATATCTCAGATACTGCTGGAGACAAACCAGAAGAGATTCCTAGCTTCCTTTAACTTTGTATCATTGTCCTTTATAGTTAGTGAGCCCATCTAAGTGTGAGGATAATTACACTCTTAGAGGTTACACTAATGTAAACTGGGAGACATGAAGCAAGAGGATGTATTCAGAGCTCCCTTTGTGCACTGAAATTATATTAATTGGCAAGTCTTTGTTGGGTGCAGAATAAAACCTCCAAAGAAAAGCAGCTGTACACTGGATGTAGTAATCCATCACTTTCAGCTTTGTGTCCTTTACCTGACCGAATGGAATGACACAATCTCTTCACTTGTCCTTTTGAAAAGAAGAAATGCTTTTGGCTTTACTTGCCAGGTTTGGTTTCTTGGTGTTGTGTTGGTCACTGTGTACTCACTGTGTTAAAGAACTCACCTCTCTGGTGCACTTGCATGTAGGTTGCCCGTGAATGCAAATAACCCATACTATAGGTGTGGGAAAGTTGGAGAATTTCCTCAGTGCATGGTTTCTTCTAAATGCAGAGGATTGATGGCACATTAGCAGAATGGAAAGGAGAGGGAGGCTTAGCATGGGCTTTCCTTCTTACCTTTACTGCTGTCAGAACAAAGGGACAGAGGAAGAAAAACCTGCTCACTTAAGGATCCCATCCCCACTTTACCTTAACATTCACTAGAGCATCATTAGCTAGAGTACTGTCATTTAGGGGAAAAATGCCTTATCTTTGTTTACAGAATGGTGATAGAAGACCTTTAGCACAGGAACACGACCCGTTGAGAGACTTTGCTTGAGGTATTTTTTCTCATGCATTTAGTATGTGATAGAAGGTAATGGGATGGAATTTGTCAGGTGGCTTTGGCAGGGATGTAACTTTTTGAAAGCTGGGGTTGTCACCTTCAGTCCTGTTAGCTTGTGGAATGCAGACTCTGGTCTCTTTGCAGATAAAAGCATAGTGTAAAATCCTTTGTCCTGCCAAGGACAGTAGATGCTTGGTGGAAAGGCTCTGAGAGCTCAGTGCTCAGGTAGACTCATTAGACTTCGTCTGGCACAGCCTGGTGACGGATGAAGAGCAGAAAGCAGTGGTTTTCGTCCAAAGACATTCCCTGTTATAGAGCTGTAAATCTTCTAGAGTTTTGCTGAACATCATTTACTTGGTTTGCAACTAGTGTAGCTCAGAAAGCCTTTGTCTGTTCTATAGCTCCTTGCTTGTCATTCCACAAAGAGTACTTAAGCTAATGTGCCAGGTTTGAATGTTTGGGGATTTTGTTGCTAGATGGAGAGCCTGCCAGGTAAAAAACATACTAAAAATATTCAGTGCTTGATTTCCACCTCACTGCAGCAACACAGCTGTGTAATATCCTAGTAGTTAGTGCAGCTTCTTTCTGGCTCATGCTCAAGAGCCAAGCAAGAGTCTCCAGTGGATTTATTAGAAATTCTGCTGGAAATGTTTTAGCTCCTTTAAGACCAATAAGGTGTCCTTTACACAGGAGGAAAACTTCAGAGAAGATAGAACCAGACCCATAAGAGACATCAACTTATTGTGGATCTAGTGGTTTAACAGAAATTCTTCCAACAGACCCTTTAAAACTCCATTCTCCTATTTAAAAGCCTTAATTGTGTAATGTTTGTGTTCATACAGAAACATAAGATGAATGTTCCAGTGAAATCAATGGGGTCATTCCTACTTTTGGTTAGTTGCCCTGCTTATACAGGGGAGATATGGTGATTAGTAAATAAATGGACTCTGGTAATGAGCTGAGGGCATGGAGAGGTCGTTCACCTGTTGATTCAGATGTATGAGACGTTCGTTTTCCTTTTTGAAAGATGAAGGGCCTGGAGTGTTTCCAAAAACTCTTGCACTGTTCTCAAATGTCCTTGGACTGAGGGAAGGACTTGCAGGAAGGAAATATAAATACCCAATTTCAAGGTGCCACTCAGCTGCTGTTCTGGATCAGCAGAATCAGGTTTTGTTGGCATTTCTTACATAGTTTACCTGTTTTGAGGCTTCATTTCTGAGAATCAGATTAGACTGGTCTGGTAGAGATGTGTAAAGGTGCAGAAAAAGAATGGGAGCAGTCCTTACTGATCCCTGCCATGAGCCAGTCCCAACCTCTCCTTCTCCAATCAGGCAAAAGCAGACTTCTCAAATGTGTCTGTTTAAAGGCAGCACCTGGCTCTTCCTCTCTCCAAACTGGAGAGCCAAAGAGATCGGGTGCAGGGGAGTGACAGCTCTTTGAAAAAGCTTCTGATCTGACAGATTCCCTTCACACTTATTGTACCTAAATCAAGCAGATACCTCCAGGGAACTCTTAATAGCAATGTCACAATGCCCAAAGTGGAAAAAAAAATAGGACCAGCTGATGTGAGTAGTACACGTATGTGTTTTAAAAGCATTGTTTCAGGGTTGTGTGGTTGCTGGAGTCAGAGAGCTGGGATTTTTCAAAAGCTGCTCTTTCCAATCTCTTGGCATCTCCATGTAATCAGAGGCTGACATCAGACTCTCGATTGGAACTACTTGAGCTATTAGGCTGTGAAGAGCAGAAACTCTCTGTGTTACCCAGTGTTTTTGAGGGAGGGAGGGTTTTTTTCACTTCCTTTGATGTATTAGCATCAAGAGAGGGAGTCTTCGCTTCATTCCTAATTGCTTCTCATCTTTGAATTTATATACCAATATGTAAGTAACTGCAAAGGGAGATAGCAGAATTTATAAAAAGTTCAAAAAGGCAGGGCTTAGAGCATGATTAAAATAAAAGATAGCATAGAGTGTATGCTGTTTTTAGCTGAAATATCTCCCTAGAATACTTTCCATTTACATTCTCATTATATCTAACTGCTTCTAATGCACTGCTTAGTTTAACAACTGGCATGTTTTTAGGGTAGATTTTATAGTAGATATACACCCACTGTGTTCTTAACTCAGGACTTTAAATTGCAGTGTCTGTATTGGACAATCTTTTCTTATACCTTCTTGGCTGAAGGCAGGAAAAAAAGCATTACTGATAGGAACCTAATTAAGCCTGTAGTCTTATTACACCAAGAGCTGTGAGCTTGAAATGCTGCTCAATTCAACGAGTGCTGCGTGGCACTTCCATGTTAAGTCCCAGCAGAGAGTGACATATTTTTTTTTAATAGGATCACTGTAATACTTACAAAGCCACCATGGTTTTCTCTTTCTTTTCAGCTGCCCAAGCAGTTGGACTTTGAACTACAGCCACTCAGACTGAGTCCCTGAGAAAGTTCGGAGAAGACGTTTTGCGAGTGTGTGCATGTGATTAAGGGGAATGAGCATGGGGCAGTGTGTTTATGCTATAAATATGCACAGAGTCTTCAGGCCTCCACAGCTTTCCCCCCTGCCTTCTCAAAGCGTTTTTTGTTATCTTGAACAATGTTTGAGCAGACTTTTAAGATGACCTGGGCAGAGGGTGAGTTGGTGGGGGGGAAAGGTACTAATCCTTCATGAAGACGTGTATCAGTAGCACCAGAATTGGGTCACTTTAAGGAGCAGAATATGTAAGGTGCACTGAAAAATTCTAGTGTGCCCAGAGGCTTTGGATTGCTTTAAAGGCAAAACTAGGCTCTTTGTGCATGCTCAATTTTGCCTGATTTTTTTATTCCCATCTGCTCCCCTCCCAACCCCCACAAAAAAAAAAAGGCATTACCAAGCATTGTTCTCTTCAGATGCCTCTAATGTCCATGATTGCAGAAATCAGATCTTCTGGATGATGATTCTCAAGATAGGGAGCAGTAACTCACTGTGGTGCTCAGAGGCAAACATTTTTAAGATGCTACATATGTTTCACTGCATTCAATACTTAGTGATCTATGATAAGGGGCAGTTCAATTTTAAGTGAAACAAGAGTTTAATTATGATTTAATGCTTGCCATGCAAATCAGAGTGGGTCCAAAGAATGGATACTACCCAGTTCCATTTTTTTCTCCCTGTATTTACTTGCAGGAAAAAGAGGGCCAGTTCTTGTCATAGGCATGGTCTTTTCTTTGATGAAGGGGTTTTTGGTTAAGTGTTGTGTACAGGAGAAGAGTCAAGAGATGTATCTTAATTAGTTTCTTAGGAAAGAAATCATATATCATGTATTGACCACTGACTCTCACATGCCCAGCCTTAACCCTGGAAACTACATAGCTCTGCACAGCCCAGATGCCCAGATTTTGAATGCAAGCTTTTTTCTTTCTTGGTTTTTGTTGTTGTTGTTGTTGTTGTTTGGGGGGGAAGGGGGGGCGGGGGGGGGAGTGTCTTAC
>WBMY01013587.1:213040-253190 GCA_013397315.1 Donacobius atricapilla | reverse complement strand
GGGGGAGACTTTCTTACACTTATCCAAACCTGCTTTTAACTGGTTCTGCTGCTTCAGGCTGCACTAAACTCAGCTCCTCTGGCCTTCCTCTACCCCAGCAGTTAAAATCATCACAGAGGCTCCTATCTCAGCACACTGAGGAGATCTCATCTCCTCCTCCTCCTGTGTTGATGGTTCCCTGCAACAAGTATTGCTTCAGGAACCTGAGGTCTTGGTCTCTGCAGAAAATTGCCTGAAGCCTTGCACACAGTTAGCATACCAAAGGTGAATTTCCCCCATAAATTGGATTATCCTGGAAGCACTCTTTTTAGCCTTGTTTCTTATCCAAAACAAGTATTAAGGAATAGTACATTCTATGTGTATAGCAGGGAAGGGGGTAGGTGTGTGTGGGTATTTTGCACCAGCCATTCAGGAATTTTGTATTTGTTACTCAGCTACAATTTCAACTACAGTGCCACAATGTAGAAATCATAACAGAGGCTACCAAGTAAAGGAGAGGACAGATTATTCCTACTGCATTTGGAGGAAGGTCTTATTCTTTATTAGAAACTAGAAAATCCACTGGGGAAGGAATCCCATATAAATGTTCCAACCTAAGAAAAAGGAAGTGTTCCAGTTGGAGCTCACATTTACTTCAATGTGAAAGTCAGTCTTTGCATGACATAAAAGCTGGAGAAATCCAGGCTTCATTAGTTCCACTGCTTGCAAAACTGGTTGTTTGTATTCCTCTTTCCCCTCTAGAATTGCTGATTATTTCTTTTCAATTTCAATATTGGTTCTTTTGAAACTTATGCCTTGAAAGACTTTCATTTTGTGCCATCCTGTTCTTTACTCCTCTTCTCATGGTTGTTTTAGAGGGGCTATACTTCTACTTCTGTCTTAATAGCAAAGACAACCCCCCCTCACTCCCTTCATGGTGTGAATGAACAGTATTAATTTTAACAGCTGTGGTTTATTCGCCATTGATTATCTTTAATGTGATGCTGTCTTGTTCAGTTAATAAACTAACCTGCTAAGATGTAATTATCCCCCTCCCCCAAACATAACCTGCTTTTAATAGATGTTGTAAATGCACTCATTGTGCCTGGAACATTAAAAGCACTGGTTTAAGTTCTTGTACTTTCAAATTGCACTGTAGCTCAAATGTATTTCGTGGTAATCATTACTCTGCTAATATTCTAAAATAAGTATCACCACTTCATTATTTCAGTAGTATTTTTAGGCCTCTGTTACAGCTGCCACAGGCTTGATATAGCCTTGATGCCAAGACAGAGGTTGGATAAGCTGTGCTCTGGACAAAACCCTCCTAAGGGGGACTAGGAGGCTCACCTGAAGGTTTATCATTAATTATGTATCTCTGTTAGCTGATGTGAATCAGTGTCCAGATTGAAGTATGACCCCGGGTATTTACCCAGTTTGTGCTGTAAATATTTTTAGGGACCTCTGTCAATACACACAAAATTTAGAGTACAATTCTCTCCCAGATCTGACAATAAAATATCTGCCTAGAGGTACATATGAAAATGAGCAAGTGCTGTGTCCATAAATGAGTGAATGGGTTACAGCTACATTCAGCAGCTATAATGTGACTATTCATTTATGAAATTGTCCAAGTGGAATTTAACACAAATTATTAGTGTAGATTAAAAGTATGTTTCATTTATCTGCTTGTTCCTAATAATCCAGCAGAATGGCAATTAGTTAAAGAAAACAAGAGGGAACTCCAAAATATCACAGCTCAGGCTGATTATTTATTTCCTTTCCGAATCTCATTTGGCTTTAGATCTGTCTTGATAAGCAGCATCCTGGACTGCGAGACTAAAAGGTTCTGTCTCCATAAAATAAGTAAGTGTGCCCATGTCTGTGCAGACCTTTTTAAACAACAGTTGAAATAGGTTTTCCTCAAAGAGAAAGAAAAATAAGAAGAGGTTCTTCCTCAAAATTCTGTGTCACTAGAGGAGGAACAACTTTGTGTATACACGTGCACACACACACAAATATATATATGTACACACAGAGAGAAATGTGTACCGAGATAATGGAAGAAGACCAGTGGAAAGATTGGACAAAATCATATTGGTCACTGAGTTTGATAAATGGGAGAAGAAATTTACAGCCACATTAGCAGAAAACTGGTCAAATGAGAGAAAATATTTAGTACTCCAGCTCTCCTAACAGAGCTAAAAAGTTGAAGGTAATTGATATATCTTGTTTTTTCCTTGTTTTGACTTTGTATCTTCATCCAAAAGCATCTCATAGTTGAGTTCACTTCTTTCCTATTCCCTCCCTCTCTCAATAGAAGATAAGTTTGGACGCAGAGACGGTGATGTTATTGATGGAAACTCTTCTACGGCATGTAATGGGTGATCAGAAGTGAGGTACATCTTGCTCAGGGATGTGGAATTCTGCTGTTTGGTACTTGCAAGAGTAAAGTCTTTGCTTTTGAATGAAATGCCGCTGCTATATCGCAGCAAGGGGTGAAAATTAAAATGTAGAAAAGCCAAGTTAATGAAATTAAATCTTCCATCAAAACAGATGGGTAAGTGAAAGGTAAAGTGATGCAAGTCTAGGTCATAAGTTGGACTTGATCTCAAAAGGTCTTTTCCAAGCTAGTTCATGTTGTGATTCTGTGATACAGTGTCATTTGCAGATGCCCTGAGGGAATGTGCTGTATTTATTTTTGCAGAGATGTCTCCCATGCCTTTGTTCCCTTTTGAGACAGTCCAACCTTGGACTTGTTAAGTATGTCTCTACAGAAGTTGGCACATACTGACCTTGTTTGCTGCTCTCTGCTGTTCTGTAGCGTCTTGATTCTAGTGGCACGAGCCAGATGGACAGAGCCCTAGAGCTAAATGCTGGATAGCATAATTAAGTGCTCTAGTATTGAAGGCTGGAGCTGACTGAGACAAACTTTGGCTGATACTACAATATTTCTTTGTCCAAGTTACATCTCTAGTGTCAAAGTAATTCCTGTTTTTCCTTTCTGATCATATCCCTTGGATATGAGGATGCTGAATTATATACCAATATTATTTTCATTGACATAATACAGAGTTCTCTCTTCTTCTTTGTGTCTTGATAGCACTACAGGAACATTTCACAGCTTTGTAGAGCTTGTGGAAGCTCACCTGAATTTTCCTTTCAAATCTGTACAGCCTTTTTTCTGCTATGTTTTGGAGTCATGGTGGTCAGTTGTGAGCATTATGTGAATTCTGTTCCCTGGGAGCCCCATGTCAGTGTGGTCCTGGCCAAACACATTGCAGACAGTGGAATATGGTTTATGAGGAAACAACAGATAGCTTATAGGTAGACTCTGCTGCTGTCTGTCAGTCTGGTAGGTGTGTAGGCTGAGAATGTTTAGTTTTGTGGGCTAGAACTGAGAAGGAGGACTGAGTGGCTAGAATGCTGTTTCTGGGGAGAACTGGATTCATCCACTGACTTTCCATGATAGCTTAGGGGAAGGTTGTCTGTGGCATTCAGATCACCAAGTTTTAGCACTCTAAACTTTGGGCCATCCATCCTGTTCAAAGGTGAGCCTGTCTTTCACTCCTGAGCAGAAGTTTCTAGCTCGGATGAGTTCCTTAAGTTCTATAAATGTCACAGTGTGAAGTGGGTACTGCCACAGGCTTTTTGGCATTCTGTTCTCAGGTCTGTGGCAGTGACACATCCTTCTTCTCAGAGGAGTTACCACACAAGCAGTGAGAGTGAGCTGAGTTGTGGGGTGATAGATCCACAACACACAGACCTGTTTTGTAAATGACAGGCAATCTGCAAGGCTGAGACCCTTCCACATCAGGAGTGCTTCTGTCCTTCATAAGCAAATGCTTTCAGTGGCCATATGAAGGCAGTACCCCCAGGTGGGATTCTCCAGTCTTACTTTTCAGCAAGCAGGAGTCCTTACAGGCTGGAACTAAAGAGATCTGCAGGCCTTA
Source organism: Donacobius atricapilla (assembly GCA_013397315.1). NCBI lineage: Eukaryota > Metazoa > Chordata > Aves > Passeriformes > Mimidae > Donacobius > Donacobius atricapilla. Next base: position 249,258 of record WBMY01013587.1, on the reverse strand, counting down.
CTCTGTGAGGACTAACCTTAGGTTGGGGCTGAGTTTAAAATTGCCAGTCCTTCTTTTGAGGTCTGGCGCAAAGAAGAGATTGGGCTTTCTTACATTACAGACAGTGTGTCCTGGTTAATTGCAGTCATGTAAAGATGAGGTTTCACCTTGGAACTTGGTTTAATTAAAAAATGGTGCTGGGAAGTTTATTAAACATCTATGTTCTAACTGGCTGCCAAGTTCTAACGCTGGTTTTCTTCCAGTGCTCTCCCAGCTTCAGTCAAAAAAGGCCACCTGAACCTGACATCTGCACTAATGTAAGGGGAGGGAGGACAGACAGTCATTCCCTGTCCAGCCAGGTTTGAGCCTGGCAGCTCATTTTTCACAGCTTGGGCTTGCATCTGAGCTTTGGAGAAAGGTTTTTGCAGGTAGTAGTGTCAGAGGAAAAGTTGCAGTGCAGAACATAATGCTTTCCCTGTGTAGTGGAAAAATCATGCATGTGAAATGTGGACTTAGAGGAACTTTGTGTGGGTGGTCTTGTTTTGACTCTGCCCCCCTCCCTTTCCCTTCCCGCTCACGTATGCTGGAGTCTGTCATCTATTTAACTTGAGCTTTTCTAATAATCCTAGATAATATACAACAAAAACAATAACAAGGTGCCTGGATATACAATCCCTCTGAACTGTAGAAGCCACAAGATCTCCTAGACAAGCTTTTTGTTAGTATTGGCTTGTGAGAGACCTAGCACTCCATGATGCCCATCTGTTAGAAGCATGTTTAAATGTGATTAATGTGAAAGTTGCAAGAATTGCAATAGCTTTTGCTACTCTACAAGAGAATCTATCACTGTTCATCTCTTAAAGTATTAAAAGCTTAATATAGTAAATCTAATGTTATGGAAAGCTGTAGCTTTGCTTTTGTTACCATCACCTTAGTGTATTATTAAACTACTATTAGCTTTTCCTCTGTAGTTCACAAGCAAAGAGGGAGTGTAGATATCATGCACATACTGAAGAATATTTAAATGATCATTTAAGTATGAAGCCTCTCAAGAAAGAGATGCTCCAGCATAAAAGGGTTTTGGGGAATGTTAGGTTTGATTGGTATTCCTGAGGGGATGTGGACAGAGCAGGACATATTAGAAGTCAACCCTTTCCCGAAATGCTGGAAGAGGCTGGGAAAGTCATAAGTAGTGTCCTGATGTGGTTGTTCTTTGCTGTGCCTTGGTAGACATGATTTACCCACCCATTGCAGTAGACCTACCTTGTTAGTAGTTTAATCAGAACTGTTGCATCTTTAACAGAGATGATTGGCAGGATCAGCAGTGTTATAGCACAAGCAGGGACTGTCTCCTGGAGCAGGCTGACACTTCAGGAAGCAAATAGGGGAGGACCCAGGAAGGAAAATTACTTGCTTCATATAGCTGCTTGTGTTGGAAAGGATCAAAGAAACCATAATGAGTCAGTATCTTTCTTTTTCTTTAAAGGAAATTTCAGAAGAGTGATTCAATTAAATAGTAGTTTACTCAAGATCTGCAGGTGGCTTGTAAAGTGTAATCAGACCCCCCTTACCTTTTAAACCCAGATCTACAGCTTTGTTCACTTTTGTGGAGGTGGAGATCTCTATTCTTTGATATACAGTGGCAGTTTGGTGGAGGAGAGGGCTTGTTATAAAACTTTTTGGTTTATGGCATGATTACAAGGTGCTTTTGTTTCCAGCAGGGACAGCAATAGTGCTTTGGTCAAGGCATTTCAAAACTGCTTGCAATCTGTCCTTGCAAGATCATTGGGCACTGTAGGACAAATTGAGACCTGCCTTACAATGAAACACCCCCTTGCTCCATCCTGCACAGCATCTTCACAGCTGCCAAGCAGCTTGTCCACTTCCACTCATTGCAAAGAGTCAAAATCAGATCAGATAGAATAGTGCTGTCAAAGGGGTAGTTACAGAATATATATAGTTGTCGAAATCGGACTAGACTCTACGGGATTTTCTGGTTCTTCTGTGTGCCCCTCTATAGGGCATTTAAGAGCTTGAGGTGCCATGATCTTCAAGGACCATTCTTTTTCATTTACCCTCTAAAAGGACAGGCATCAAGTCCACCGCTCTGAGCAATTAGGAAGACTTGCAGGGAAGATAGCCTGTCTATCAGACTGAGCGCAGTAAAGGGCTTTCTCCCTTTTGTGGTAACATGCACATTGTTGAAGTGAAACTGTTCATTTTTGATCCCTGAGGGCTGTTGTGGCACACCCTGTGCCTGTGAGTCCTACTGTTGCTCCTGCTCTTTGTCCTGTGAATTGAAGAGTGATGCCCAGAATCCTCCATCCATTCTCAACAGGAGAGTCATGTGCCAAAGGCTTCAGGTGGTGGGCTGAGGTGAAGGTCATACAGCATGTTGTCAAATTGGAGACTGTTTTGCTCTGTCCCCTCCCCTCAGCTCTTTGGGAGTCAGAGACTGTTAGCTCACACTGTGAAAAATTCCAAGAACTTCTAGGATAGTATTCCAAAGCCTTGCAAAGCTGTGCATGATAGTGTAAAATCTGTTTACAGGAGTCCTCATGGGTCAGCTCCTTCCTGTACTCATGGTTGCAGGGATATCTCTGGGAAAGAGCTTTCATGATTTGAAAGAGTCTTAGGGAGTTAGGGAAAGAAGGATTCAGCAACACCTTGAATGCCCTGCTGTTGCCTTATGCTTTTGGTTCACTTTTTAACTGTTAAAACGTGGATGAAAGAGGATTCAGCAAACTGTATATGTGTTTGTCTTCAGTGAATGCCTGCTCAGGCAAGGCAAACATGAATCAGCTACTAGTTAGTGCTGATATACCAGAATTGGCCGTCCCTGGACACTCCTGCTACTGCATCTGCCCCAGTTGCTTGATGTGCAGCGATGAATGGATGAACATTCACCAATGCTGTTGCACAAACAAGTAAGTTAATAAAAAGCAGCTGATTCTGTCATTGTAAGATGTAGAAACTCCAAAGTAGCACTGAGATTATTTAAAAACAGATATGCTTATCTGGAAACGCCTAGAAACATAGAGTGGTTAGGTTTTTTTTTGAGGAAAAAACTGCAACAGGATAGACACAAAACAAACTCTCTACCTTTAAATGATTTCATGGTGAGGACTTTTATAACAGTTTTTCTCTTGAAGCCTTATCCCAGGTCTGAGTTCGACAGAGAATTTAGTTTTGGATTATCTCAGAGATAATTGGAACTGCACTGGCATTCTCCAGTGAGAGAATTAACTCACGAGGAAAAGCTTTTTTAAGGGGACGCACTGGAAAGAAAACGCTCCGTGCAAACTGGAATTATACAAACCAGCTGTCTGGCCTCATATAAAATTATACTGGCCTTTTGTACCTCCATGTAAGTGGTATTTAACCCTTGCCATCATTACCGCGTCCTGCTGAGACAGATGAACTTCTCAGCTGATGGCTGAGCGGGCCGGGAACAAAGCGCAGACGGATGCAATTGTGCGAGGACGCGGGGCTGCGGCGGGGCCAGCCGTTAGTTCATTATTCAGGCAGACAAAGCTTCCCGCCCTCATGAATCACTTGGGGTGCGTTTTTTTTTCCCTTTCCCTCCCTCTCCGAGGGAACTCAGTAAAACGACCGGGCATGCGGAGCAGTCACGGCAGCTTGGGTTGTTTCCATTTACGTTTCTCTGCCCTCTGGAGGCAAAGGCTGTCCCATGCTTATGGCCCGAGGCGTACTGAGGGTGCCCCTGCTGCCCCGTGCTCCCCAGGTGCTGATGTGGTGCCGGATTGATGCCTCTGCCCATCTCTCTGGGGAGAACGTGGTTTTCTTTTCACCTGTGGTAATGAGCCCAGACCACTGGTCCTAGGTGCACACAGACTCATTTTTAACTGCTTCCACAGCTTAAGGAGGATACTGTAGCTATGGCCAATGGCAGGAGACTTCTATTAATGTCCTCTTTTTATCAGCTGATAAGAAAAGTTGTGGAGTGGTGTCCGTGCACATCCTCTTCAGTATGAAAACACCTGAGGATGACAGCCAGTTTGGGAAGTTACATTGAGCCTTGCTGCTGCTGGAGAGGAAATGAAGTGCATCTGTGGGATGTTCCAGGGCCATGGAAACAACACGTGGCAATGTTTGTGTTCTGCTGTAACAGTGGAGAGAACAGTGCAGGGTCCCTCCTATCCCAGGTGTGGCCTGCTGCAGGCTGAGAGAGGGCTCAGGGAAGAAAGAATATTCTTCTCCTTCCTTGAGCCCTCTCAGCCTGCAGCTTCATGTGTGGAAAGTTGTTACTACTTTTTACTACAGTACTTCTTACACTTTGCTTCAACCATCCGGTACCAGCCATGACTTTCTGATTTAAACTATTTTTCTGCATATTTGAGGATTGCCATTAGGCTCAAGGAAGAAAGAATATTCTTTTCCTTCCTTGAGCCTAATGGCAATCCTCAAAATACTGTAGTAAAAAGTGGTAACAACTTCCCACACATGAAGCTTTATCCTAGAGAAGGATGGCTTGGCTTTGACATGTCTTTTGAAGCATGAGCTTCTTATGTGTTATTTGTTCACTCTGTTGTCATTGCACGTACTACTATTAACTGAGCTGGGTGTGTGGAGTTGTTTTTTTTTTTTAATTCTTCCTAAATTCTTGGCCTTAGTGATGAAACACTGCCAGCAGCTCTGCTGGTTACCTGTGTATTGCCTGGGAACTCTCTGGAATTAGTTTAATTTCTCTGAATACCCACTTGTTCTTGCATTACAAAGCTGGATAATTAAAGAATCCCATAATTCTCTCTCTGTACTATTCATTCCTTTGTGTATCTCTTTCTTGTGCCCTTATATCTAAATTAAATACATTAGACCTCTCCAGTGTCTTTCCATCTGCAGATCTTTTCATGCCACTGATTATTTTTATAAGCTGCTTCTGGAGCTCTTTTATTTCTCAGTATCATTCACAACTCAAAGGGGGCTGCAGACAGCAGTATCCTTATGAGTGTTTTCTGGGAACTCCTCTCTCCTCAGTTTCTCCTTCCATTCTCCCCACTTTTCCAGGCTCAGTGCTGTAGCCTTCCCTCACTAAACCCGATGACTTCAGCCACTGTAAATGAAGAATACAGAATCCTTCATTTATGTGTATTAATCTGATAAGTGACTAAAGCTATAGGCCTAAGCATCTTGGTGAGCTGCCATATCATTTGCTAATCATTAACACAGTTGAAAGACTTTTCTTTATTAAAAAACAAAGTATAATCTTTAAAGAGCAGTATTTTGCAAGGAGAGAAGGCTGTGTTTGTTTTGAAAGGAAGATTTATTGGGATGATATAATCTGATTTGTGCTATCTCCTCACCTGTTTTTCCTCAGGGAGACCATCAATCTTTATTAACATTTCTAAATCAAAAGATAAAAATGATAGACAAATTCCAGAATGGGATGAAAATGCTAACAAGAGCTGAAAGAGAAATCCTTTTCTTTTAATACCTGCTGAAATTGAATTCAAAGAAGATCTAGTTCACTATAGATATGTGTGATCTCAGAGCAGTTTTGTGGCTTCAGTCCTTTGTAACACGAGATTGGACAAAAAGAACAGGGGTGCATGGGTCCCATCTGGAAGGATTTATCATCTGAACTCTTAATGCTGGGCTTGCTTTTTATTTTTCCATCTAATCTTTTTGCACTTACATGTCTCACATGAAACAGCTTTGAGTGGGTCCTGGACTTTGTTGGGTCCAGTTTCTCACCGTGCTTTACCATTTCCTTCCTTGAGCTGCCTCTAGCGCAGCTGATGCTTTCCTTATCCTTTGGCTATCCCTGCCTCTGGCTTTTGCAGTGCTGACTCCACCATAGCATTAATACACACAGCTGGATGTTGCCATTTCTGTAAGGCAGTGAATGTTGTGCTGCACAGGTTTGACAGAACTTAATTTTTTAGTCCCCTCCTTTGTGCCGTGCCTGTATCTAACCTGTGAAAATGCATTCAAAGAAAATTGAGGCTTTCTAAGTGCTTGGAGGATGAAGATTTTAGAGGCAAGTTGTCCCTCAGCTAGCATTGGAGGGACATTTGCTGAAGAAGTAGCAGTTAGGCTTGTACTGTTCAAGATCACTCTCATTTCAGGAGAACACTTCAGTACAAGTCGCACACAGATGTTTAGTAGCACATCTGGGGCTACCTGCAGTCTCTTCCCTCTGAACAAAATCTGTGACACCTTGCCTGTGAAGGCAGAAAAGAAATTTGCTCTGTTAATTAGGAAGAAAATTAAAAGAAAGATTAAAAAGGATCTTTTCAGTAGACCATGCACTGGTGCCTTTTTTCGGATAGAAAAGTGGTAAATCAGGCCGAAAAAAGTATTGTTTTCAAAATCGTCCTTCCCTTTACTTTCTTTACTCTCACAAAAAGTAGTCTGGTGACCCCAGCAAGGGAAAGCATGCAGCCCGTCTGACTGTGGTCTTTTAACACAAGACTTTAACACAAGTTCAAAAATGGCAACCTTATCTATAAATTCGAACATCTACAGATACATACATGCAGGTTAAATATCTATTCATCCATATATTTACATGGTAATATCTTAAAATATTAAATTTATTCACACATTTTAACTTTGTTTTCAACATTCTTTGTGGCTATTTGTAGTTTATTGTATAGAGAAAGAAAGGGCAAAACCCAGGCTTTTTCTTATTTTACAGATGAAGGGTACTGTGCTGAGATTCCAGTGATTGATTTTCTTTCTTGACTCACTAGCCACAAATTAATCCACAGCTCTTCAGCACTGAACTACACTGGATCAGAGTTAGAACTGGGTGCTATCCTGGAGAATCAGAACAGTTTCTGATGTGTTTTTCCTTTTTGATCTAGTGCAGTGTATTGCCTGTGTTGAAACTAAACAGAATTAGCTTTGTAATCTCTAGTGTACAGCATCAATTTCTTTTTCAAATAAGCTTTGAATAAGAAGATATAGTTACTGTTGACATTCAGTCAACAAAATATTGTTTTAAATACCTAATAAATAGAAATGTCTGATTGTATCCTTTTTTTTTTTTTTTTAATACAGAGACTAAAGAATGACTGCTCCTAGGGGAAATAAGAAACTGGGAGTCCTGGAACAGCCAACCTATGTGAGACAGTGCAGCACATCCTGAATTTGTGCTGTGTAACAGAACTTTCGGCAGAGCAAAACTGCCATATATAAATTAAGCTGGTGGACCTGGGTCATATCTTTCCTATAAAAGCAATTGTTGCTGGATGGTTTTAGAGTAATCTCCTCCAGGGTAGTCAGGCAGGTAATTGCTTCCCTGGCTGGCTCTTCCAAACATATCTGTGCATTCATGATTGTGCAGAAGGTAATGTTTGGGAGCAAAGGAGACAGATACAGTCCTATGGTTTAGGCTTGATGTACTTCCTTTGCAATATCTTTCTGGAAAAAGCCTTAACACTAATTACTGTTTCTCTGTTAAAGCATATAAGAAATCAGCTGGTTTTAGCAGTAGAAATTTTGTCTCAGAGATGTTCACTAATGCTGAATTCTGGTCCAACACCAGGAGATAGGTGTAGTGGTTTCACATTTGCCGAATTTGTTTTGTTAAATTTAGCGTAGAGATCTATCTTCCCACTATGGGATAGGATTAGAAGAAAGGCAAAACAGGCTTAACCTAAAGATAGAAACAATTAGATTTATTGACACACCAAAGGGAGAACAAAAAACCCCATTAAACCTTTTAAAAGCACTCCCCTCCCCCCTACCAGCAGTCCACCTTTCCACAAAACAACGTAAAGAGACAGAAAATCAGAACTCTAGGTCAGTACCACTTATAAAATAGCCTTTCATTCAGTCTTTGACTCTGAAGTCCCTCCTGATTTTGTTCTGGTAACTTTCCACAAGAGACACAGTCTGTTTGTGGCTTCCAGCTCCCACAAAAGCAGCTTGCCTGAGAATCTACATTTGTGAGCCTCCCAAAAGGTAGCCTTTCCCATGGCTACATATGGGCCGTGGACTTACACATGGGGTTTCACCTTTTAAAGNTGTTGCAGGCCGTAGGATGGGCTGGATATCAGCAGCCGTGGCTCCCCTTTCTCTGCTGGCATCTGCCGGGCTCGGGGACCCGGCTTGGCTTGGCTCCAGCCAGGGCCAGCCCCGGCATGGCTGCTCCAGCCCGGCCTCGGGGACGGTGGGACCTAAGCCGGGCCCCGCTGCTCCCGCGGCCCTCGATGTTACCTCATGGCAGGCCTGCAGAAGAAAGAGAGAGCTTTCCCAAAATCCCACCTGTATTTAAGCCGTGTGTCCCAGGGGTGTGCACTTGTATCCAATTGGCCAACCTGGCTGTCATTTTGAAAGCAGATCACTAATTGGTTTTTACCATTCATGCCAAACCAATACAATAGGGTTTTGTTTGTTGGTGTTTTGTTGAGTTTTTGTTGTTGCTTTTTTTTTCTCTGAAGAGTTGTAAAATATTAATGTTCTTTGTGTGTGAACATTAACCACAGGGTGGTGGGTGAGGGAGGTTTCTTCATGGGTCAGTCTTTGCTGCTGTGGCTTCTCTTGCCTGTGCAAAGCTGCTGTGAAACTGGAGAAATTTCTGCTGACAGTTTGAGAGGTTCTAAGGTGAGGAATGGGATGGAACACAGTGATTGGGACTAATCTGCTCTTCTCTAGGCTTTTTGCTCTGGCAGGGCATGACCTGCAGTGCATATGGACCACAGTGGGTATATATAATGAGTGGGTATATAAAATGTCTCTGAGGAAAGAAGCAACTTTAAATTTAGTGTTCAAATGCAAATAAGAGAAAGAGAATGATAATTGGAATATACACAGGAGTCTCAGAAAGGACAGGTGCCTTGTTTTAAACAGACAGTACTTACAGTTTAATTAGATTCCCATGCTAGTCCCTAGGTCTGAAGGGAAATGGAAGAGGTATTCAAAATTCCAAAGGATATTATTAAAAATTGGACTAGTCTGAGCAGGTAACAAAATCTTCCTTTTCCTCTGTGTCTCTCTCAGGAGTGCAGTGGTTGGTGGGGAAAAATTTACTTCCTATGATTGGGTGACCTGATTTTGTCTCCCACTTGCACAACACAGCCTCCTGTAAGAAAACGACTAGTCTTAAATTCATACATAATTGCACAGCAGGGAGACTGAGTTTAAAAATGCAGATTTCTGTGTATTAAGGAGCAGAAATCTGTTTTGAACCCTTGAACTTCCTTTGTTGTTTAAATGGCCACCTACAGAACCCGTCTGCAGAGAGCCAGTGAAACACAGTAGCTTCTTTTATATGGAACACTATCTTCCCCCTCCCCTCTCCTTCTCCCCTCTATTCTGACATGAATGTAATACTCTCTCCTTGTAACAGAGGACACTAATTATGGAACTTAGAGCCTATGTATGTCTAGGCTATACAGCAGCAGTAAATGAGGGTATATTCTGCTAATCAGTGGTACTGAGCTTGGGAACAGTGTTATCTTTCTTTTCTTGAGAAAATGAGCTATGTGCTTTATTTTACATGTTTTCTTATTGAATACCAGCTCAGTTAGTAGGTACAAGCCTCCTCCTATCTGTATCAAAGGGGCTAATGTTTATATCTTTGTCCTCAGATGTTCAAAATCATGTTCTGCAACAATTTGGCAACTTAAAAAAGCATCAAATACACACCCTACTGTTGCTGTCCCACATAATTAAGTGCTATAAAGGCAAATTCATGTTGTGAATATAATTTTATAAAGCTTGTACTTTATCATAGCTGCCAAAGTCTTAATGTAAAGGGCAGTGTTTGACAAACGCGCTGTGACTAACTCACATGAGTATCAGCAAGAAAATTAAAACAGTGTGGGATACTTTGTTTCATATAAATGACTTCCTAAACATTCAGCTTTACAATTTTGCATTTTTCATGTCAAGAACAAACCAAAGAAACTAAGCTCAAACAAATCACCTTAACTGTAAGCATGTGGAAAACCAAATTTTGTAGAATGGATGATTTGAAGATAAAAAGGCTTTAGTCCTTGTAGACCTGGGTTAGCATACTCCTGTGCTGCAAAATACATTCTTTTACTTTACTTAAGCTAAGGTAAAATAAAGAAAAATACCACATTGGGAGGATTAGCTCTTTCACAGTTGTGTTCTCATCCCTGTGTTGATGTAGAACTGGATAAAGGAGTGTTCTAGCCCTGCAGGGGATCTTCTTAAGTATGACCCATTCTTTGAAAGATTTTGGGAGATACTGCAGGGAGAAAGTGTCTGTTCTGTCTTGGCATGGAGGCAGAAGTGATGTTAGTGATGTTATCATGGCAACTTACTGTGGTATGCAGCTAGGAATTGAGTGTGTAGAGCCTGAATGGCCTGAACTCCTTTATGAGATCTCATGTCCTGTGGCAGAATACCTACAAACTAGCAGTCACCAAGGCATGTGGATTTCTCATTCTGATGACAGGAAACATGTGGGAGGGCCTTTCAGAAGGAGATGTTTGCCCTCAAAGGGTAGCTTTACTTGGAAGATTGTTAGGCTGAATGCAGGCAGGGAGGATAATTTCTGCAAATTTTCATGGGGGAGGGAGGCTGCTGGCTAGTTTTGGAATATGGTTACAAGTGGGGGGAGTGTGGCTGCATCCTTGTGCAGGCCTAAAGTCAGGCTAGGACTGTTTGTTTTCTTTTGCAAGAGACACAGTTTTGTGCTTAAAACATTGAAGCATTAAGACAAATTGCTTTGCAGGAAAAAACAAAGTGTGTAATTGTGCTGCTTGCCTCATCTCTGTGGAAATGAGTTTGATTGGTTTTGGACCCTTTGTCACTGCATGATATGAGGAAAGGGTGGATGGCCTAGGAGTAGGTTGGCCTCTGGAAGATGAGAGTCTGTCAAACAGTGAAGCTGAGAGTATAAGTTCTTCCTTACCTTTAAGCGTAAACTGTGCATAAGAGAAATGCATTGTTCTGAGCTCACTTTGCTGAGTGTACAGATCAAGCTAAGGCATTTTGTTCTTATCTTGTTACAACTTTATTCCTGAATGCTATTGAAAGCTATTTTATTAATCTTACTCATTTTGTGCATAAGCTGTACTGTTCCAGAGATGGCGTTAGTACATGTTTGGAAAAACACTGATGGAAGAGGACCTTGTCAAATGGTAGATAACAGTTGCTCTTGGTTCAAGGCTTGTTGACACTCTGGCCAGTGTTGACAACTTCTGGGATTTTATTGACCATCTTGGACTGCCAAAAACTAGAGTCATATGCTCATTTGTGCATTAGCTCTCTATTTAAAAAGAACCAGGTTACTAGCTAGTCTGGTTGAAAATATGAATATTTTGAATTCTAGAATTTCACAGCTGGAAAGCTGAATGAAGAGCACTCAACTACCATTTATCAAACAACCCACAGAGCCCTGGTACGTCTGAGTAGATGTTGTATGTGCAGACTGTTTTAGGAGGCAGTGGCATTTGACTACTGATGTCTGAATAATTGAACTTGGCAGTAATGGACAGAGATTGGCGTATGAACTTCCTTATAAGGTGATTCTACTTGGAACTGATCTAAGCATCTTAAAATAAATCCAAAACACAAATAAATGGTGGTTGTCTGTCTAGAGGACTTCCTGATAGGCATATTGCTATGTCTTCTGTTAGTGCAGTTAGAGGCAATTTTGCCTCCTACTTGAAACTTTACTGCTGCATTCACTATGGGCTTCCAAAGGGGTTTTTCCCCTCCAATTTTTACAGAGGAGGTCTTGGTAGATTTTGTTATTTAACCTGGAAGTCATAGTTTTACCTGGAAGTGATAGTACCTTCTGTTTTTGCAAAGAAAGTTAAAAAATTATAGAAGGATAACTGTTAAAATTGGTTGAATTGAGATATTTTTCTTTCAGAATTGGCCAATGCATAAGACAGTGCTTAGATCTTTTTCTCTTGACATTCCTCTTATTAACTCATTTCTAAATTACAAGAATCTAAGATAAATTGCAAGGAGTGGCCATGTTCTTATTTTTTTTTTCTCTAAAACACTCTTTTCAATGCTTGTAATCTCTTAAGCTACTGAATAGACTTAGTTAAAATCTGTCCTCATTTTGATTCAGAGGCTGCATATTCTATGACCAGCATTTCATATTATGCATTCCATCTAGCTGGAAATAATGTGATAAAGGAAGTGAGGAATACTGTCTGGTTTTTATAGCTATAAGTTTACTTAAAGAAAGCACAACTGAGTGTTTATGTCTCCATCTGAACGTATTTCAATAAGGGAGTTGGAGCAGCACCACCATCAATACCATTGTCTGTGTACAGACTCAGTAGAACAGCCAGTGCTTTCAGGATTAGACCTGTAAATAGATATGTTTGGTTATGTCCTTAAATCTGTCTGGTTTTCCTATTTCTTTTGATCTAATGAATCTTAATGCTTGTGAGCTTGGCTTCAGGCTCTAAAATACAAAGGCTTTTAGCACAGCAATTCATAGTAGAAGGACAATAACCGTTTTGGATTCACTTGGAGCCCTCTCCTTCTTAGCATTAATACTATTAATTTTATTCTAATTTTGTGACGTGAACTGCCTCTTCTTTTTGTCTCCTGCAGAGCTGCAGTTATTGGAACAAAGTCAGTTTGTTCTCCCGTCTCAAGGCTAGGCTATGTCTTCCCTTGCTAAACTGGGATTTCTGTGATTTTTGTCATTCTGTTCAACCTCCTGGTTCAACTCCACTGTGGCAGTCCCTTTCTCCAAGCATTTCTGGCCATGCCTTCCCACACATATCACAATACATGATGGAAATTCCTCACTTGGTGGGGTTTGCTCATAATGGCAGAGCCTTAAGTGTTGTTAAGCCTGACTGAAGGCCATTAAAAGCAGTATCAGGAAGCCTGCTGATTTCAAGAGGCATGGGATCAGGATGGCAGTGGAAAGGGAAGAGGTGAGAAGATGGGAGGGGGAAAAAGGGACCTGGCTCAGAATCAGGAAAATAGTGTTATTCCTGAGTGGTCAGCATGTCTATTCTGTTTTGCACCCCTTTGAGAGGATGGATTCCTGGCTGGTCACATGGCATAGGATGTGGGGGTTTATCTGCCATTAGATATGCTGTGTGACTCTTTCCAGTGCCCACTTTTTTTACTTTCATTGCAATGTGCACTTGAAAAGCAGGTAATGATTTTTAAAATGATCTACTCCTATGTGTCAGGGGTGCATTGGAAGTTGAGCAATATTTTCTCAGCACTTAAATTTATTTTCAGGTTATCACTTTTATTGTTTATGTAGCCCCCATGACATCAGGAGAGCCCTTTCACTGGTAATCAGGGGGACACTTGGGTAACTCTGGGATAAGACTGCATTATTCATCTTGGCTCTGGGGATTCTCTATGCTGGCACCCATCTTCCCTTTCATCAAGTTCAGGAGCACAGTCTTAGCACTGTTAAAATTTAGTTTTAGTGGGACCTGCAAACAGGAAAGGCAGTGTGCTGGTTCTTGCTCCAAAAGCAGGGGTTCTGGGTTGGGGATTTTTGTGGTTTTTTATCCTCTCCCAAACTGCTAACTGGGATTGTTTATATTTTACAATATTATTACTCCTGTTACGAGCTGCCTAAGGCAGCCACATCAAAGTACTGCAGAGCGTGCATGCTGCCAGCTTGAATAATAGCAACAAATGCCGGTCTCCCAAACCTTGGTTTGATTTTATTGTTCCAGTAGGAAATGAGTTGGTGTGATCCCTCCTTCTGTGAGACTCTTTGACTAGAGATCATTGTTCTGGCACTCAAATCCCTATTTTAATTAGAAAAGAAGGAAATATTTTGAGCTGATGCTTAGATAAAAGCTTTGAATGATATTTATCATTCTCTGAAGGAGTTTTATTTTCTTTCAATTTAAGACTTCACAGCAAAATCCCCCATTTGGTTTAGTTTTAATTTTTTTTTTCCTTTTTTTGGTGTCTCCCATTCTCTCTGAGGTGGCTGAAGCAATGGCACTGTTGTCTCAGCTCCCACCAGGCACCACATATGATGTCCTGGCCATGTGGGTTTTGCCATTGATTTCAGTGGGAATGCTCTTGGCCATTGTCCACACAGGAGGAGCTAACATGTGGGCCTGCCAAGGGCTGCTGTTACTCTTGGGTGACATGGGCCTCTGCTACCTGGCTTTGGGTGTGGTGGGGATAGAGCTGCCCACTGAGGTCATCTTCTCTGTCCTGGGGCTCCGGCAGCCACTGCAAGCCACAGGGCTGGGAGGAAAGGCTTCAGTACACACTATCTCAGCTTATGTATCTGAACTGAAGCCATTTGTTCCATGCTTACAATGGCAGGAAGTATCATATTGAGGTCCTGACCATATGTACACACACTGATTTTTATAGTGTGGATTGTGAAGTGAAAAATGGTCTTAATTCTGAATGGAGACTGTGTTTCAGCCTGTTGCTGTCATTGTCTGAAGAATGNCCTCCCCTTTTTTTTCCTAGTTTTCCCTTTTGGAAAGGTGGCATGGGTTGTCCTATATCTTAGTGTCTGGCAGCAGCCTTTAAAATGTACTTGAATGGAAAGGATTAATTTGCACCACAGTCTTTAATACCATCCTTCCAGAAATCCAGCCAATTCCTAGCAGGAATCTGACTCAGCACTAGTAGTCCCAAGAGGGGACAAGTTGAAAGCATGTTAAAGTTGTTCTCTCGGTTGCTCGTTTTTAGCAACCTGTGTTTCCATGGGACAAAATGGATAATATTTCATGAACGTACCATTTTTGTAACAGTGTGAAGGTGCAAGTCCACCACAACTGACTTGTGAGCTCCTTGTATTTTAGTTCCAAGTGTCTGACTTTCAAAGCATGGCCCATCTGCAGTCCCTGTTAGTGGTAAACTGTGAGTGATAAACTGTGCTCTTGGTTGGTTTCATTGTACTCTGCCAACTGTGCCATCCTGCTTCAAAACCTGGGAAGTGTGGATGTTCAGCAACAGTAAGCTTGAAAAAATATTCTTACATGATAAGAAAGCTCTCAAGCCTTAGCTTCTGTGGACTTTCAGAACAATCTTTCTGGCCAAACCATTAGAAGCAATCAAGAAGCTAAGTGCTTTTAAAAAACTAATTAAAGACAATCTAGCTACTAGGTAGGAGCTTTAGCTATGTTGGTACGGGATGTTTGCCACTTTGCCATGTGCTATCTTTTAAAAGAGGATGCTTGGCAAATCTCTTTGTATTGTAAAATTTTGCAAAATTTTATCTTTTTTTGTAACTTGCATATGATTAAGGAAGGGAGAGAGGTTTGTTTCAGGGCAGAGGAGAAAATGAAAGGCACTAGGTAGGGTTTTCCTCATTTATATCAGCACAGTGATTTCACAAAGAACATGGAGAGATATAGTAAGGGGAGAAAAAGAATTGGAAAACCAGAATGGAAATTTTGTTACTAGAAACTCCAATTTTTTGTGCGGTTCTTATAAAAACCTGAGACATGAAAAACAGAAAACAATAAGGTTTTTAAAATGTTTGCATTGTGATGTAAATATTTTTAAAATATAAAAAGTCACAAGTATGTGAAAAAATTAAACTGGATAATGAACTCCTAATTTTTATGCTATTTCCCTGTAAAATAATCCTTAAAAAAAAAGGTGAAAATGTTGACATTAAAGCTACATAAAGTTTACTCTATTAGGCTGTTGACCAGAAGCCTGGGTTGCTGTAGCTTGTCACCAAGGAAACCAGAAGAGTTGGTTGCTGTAGAGGGCTGTTGGAAACCTAAAAACAAATTAGTAAGTGACAAGTTCAAGGCTAGGTGAGGTGAATCCTTGGCCAACTAGGCAGTTCCTCACTGAAACTTGGGGCCACTAATGAAAGGGAGATCTGCTGATAAATACAGGGGAATCTGTTCTGTTTGAGGAAATTCCAGAGGGACACATTGCTGGAAATGGGGTGCTCTGGAGAAAAGTCATTGCATGTTCTTTTGGCTTGGGTAACTTTTGGTGGTGTTATTTATTGTTCGGGAGGTGCTGCCTCATCAGATTTGTGTAGAGTGGATGGAGCCAGCTCCTGCACTGTCTCTGAGCTGCACCGAATGTTGGTCTGACCTAGTAAGGGTCTTGTATTCTTTGGTTCACACAAGCAGTTAGTAGGCCAGAAGATTGTGTGGCTTGTGCAATGAATCACACATAATCACTTTGACCTTCAGTTTAACAGTTTGTTTTCCAATTTCTTTTGGATGTAAGAAGATCTCGTAGAACGTAATTTATGCAAGTATAGTTTATATCAGTTTTACAAGCCTCACTTCTGAATTTGGCCCAGAATCTATAAATGTTTGGCTTCTAGAAGGTAATGAAACCACAAAAAATGAACAAGTGCTGTTAATAAAGAATCTATTAGAACATTGGCTTAGTTATTACAGCTACTAAAATTGCTCAAATAAGGTAAATGCAGAGCTCAGACAGCTCAACACTATGCCACTGAAATCAGTTTCACAGCTTTCACTGACTTGTCCCTTAATTTTCAGCAAAGCATATGACAGTATTCCTCAGAACTTTCATGGAACTAATTTTAATTTATCTGGGCTTATGCACTTCCTAGCTGATTGAAAAAGCTGGCAGAGTTTCCAGACATTGAAGTTTTATTAGAATAAAGAACAGGCAGTTCTCTTCTGGAGTCTACAGTTTTGTGTGTGCTTGTGTGTGTGTGGAGTGGGGACCCCACACAGAGGTCCAGGTCCAGGTTTGCAGCTGAAGCGTGCCCATGATTGAGGGAGGAAGGTGACATGGTGTTCTTTCATAGCTGTTCTCATCTCTCATTTCTGAGATGTCTTCACATTTGTTTTGCTCCAAAACTGAGTAACAAATGACTCTGTCCTTCCCGGTAAAATGTCTTTTCCATTCTTCTGTTTATCCTTTCTTTATGTCTTGTTGAGCATTTCCAGAGTTCACTTGCAGTGATGGCCTGGGAGCATGATTAAATCATGATTTACTAAACCCTGCCAAACCTAAAGTAAAATATGTTTAACATTCTCCAGCTGTTCATCATACATAATCCTTGACTTATTTTTATTTTTTTAAAATATTGAGCTGGTATCCTGTAAAAACACTCCTGGGAAAGCTGCTTATTTGCTTCTATGCCAGCAAGAGCCTCTTTACTTGTTGAAAAAGCAGCATCATATCCTTGACACCTTGGTCCTGATGGGTAACAAATACCAGCTGGTAGTTTCCCAAAACACAGTGCACTTCCAGGATGGAACAGTAAACTCAGTCTTACATAACAATTCTCACAGCACACACTAAATGAGACCTGTAAAGTTATGATAGTGTGCAGGTGCTCTGGCTCCAGGAGCAGAGAAAAGGAAAAGTGGTTGGTAATTGCAATGCATGTTGGTAATTTTGTCATTCCTTAAAAGTTAGGAAATGCTTTCATTGAGGCAAAGTTTTGGATTTCTCTCATGTTATTTTCCATGATCCCTTTCTGTATTTTGGGCCTGTGCAATTAGAATTTGAATTGTGGAAGCTGCAGATACCTGCTTAAACCCAGGTTTCTGGTTTTTGTATTGAATTATTTGTTGCATTCCATAGCTCTGTCTGCTGGGTATTTCCCCACAGGCTGAGTGCCGAGTGACTGCTTCCTTGCTTTCCTCTTAAAAGTAGCTGTGCCCATCATGAAGATTCTGGGACACGCAGGCAAATATTGGCACTTATAGCATCCTCCTGTCAGATGGCTTTACAGGAAACACAAGTTGTGACTCTGTGTACAAGGTGGTCTTGCAAGGTCTTTTCAGGATTTGGGGCCAGACCCTTCAGGTACTTGGTGGGAGCAAGTCTTTACCATGTGGTGGAAGGTTTTATCGATTTTCCTCTTAATGAAGTTTTCTCCTGATTCTCCTGAGACAGTTGCTGTCAATGATACTTAAAATCAAACTTGCTTTGGGCCCCTTGACTATGGTAGCACCGAGTGGTGAGGCAGACAGACATAAGAGAGGAGAAAGCAGGAAGAGGGAGTATTCAAACTAATTTCAAGAATCTTTCTTTGCTGAAAGATTTTTGGTAGCCTCTGTCCTATCTTACTCATGGTGAAGTCCTGATATTTTTCCCTAATGTGAGTTTAACAGGGATATAAACCGTTAAGCCAGCCACACCTAAGAACAACCTCTGAAGAGGCTGTGTCTGGTTATTTGGGGGTCTACTTTGAAGGAATGTTCTTATTTCAAAGTTGTATGTTTTAAGTTTGGGAAAGGGCCCTATGTCATCCTCAGAAGATTTCCAGTTGATCATAAGGTAATTAAAATCTCATTCAAACAAGCTGGAGCATGTTTATATGTACTCAAGTGCAGTATCTATCCAAGTGCTATGTGTAGATTTCATTTTCTTTAATTGCTCATAGTGTAAATGATTAATTTGAGGGGAAAACTCTGCTGGAGTAAAATAAGGGTCTGTTTCTTGTCATTATGTGCTGTTTTAATGGGGAATTAAATCTGGGATTTGAATGACTTGACAGTCAGCAAGACTGTCTTGCTTTTTACAGGTCAATTTCAAACAGAGCAATGAGAAAAGAATACAAACCTGAGCAAGGGATTTGAGTCTCTTGACATCTGATTTTTACAACACCAAGCACCTCATAAAGTGCAACAGTTTTTCTTAGTGTGCGGGTCAGGAGGCTGGTGACGCATTTGTTCAGTACCGATCATCAGTGCCCTTTTGCATTCACTGATGTGCTTTTGGTGGGGAGGAACATTTTCATTAGATCTGCCACTGCTGAAGCTGTCTCCTAACCAGGTGGTGCCAAACAAGAGCATGCTTATGCAGCTTAGGAGCACAGTGGTGCTTGGGGCTCTGACAAGCTGACTTCACCTCTGTAGTTGTCATAGCGCCATTGGCTTCAGGAGGACTCGGCTGGAGAGTAAGTGGCCCCTCACTTGGCTGCTCACCACAACCATTGTGACTGCTTCTGCTATTAGAGAATAAATAGATTTTTTTCCATGGTTACAGTACATCTAGTCTTTAATGTTCTTGCTGATTACCACTGACCCAAAAAGTCTGCCTAGCATGCCTTTTATATGGAGTATATGTCAGTGAAGCTTAAAGTCTCTTCTCCTCCCCTAGGCTTCACTCTGCAGTCATGTCTTTCAGACAGCTGAAATGCCATACCTCATTTGTTGGGCTTTGTAGGGAAATGTTTGATCTAATCATGTCTGAATATTTTGAAAGGTTTTCGATAATGGAATGCTAGAAATGTGCTTTAAAAAGGTCTGTATCCCTGAAAAGAATGTGCATGTAGTTTAAAGTTCTCCCTTCGGTGTCTCCCAGATTTGTACCTATGAAAGTAGTTCCTGCCTCCCATTGTAATCATAAAACCCTGTCATAGGAGTCCCTGTGTTTCTTTTGTCTTTTATGGTTTTGTTTGTATTTTTAAATGTGAGTTGCAGCATTTGAAACTCGTGCTGACAAAGACTCTGTCAATGGAACAAACAGTTCCATATTCACTGCTGCTAAGTATCTCAATGTGTTGAAAGCAGTCCAGAGGAGGACCACAAAAATTAACAGAGTGCTGGAGCACCTCTCCTATGAAGATGAACTGAGAGAGAAGAGAAGAGAAGAGAAGAGAAGAGAAGAGAAGAGAAGAGAAGAGAAGAGAAGAGAAGAGAAGAGAAGAGAAGAGAAAAAGGCTCTGAGGAGATCTTATAGCACATTCTAGTACCTAGGAGAGGTCTACAAGAGAGCTGGAGAGGGACCTTTTACAAGGGTGTGTTGTGATAGGACAAAGGGTAGATTTGGATTAGCTATTACGTAAAAATTATTTACTGTGCGGGTGGTGATTTTTTGGAACAGGTTGTCCAGAGAAGTTGTGGATGACTGATCCCTGGAAGTGTTGAAGGCCAGAATTGATGAGGCTTTGAGCAATCTGGTCAATTAAAAGGTCTCTCTGCCCATGGCAGAGGGTTTAAAACTAGATGGTCTCTAAGGGTCCCATCCAATCCAATCACAATTCTACAATGCTGTGATTCTGAAGTAGTTTACCTTTGTTCATGTAATACTGTAATATGGAGCATGCTTTGTCTATCTGTTGCAGTTACGCTTATGCAAAATGAGTCTAGGGAGTTCTATCTAGAGGGCAGTTTAAATAAAGCTTCTGATGCTTCTGTCTCTCTGCACTGAGTTTTGAACTACTGGCAAAAAACTATGGCCTTTGTGGTATTAACCAGATGCTTTCTGGTAATAATGTGATCTATCATTAACCTAGATTTTCCCTGTATAAAATTTCTTATAGCTGGGTAGTTCCTGAAGACGAACAGGGCAAGATATCCTAAACTCATACTACAACTACGCTACAAAACAGATCCTTTCTGAGATAAAGGTGGGCCTAAGTTGTTCTTGCTGTCTTTCGACAAGTTACATGTGGAGTACTTTGGTCTGTGGAAGTCACCTACATGATGTTACAGCAAAAGTATAGTTCCAGCTAGTTCTATTCAACTGCATGTGCTCTAACATGTCATGAAGCATCACTGCTGCAAATGAACACAGGTGGGTGTTATTAGGCCTAGTGTGGCAGGTTAGGATGATAACGATGGAAGGGAAGAAGAATACAGAAGGGAAAGGGGATGAAACCTGGGGCGCTGCTTAAGGGGAATAAAAGAGGTAGGTTCAGTGCAGGGGTATAAGTGGCATGTAACCTTTAGTTGGAATTGAGCTTCAGCAGAAATTTCATGTGTGCAGGGAGCTGCTGCCCTTCAGGAAGGTAGAACATCAGGAAGCTTTTTGAAGTGTTCTTAGTAAGAATTTATGTCCTTGACTCTGTTGTGAAGTGCAGTGATTACCGGGGTGAAAAAAGGGGACTAGCCACACTACATGCATCAATGTCTTGGGGAATCAAGTTACTTGCTTTTTTATTGTTTTTTCTTGAGAGAGATCAGATCATCATTATCTCCTTGTTGCTCTCTAAATCAGCAGTTTGCCAGAGGAGTATACAGACTTTTCTCAGAATTGATTTTCAGGGGAAAAACCCAAACATTTCCTGTCAATAAAAACCTTTATTCAGAGAGAACACTTCAAACCCAAAAATACCTAGACTGGTAAACTTAAACAACCTCTCCTCAAACCTCTATACATACACTTTTCTATTTTTGTATCCTCTGTTTAAGCAAGTAAATTTTTTTTTTTTGGTTACTTGCAAGACCTCTCTTGAGGGATAATGCCAACCAGTGAAAGGGAGAAAGAAACAGTAATTTTTTAGTAGACCTCCAGCTTCTCATAGTGTAATGGAGAAGAGCCAGCTTCACTGGGTCAACCTGAATCTCAAGCAGTACTGGTGAAAGCTATTGCAGAGCTTGCAGCAATGTGGTAAGAGACATCCCTGTTGAGAGACAGGAGATATGGAATATATTCTGTGCCTGGCTAGTAGCCTGCTCTGGCAAGCAGGCTAGTTCAGTCCTTTGTGTCTCAACTTTTCATGAGTGTTTAGATTATAAAACTCTTAGGGGAGGGATAGTCTTTCCATAGGTACTGGCTAATACCTGGGTCAAAGAAGCTCTGATGTTAGTGAGGAAGAAGATGTTAGTGAGAGCAGAAGAAACTAAGGATTTTAATAAATAATTGATAGCATGTATTTGCTGTGGCCATGCTCTCAAAGAAAGTGGAGTGACAATGCATACAGAATATTTGTAAGAGAATATATGAACTTAAAATATAAAAATTCATCCTGTCTTCACATCAGTATCACTACAACAATACATTGGTGCTTGTTCTCCTCAATGCTCCACATTTTGTTTTCAAAATAATAACAGGGGGAAAAGGAACCTGATCTGCCAGTTTCTAATCAATGTTATTTACGAGTTTTTTGGTTTGCTTCCAGTGGAGTTCTGTACATTTATCTCTTGAAATTAAAAAAAACAACAACAAAAAAACCCCAACCAAACCAAAACCCACTCACCCGGGATGTTCCTATGTCCTTCCCACCTCTCCTTTTCCAGGTGGAAATATTATTTCCAAAACTGGTATGTGTTAGGTCTGTTCCTAATGGCAGTGGGAACCTATGTATGAGTGCTCTGCCCTCTCTTCAGGAATGGGTCTGAATGTTATTTGGCTGAGATGTTCAACAGGTGATGACCCAGCCATAGATATACACATGTACAGTTACATACATATTCATGTTGCATCTCCTCTTTGCACTGCAGGGAAGACCAGAAGACCATAACAGAGGTGCAGAGCAATCTCTCTGCTGATGAAAAATCATCCTTCTGAAGCACAGGTAGCTGTGAAATTAAGGTCTGTAGTTTGAAAACAGGACAAGGAATGGGATTGCCAGTGCTGAAGGAGGCTTTGAGCTTTTTGTCCAACATAACAGTTAATCAAAAGCATCTTGAGATAATCTGCTAAATATTTCTAGATAGAATAAGGATGGAATGTAAATGATGTTCACCTGCCCAACCTTTGGTGGTCAGGGCTTGATAGTGATGGATGTGACACACTGAGAAAGAGACAGAAATGTGTGGGAGGGCAGTCAGAATCATCAAAATGCCTCAAGGGAATCAGAGCTTCTCCAGATGACCTAGCCCCCATGAACCTTAATGTAGTTGAGCTTTAAACTGCCTTGCAGCTTCTTTCTTGAAAAGAAAAAACCACAACCAACCACAAAAGTTACATGAAATCGTTTTGAATGATGGTTTCATTATTCTGCTCCAGTGGATAAACTTCCTCTGGACTTAATTGAAGTGCAGATTTCTACTATATAGAAGTCAAGGACCTGGCTAGAGTCTCTCTTTAGTGTGCCTCAAGAATTATTTCTCTTTGCTAGCTCTCCAGTGTACTTCTCTGAATAACTCCTTTAATTTCTTTCTGGAAGCTGCAGCTCGTGCTGTGGCTGTGTGCAGATTGTGGTTGTGTATGTGCAGACACCAAACTCTTCTTCACTACACCTGAGTGTGGAGCCACTGTAGACCCTTTGGCACCTCTGTGAGTGGTGGCTCCCCTTGATGTTTACACGTCCTTGTTTCTCTCTCTTTTTAGAATCTTGCAGGGTTGGCCAAGGGAAGGCAATCAGGGCGTGTCTGTGGTCAAGAAAGGGGGCGAAGGAGCCAGGCAGAAAGCTGACTGCAGAAAACTTCTCATCTCTGGTTAGCTTGCCAGCTCCATTGTGAGTCAGATGAGAGAATGGGAGTCAATACAAGGTGCTCCAGGGTCCCACCTGAGAATAAGACATCACTTTGACTATTTTTATACCCGGGAATAAAAGAAGATTGGTAGTAACGATGGTCAGCTAGTGGGTGTTTATGCAATCCTTAGCCTTCCATTGAAGGAAGAGGGATTTCTCTTCTGAGCAGTGTTTGGAATCCTTCAGTTAATATGCTGCCTCTAAATGAGGGAGTATTGGAAAGCACTGTCTGTAAGGACACATCAGAATGCAGCATGTCTCACAGCTTGTGTGTATGTAACTGTGTCACGCAATATGCAGAAAATTCGAAGTGCCAGACCAATATAACCCAGAGTGTTATACTGGAAAAAGATTTTACTGCTTTACGCTGAAGGATGTATGAATGCAGTAATAAATAAGTAAATGCATCTGAAGGAGGAGGGGAGGGAAAGTCCAGTCCGCTGCTTCATAAACTTCAGTGCCACATTAACCAGTTTCTCTCCTATAGCAGACCTGCTATGCTATCACAGTGCTTTAATGTTTAATTCACTTTGATTTGCACTACAGAAATATCAAGTGTTTCTGCAGGCAAACCGAGGCATCTAAGGAGCACTGTTGGGAATAAAACTCTAGAAAGACCTTCCGAGGAATTAGAGGGGGGGCACTTTATTGGTTTTTATTCCAGTCCTGCATTTCTGCTCTGTGGCTTTGTTTTTTCCCCTCTGTTTAAATGAGTATGCGGGACAGATTGATTTTAATATCATGTCCTCAATTCTGTGCATGACCCGTGGAGGCTGTCTATAGCAAGACTGGAAAAACAAGCAAATGTTTAATTTTGTAAGGGGTAGGGGAAAGGATTCGAAGGCCCTGCTGCTGTTAAAGAACATGACTGCTGCAAAAGAGACATATTGAAATGCCCTCATCAGAATAAAGGGGTTTGATCATCCCTTTTGTTCGTACTACCTTCAGACGTGCAGATTATGAGCATTTCATAAGGAATCATCAGCAAAAATTAACAATCATTGACACTTTTGTTAATGCCCTGTCAAATAGGTGGTCAAATATGAATGAATTGTGCCCCAGAGACAGTGCAGACTCTCTACATCTCTGCTTCAGGTGACTGATGAGTCCAGTCCTTTCTTCATTGCTGTGAAGGTTTAAGTGTTGCCAGATGGAGACGCCGGGGA
The DNA here is from genome assembly GCA_013397315.1 of Donacobius atricapilla. Taxonomy (NCBI): domain Eukaryota; kingdom Metazoa; phylum Chordata; class Aves; order Passeriformes; family Mimidae; genus Donacobius; species Donacobius atricapilla. The sequence goes on along the minus strand of WBMY01013587.1, from coordinate 225,084 downwards.
GTTCTGAGCAATTAAGTGTGCTACCCGTGCAACAAATGCTCAGTTCCCCCTGAGGGCATGGTGAGATGAAGAGGTAAAAGGGCAAAGCTACCTTGGAGTCACCACCTTCCTAAAGGACATGGTGGAGGTTCTGAATATGCTGTGTTGGATTGAAAAGAGTGTACAAGTATCCTGAAAAGAGCATCTTACAACAGTCATTTAGCCCAAGATATGAGTTCTGAAGAAGTCATGCCTGTGAGCTTTATTTTGTTCTTCAAAAAGCTCATTCGCCCCTCACACAGCTCCTGAGCCACCATAATACTAGGAGACAGTGTAACACTGAAAGCAGAGGTTCAGGGCCAGCAGCTTTTCCTGAGTGTGGATGCACCACAGGGGAGATGAGCCTGCTAGACTTCACATCTGGAGGGGGAGAAACAATTCCTCTTAGGGTTGGCACAGTGGGGAGAGAAGGCCCATGGCCACAACCTCGCCTGGAGACCTCTTTGCTTATTTTGGCTGAGGGACACCACGTCAGCCCCTCCTAGGGCCCACAGCCCCTGGAACAGCTCCAGGTCTCGCGTGCATCACGGGATGCGATCATCTGAAAACCCTTGTGCCATGCCAACAGAATCAGAAAATCCTAATGTCTATGAAAGGAAACAAAGCCCCAATAACCGTCCACAGAATTACTATAATTCATCCTACTTTTTTTCCAGGCTCTCTCCACAGTTATCATGGTGGTGCCGACAGACTGCAGAAGTACATGTGCAAATAGCTAAGTTGTAATTTGCAAGTGCAATTAGCTGGTTTTGTGAGTGCAATCACAGTAATTGCAGGAGCCTAACTTATGTGCTTCACTGTTTTTCATCTTCAGAGCAAAGACTAATTAAACATTAATAATAACATTAACAGCAAAATTAACATATATATATTTGAGACCATGAATTATTTGCTTTTCTGCAAGTAACATAAGCGTGAGGGAGACAAAATGCATGTGGAGCAGAAAAGAAGCTTGCTGCACTTTTTGGGACTCCCCCCATACAGCTGCTTCATCACTGTGCTGGTGTGGTAGCTGTAGCAGCAGACAGATTCAGGCATGACTGTGTGAGAATTAGGGCTCTTTGTAATGAAATCTAGAGAGTGCATGCTGTAGGAATGCAGGGAGTAATGCGGGAAGTCATCCTCAAGATTCCCACTGCATACAGCGTGGCATAAATGCACATAGTGCTTTTTGTGAGGAAATACTACCCTTTAAGGTAGTTTACCAGTGCCAGGATGATGTTTTTGGCCATGAAATAGTGCAAAGACACCAGGCCAAATCTGGCAGATGTAGGAAGGATTCAAGGGGAAAATAGGTTCTGTGGAGATTTAGGTCATTAGGTAAAAAGGAAATTGGAAGCTGCTCTGAGTGTTGTGGGTGGTATGGGAAAAAAGGCACAGATCTGAGAATCGGAGAACACTATAGCAATAACACTCAAACTCAAACCTCTATTTTTGTTCACAAGAACAGGAAGTTACTTTTTCATTTCTTATCTTGCCATATGATGGATGCATGCAATAAAGTGTGAGAACACTGGCTGTTTCTGGATGGCTTTCTGCTCTTCATTTACCTTCACTGCAGCTCTCTCAGTCTGTTGCTGTTTTGAGTGGCACAAGGAGTGAAATGTTGACATCTTCTTTCCTTCAGATGAGTTGGGATGAAATTTAAGTTTCAGTAATTAATAATAATTAATGAATAATTAATGGATATTTAATTCACTAATAGCACTGGTTAACCTCTTATCTGAGTTGTGCATAAACCAGCTGTTCATGACAAGCTTCCATCCATGTTTCTTAACCTGGAGATTTAGTTTTCATCTGATTGAAAGTGGCCACCTTTGCAGCCTTCAGGCTCTCTGTCCTCTTTAATTACTCCTTTCTGTTCATAGTCTGTCATTTGCTTAGTTTCTGCAAAACAACTTAAAATCGACATCAGTCAGGACAGACTGTACTGGTCATTGAGAATTTCAAGAGGTACAAATGATCCATACCTTTTATAATGACTGAAGAAATAAAACCCAATAAAACTTGTAGCTTAAAACGTAAAAAGAAACTGCAGAGGAAAAATAGAGGGGTGTAGAAATAGAATTCCTTAATACCATGCTATCATGGTTGAAGAAGCTGTCATGACTCAATCACAGGCTGAGATGGCTGCTTTATCAGGCGTGAACCTCCATTTATCCTCCTTTCTGTGAAAGTATATGAGAAATGATTCCTTGTTACTCATAGGCAGGCTGGCGTGCTACTGAGATCAAGCACTTCTGACATATCAAAGTGCAGGGGCTATTGCCTGACTTTGGCTTTTATGAGTTGCTGGAAATTCTAGTCCAGATCTCATAGTTGAGCAGTTTAGGTCACTGTTGGGTGCAAAGAAAGCAAAGTAGAGCATGAAGAGAGGGATAGTGCAATGAGGCAATATTGAGGGACAGGTAGCTTATGCCTGCTCTTGTATTTGTGTATCCTGGCAAAAGCCCTGCTTCTGATAAAAAGTTCCTTGTAAGCATGTGTGTTTGGTAGACCTTAGATAAACCAAGCTAGAGAGCAAAGGAAGAAAGATGAAGTGCTTTGCACTATCTGCAGGAGTAGGTACAGAGACAAGTCTTGTACAGAGGCATCACCTTTGAAAGCCTTTCAAAGTCTGGGATTTTGTACTTGTCTGTATGTAGTTAATTGGCAGATGCTTGCTCTCTTACTTGGAGACATAGACTACCAGAGGAAATGGCCCCCACTAATTGAGCCAAAGGTGGATTTTTTCTTTTCTTTGAACAAGTACAAGAGGGAGGTGAGAGCAAAAGCCCCAGGCTGTGGGCAAAGCTCATCTGAGACCTCCACATTTTGGACAGCTGGTTTCTCCTGCAATTATTGACATTTCTCCTGCAATTACAGACCCATTCTGATGATGGGTTTAGAGTTCCTATATAAGTAATCCTTATCTCTTGTTTAGTGAATGCCCCAGCTGAGCCAGCAATCTGATATTTGTCAGTAGTTTGTGGGAGGTTGAGGGCAAAACAAGAGCAAGGAGGGGGAGCAGTCCTTTACCTCCCTGCTCCTTTCTGCAAATAGAAAAGCTGCTGGAAAGGGTAAGGAAGAGAGGGGACTTGTTTCAACTTTGCCATATTGTACAACTTACACCGTTCTGTGAGGATATGAAAAACTGCTTAAACTTTTTATAGAGAGAGAACTCAGAGGGTCTGCTAATAAGCTAGATCTAGGGACATGGGAGAACAGCAAAACAGACCCTGAATCTGCATTTCTCCCTCCTATGTGTCGGCTCCAACTGTCTATGAAGATAGAGTTTAGCTTAGCAGCACCCATCTTCATTCTCTTTGTTCAGGAGGTAGAACAGTGATCTTTGCCAGTGCTTTACCTGGCCATTGGAGGAAAGATGCTGAGGAATTGCTTCATGGAAAATCACTCAAAGCTAAAACCAAACTTTCGTTATTTCATTGAAATAATATTTTCACCCACAGATACCTCCATTCTCTCAGATTAATAAGGCAAACTCTTCATTTCTAAAATGCTGGTTTTAATACTTGATAATCTGTAATGGCTACTTATCCACAAGGTGACATTAATTGGGAAAGTTATTTTTCAGTCATTTCCTCAGGTTGACAGCCAGTGTTGGGATTGAGTCACAGGGCTCAGTGTTGGTGCCAGTCCTCTTGAGTATCTATTAATGATCTGGATTAGGACATAATGGGCATCCTCAATCAGTTTGCAGATGACACCAAGTTGTTTTTTTGTTTGTTTGTTGTGTTTTTTTTTTTTTGTATTGATCTGCTGGAGGGTAGGAAAGCTCTGCAGGGGGATCTGGACAGGCTGGACTGATGGGTTGATGCAAATTGTGTGAGGTTCAATAAGGCAATGTCTTGCACTTGGGTCATAACAGCCTCATGCAGTGCTACAGTCTTGGACAAGAATGGGTGGAAAGCTGCTGGACAGAAAAGAACCTGGGAGTGTTGGTCAACAGCAGCTGAACATGAGCCAGCTGTGCCCAGGCGGCCAAGAGGCCAATGGCATCCAGGCCTGTGTCACCAATAGTGTGGCCAGCAGGACCAGGGCAGTGATTGTTCCCCTGTACTCAGCACTGGTGGTGCTGCACCTCAGATCCTGTGTTCAGTTTTCAGCTCCTCACTACAAGAAGGACACTGAAGTGTCTGTGAAAGGGCCATGGAGCTGGTGAAGGGTCTGGAGAACAAGGCTGATGAGGAGGACAGTCTTATGTGGAGCAGCTGAGGGAGCTGGGGTTGTTTATCCTGGAGAAAAAAAGGCTCAGGGGAAACCTGATCACTCTCTACAACTGCCTGAAAGGAGAGTCTAGCCAAGTGGGGGTTGGTGACAAGAGACAGGACAAGAGGAAATGGCCTCCAGTTGTGCCAAGGGAGGTTCAGATTGGACCTTAAGAAAAATTTCTTTACGGAAAGGGTTGTGAAGCATTGGAATAAGCTGTCCAGGGCAGTGGTTGAGTCACCATCCCTGGAGGTATTTTGAAAGACATGTAGTTGTGGCACTTAGAGACATGGACTAGTGGTGGATTTGAGGATTTGTAAGTGCTGGCTTGTCCTGGTTCTGGCCAGGACAGGATTAATTTTTGCCGCAGCCAGGAGTGGGCATGGCCAGGACCTGGGGGTTATTCTATGCCACTCTTTTGTACACTTTTGTTATTAATATTCTTGCTGATACTGTTTGTTTTCTTATCTCTTTGCCATTTCCAGTAAATTGTTATTATCTCAGCTGGTGATATATACCTTCTGTGCCTCCAGTTCTCCTCTCCAGCCACCTGTAAGCAGCATGTGGCTTGGAGAGTCTCAGTGGGAACACTAAATTGGAGAGTACCATTCCTAAACCACGACATGGGGTAACAGTTGGACTCAGTGTTTTTAAAGGTATTTTCCAAACTAACCAGTTCTATGATTCTATGTATTGTAGTCAAAAAGCTACAACAATGTAAACAAAAGGCATGAGACCTTCCTCTGGGCTCTGTAAAGCTATTAGAACCAAAAGGGGCATGTCCTGTTCAGAAAACTGTAAGTGCATGCTTCAGCAACCTAAGAATACAGTGATTTCTTTGAAAACATTAAGGTTTTCTGGTTGGTGAGATGCCTTTGACACAATAGAGCTGTTTCAGAACTCGTTGTTTCAATATTCCCTCAAGAGGGCAACTGTCCAAAATGTGCTGTCCACCAAAGAGCAGCAGCTACCTCTTGAGTGTCAGATGTGCTCATTACAGAAGATGCAGAAATCTTTAAGAACAATTAGAAACCACTATAATAGTTTCTGCTAACTTAATTTATTTCAATCTCTTCACTCTTTCCCCTGTGAACCTAGCTATTCAGGAGCCTTACAATAAAAATAATGCCTTTGAAACAATTTTTTTTTTTTTTTGGTAAGTGCAACACATTACTAGTGAATGGTGGGAAATATTCCTGACTGGTTGGGAGGTAGTGTGGATGCCTGGAAGGTCTCCTGCTTTTATAATCCCTTGTGCATCATACCATATTTTAATAACCTCTAAGTACTCTCTTTCAAACTATTTGCTCCCAGACTAAGATATGTTATGAACTTGCAAAGGTGCTGGCATTTACCATTTCACATCTCTGGTGGTGAACACAACAGCTTCACCGTTTTGCTCCTCATCTTCTCATTTTACTTATCTTAAACTGGTTTTCTCCCAATGTCCACTCTTTTTTTATCCCTTGGCCCTTTGTGCCACCACATTTGGATGGCAATCTTGTTGACTACCATCTCCCCCGAGAGCTTCTCCTGGGAGGGTAGAACTGGGTCTGACACATTGTTAAATCGCATCCTCTCCATTACTGCTCATCACAAATGTATTTAAAAGAAAGTTGGCACTTTTGGAGAGAAAACCTTCCTCTACTAATGTGTTATGGAGAGAATTCACTGAGCCCTCCATTTCTTCCTCAGTGGAAGAGAGAGAAAGGTTGTGGTACAGTCCTTGTGATCTTTCAGAGATGGGCTGAATTTGTGACCGAGAGAAGTTTTCAGATTCATTTGTCAGGTTTTGGGAGTGACAGGGGTAATCCTGTGAAGGGAGACTTGTCCACCTTTGATGGGTTTTGCTACAACATGCCATCAGTTCATATTACTGTTGACAAATGCTTCCATGTACTCGACAGAGTCACAGTCTCAGATCACCGTCTTGGCTTGAGTATTCCAGGATTTCCTGACTGTCTTCTTGGAATTGGGATGACTTTCTGGCATATTCCCATTCTGAAATCGCATTTACCACTGCCTGGATGATCTGGCTTTATTTTATTCTTCTACATCCATGCAGGCAAAATCAAGAGAGAGTGTTTTAGGGAGAGGCATCATCAATCCTCAGGTGGGGGGAAGGTCAGCTACAAATACAATTGGGATAGTGTTCTCTATCACAGTGTAGCAGAGAGCTGAAAATGAAACTAAGGGGAATAGTTATTTTGTAGTATAGCTGTCGTGAGGACAGAAATAATCTGAGGGGAGAGCAGGTAAGATCTGAAAACCAGCCAAAATATTAGGGAAGGAGATTAGTTGTTTTAAGCATTTATTTTCACTAAAAAGAGTGATCTGTAGGCCTTTTACTTTGCTACAGGAGTGAGACCAATGAGTAAATACTGTTGCTACAATGAAGAAGGAAACCAGAAAATTCCTCCTTTTCTTTTTTTTTTAGTGAAGAGAAATTATTTGCAAGGGATATTTCTCCCACAAACCAGCGTGTTTTCAGAGGTTATTTCATATTATATGGCAGAGCATTTTTAAAGTGCAAGTATTTCTAGTTAATAAACAATTTATACAAACATAGAATCATTTATGTTGAAAAAGACATTCAAGATCATCAAGTCCGACTGTTAAAATTCATGCAGTTGTAGGCAGCTGAGGCTGGAGGGGACCTTGGAGGATCATGCACTCCATCTCCTTACCCTCAGGCGGATCAACTGTACCAATGTCATTCTCAAAAGGTGTTTGTTTAACCTATGTTGAAAAGCCTCTGATATTGAAGTCTTCATGGTCAGCATGTTCCAGGGCTTTGCTATTTTTATCATTAGAAAGTGTCCCCAGCTGCTCAACTGGAATTGTATTCTCTGTGATGTAAGCTGGTTACTTCTCTGTTCATCATGAATATAGAAAATATACTTTTCTCCACGACAGACTTTATGAATTTGAAGACTGTTGTCCTACATCCCCTCTTTTTCCTCAGACTAGACAATGCCAGTTCTCTTTGTACTCTCAGATAACTTTTCAGACATCCCACCTTTCTCATTTCTCTTCTTTGGACTATTTGCAGAAAATGTTTGTTTCAGAGTGGTGCTTCATCCACGAGTCAGTAAGGAGAGGTGGTGGACAAAGTATAGGATCTTGCTGTTTCCTTTTAGTTCAGAAGCTCCAAATACTGAAAGTGAAGATTGGTGTAGGTTGTTCTGAAATGTCAAGTAGTCAAAATTTGCAGTGAAGCAGTCGTTGTGTTAGACCTTATTAGTCTATTTGAAGGGAGTTGCAACATATACATAGTCAAAATCTAGTCTTAGAACAATGATATTTATTAAAACAAAACAAAACAAAAACCCACTAAATTTTGAACAGAATAATGCTTTTGGTTTATTTTAAACTTTTCTCTATTTTGAAACTTTTGCTCATCTATAGATGCTTCCCCACAATTATAAGGTTTAATTTTTTTTTTCATTTCCTCTCACTGAAATGATAATCTTAGCTTCCAGTCAATCACCTGACATCAGGAGTTTGGGATTGTAAGAAAACCACTATATTAATAAAGTTGCCAGATGTGATTATTGGGTTTTCCTGAGGGGTGTCAGCTTGATTATTAAGGAGGTGCCAGTATAAAATTTAAATATTTTCTTTTCCTTTTTGGAATATTACAGATATATTGACAAAACAGTTCTGGTAAAAATCCACAGTATTCTGTTGGATGTACACTTCCTTGCCAATAGCTAACAGGCAGGGTGGAGTTACAACTCATTGCCAATATTTGGCCAGGTCACTTCTGTCTCCCTTTCTGCCCTTTGTGGGAAAGCTTAGGGGGTGACTATGGCTGTAGCTTGAGTGAAGAGGTCATTTTCCACCCATGTTTGAAGGATTGAGTTACCCTCTGTATGGGGAGTATTTTATGACAATGCCTTGAGTTGATTTGTTGTTTAAAGATTATCTTCTGTGGAAAACCCCTATATCCCACTACTTGTTTTGCTGCCCTGCCAGTCCCTTCAGTCTCTACTTTTCCTGCTAATATTTTGTATTATTCTTCTTGTTGCCTGCTTTGACTGACCTGTTTGCTTTTGTAGTTTTGTTGTTCTTTTTCCCCTCCTGCCCTCCCCCTCAGTTCTGTTTTCTGCCCATGATATATTTCAGTTTCCAGAACAGCAGGAAAGAAACATGGAAGGATTAATCAAGAGAATCTAAATTAAAAACTATAAAATCTAAAGTCCTGACTGGATCGCTTAGGATGTATAATCTCACTTTCCAAGTCACTAGTGATGACTGCAAAGCCTCCAGTGAAATGGAGGACCCTGTGCTGAGGACCCCACAGCTGCTTGCAGCACTCCAGGAGGGGTCTCACCAGAGCGGAGGGGCAGAACCCCCTCTCTTGACCTGCTGACCACTCTGCTTTGGATGCAGCCCAGGACATGTTTGGCTCTCTGGGTTGCAAGAGCGCATGGCTGGATCATGTCCAGCCTCTCATCCATCAGCACCCCTGAGCCCTTCTCAGCAGAGCTGCTCTCTATCTGTTCATGCCCCAGCCTGTTACTGATACAGGGGTCTGCCCTGACCCAGGTGCAGCACCTGGCACTTGACCTGGTTGAACCTCATGAAGTTTACATGGGACGTTCATGGATGTTCTAGTGGCAGTGTAAAGGTATTTCCTCTGCTGCAGGTATTCACAGTACAAAGGAGAAATGAACCACTGTGTTGTGAAATATTATTTGTCAGTGTAAGTACATCTGTGGCTACCATTTCAATATTACAGGTAAAACATCACAGCCTCAGCTGAAGTAGTCAAACTGTTATGGAAACTTTGGATAGAACAGGTCTTAGAAGAATTAAAACCCAGAGAGACTGGCTTAGCTTGAACCACCAAATTATTTAAACTAAGCCAGCAGATCTTTGCCTGAAGCAATTGTGGGAGATCTTTGCCCTTCAGGATGCAGTAGGAATGACAAAGAAGAGTGTCTGGTATCTGCAGTAGAATGACAGGTGGCTGAAGACAATGGGAGAGGGACTCTCCTATAAGCAGGTGTATCCACGGGAAGACTACTGTTCAAGGACTGAGTCATGTCAACAAGCATTTAAACGTGTACCAGGCATGTATAGCTTGCCTTTTCTCGAGGAAACTATTGCAGGATTTTATGGCCATGTATTGTGCTCTCTTGAGCAGAGGGGAAGATGTCCCCCTATATTGTTTGTGTCCTGCTGTACAAAAAAGAAAATCTCCCTTCCAGGCCTTAATCTATGACTGAAATGTGTAAATTAAATAAAAACATGCCTGAGCTCTGCAAACACTTAGGATCTTAACGCCGTGATCAGCGAATTTCAAATGCAAGTCCTAAGATCAGTACACTATATTTGGATTTTTGTAATGAGTAAGGTTAAAAGTGATGAGATGGAGCTGAGGGGCAGTGTTTGAAATTTACATTTGCTTCTAGCTCACTTCAAAATAAATATGAATAAACCCATCAGCTCTTCACCCTTTTGTACTCCTTGGTGCATAGAGGTTCTCTATTTTTGTTGCTGTTGTGCTGTTACAGGGTTAACATCAGTGTCTATTCACCAGTGGGCCATTTCAGAAGCTTTAGTACCTTCATCCTCAGAAAGAGAGGGATTGACCTTGCAGTTCACCAGATTATCTGTCTGTTCCTAAGATGAACTAGTTGTGGGATAACCTTTTTTGGAACAGGTCCTTCTTCTTACAAGAGCTTTGGCAAACATTTGACTGGTATTTTTTTCTGTAGCTATTAATATGTTGGCCTTGCTCTGTGAAGTTGACATGGTGCAGTGTGCTCAGTCTCATGTGGCACCTGCAGCTGCAGAATCTTTCCTCTCACCCTCTTGTATGAGATTGTACCTGCACAGGAGGGGTATGTGCCCCAGCCCCCTCCTTTTCTCCCACAGGAGCTGTGGGGATTCTTCAGATTTGTGCTAGGCATTTCATGAACATGGAAGAAACATGTAATAGCTAGCACAAAAATTGCTTGAAATATTGGGTTTACTGCATCTTTTTTTTTTTTTTCCCAAAGAGTAGGGACTTGATTTGGACTGCTGATCCTTTCATTGTCCCTTCTCTGGTGAAAGCTTTGTTATCCTAACTGGCATGATGTCCTTCTTTTCAGGATAGCTTGTCATCTTGACATGGCCAGTGAGATCATGACTAAAGAATAAGAAAACTAAAGAAACAGATGAAAGCAACAAAGAAATCGTTCTTTACTCCTAGGTGGCACAAAGCTGGGTTACATGAGCTTCTTTTGTACAAGGGGACGAAGCCCTCCTCAAGATACTGCTGGCATCAGCCTTATTTGTCTTTTTCTAAAAGCTGACTGCTCTAAATCTGCACTTTCATGTTGTTATGGGCTCCTAGAGTAAGGCATTAGTGTTAATGTTTGACTCAGATATGTGGGAATGAATATTTGTTTCAGAAAGCAAAGAAACCTACTCATGTCTATCCATTCTCAGTCAGCTGTGAAGCCAGTTTTCCCAACCAAGAGAACAGTTCTTTGACTCTTAAAACTTATTCCATGTGACCTTTGATATGAAACTCAAAGCTTTTAAAAAGCAGCAACTTGTTATGTTTTTTAAACAAACCTCTTTCAGATCATGACATGGTTTGGGAAAGTTAATGTTTGGTAGGCTGAGTAACTTGAGTGCTTGCTTCTTCATTTTGTAACTTGAGTGGAGGAGAAGGACCACACCACCTTTGCTCTGTAGAACCTGCTGGGACTCTACTAAAATGCAGCCGTGTCTTTAGCCATGCTGGTATCAGTAGTTGTCTGCCTGCCACCGCCCCAGTTTTTCAGCCTGCAAAAAAGCCTGCAAAGGCTGGCCACATACTGCAGCAGCAGCTTCACTGGAGCACTATGGTGCTACAACCAGAGTCCTATGAGGATGCAAGCTCAGTTAGCACAAATCTTGTGGAAGCATACATATGACAAGGCAGTGAATACATTGGAACTGCACCCTGAGGACAGCATAGTGCTGGCTTCCCTCAAAGGCTGCAGGTGTCGGGCTCAGCACCCATTGGGACACCTCCAGGGAGAACAGCAGCAATGCTAGAACCTGTAAAACAAGTACCAACCTGTTTGAGGAAGAGTAGCAGCCTATTTCTTGAGGTCCTTGTGATACATTCTGCTCTAAAACTGAAGTGTCCCTATTTGCCATGGGCTGCCATAGCCCTTATGATTTTTAAACTCTTCATATGCATGCAGAGCTCATGGCTGTGTTTCTCTGTCACCTGCCAGCGCAGTCAGAGGGTAGGCATACAGATATGGAGGTGGACACACAAGCACTCCCTACATACTGCTCAGTGTGCTCTTCCTGGCCCTTTCCCTCTGACTTTCTATGCACAGGAGATGTGTTACTCTCAGTTGGTCTGTGAAGGCTCAATTAACTTTGCCATTGAACCCTGCATGGGATCAAACATGTCTGGCTTTGTTGGTGCTTGTGTCTACTAATGAATGTGAGCTAGCCAGGGAGCTAATCTGTACATTTTGCACAAAGATAAATCAGTTTAATGAAACACAGTCTTAGAACTGCAGGTGGGATGTTGTTCAGGCACTGTGTCTTGCTGGAGCCAAGACAATAACAGTGCTTGGTGTGTTGAGGGCTTGGATTGAGACCATCGCCAGGAGGAAACTTCATTCAGCTCCTGTTTGGACACACAGAAAAATTAGATCAGCTGTGATCAGTGGGTTTTCTTCACAAAAATATTAAACTGTAGTGGGCCCTGGTGTGGGGGTTACTTTAGTCTGGGGGGGGTTATTTTCTTATTTCATGTTTAGTTATTTGGGTTTTTGTGGGGGTTTTTTTGG
>WBMY01013587.1:201501-213016 GCA_013397315.1 Donacobius atricapilla | reverse complement strand
TTTGTGGGGTTTTTTTGTGTGGTTTTCTTTTGTTTTTCCTGTGTCAGTTGCTGTCATTTTGGTCTGTGTTTCTGAACATCCTTTTAGTGTTCCCAGTTAGCTAGTGTCACTGAACCAGGATGGCAACAGTCTTGCTCCATTAGCTATTACTGTTTGCTGAGAAGTTAATGTAAATGCGGGCAGTCAGGAGGAGAAAAGCAAGGGGAATTTACTGTTCCTCCTGCTACAGCTCTGCCTGACGCTACATATTTTATTGTACGTCCAGCACAAAGGGAGATTGATAATATAAGATGAAAGGTCTGTGTGATCTCATGGCTGGTAATAATGACTGAGGGACCACTTATTTCTTCCCCTCTTGCTCCCAGTCTCAATCCCGTCATGAATGTTCTTTACTTCAGTGCACTGTTTAAAGACTACAGGTCTGGGCTTCTTTATAAGGCTTTTTTTGTGGTGCAGTTTGGTCTGATTGAAACCACATTTTTATATGTGTCAAAACCAGTTCAGCACTTAAAAAGAAATCAGAGTATTGATTGGATCATATTTCCTAAGTGGATGTCACTGGCTAATTCTTTTGTTATACCATTTAGCTACACAGTATTAAGCAAGTGGTTACTATTAGGCAGTTACATATGGGTCCTATTACTTCCCGCATTCTGGCTGCTTTTTGACTGATACCTTGTCAAATAGGTTAGGATTTCAAAATGTCTAAGTCACCAAACTGCAGGGACCCTTCATTTCCCAAGCAAAAGCAGGTCCACTTAGGGGACCACAGGTTAGCATAGTATTGACATCTGAAGGACTTCTGTTTCTTTAAAAAATGGCTTAAGAACGAAGTAACCGTAGTGGTTTGTTTGTTTGGGTTTTGCCCCTCATTAGGCTTTCTGCGGCTCAAGAAGATGGATATATATGGTTTGCCAAAAGAGCTAAGGCTGAAGAGGATGACTTCTGCATGTCCTGTTATCTTCCAGCGCACATCTCCAGGAGTGAAATGCTTACCTTCTTCCCAAATTTTCTTTCACTCCTAGATCAGGCTCCTTGTCTTTTTGTCAGTCCAAATGAACATCATTTCTCCTTTGATAGGTATTGGATTGATCAGTGCTGTCATGGCCTGTGATGACCCTTTGTTTTCATTGTTCTTCCTCCCAACAGGCTCTGGGACCTATTTGAAAGTGCTCACACCCTTTTTGGAGTCAGGTTTATAGAGTAGGGAGAAAAAGAGGAGATGGTCTGAGGCTTCAGAACAGGGGGGATGCAGTGAAGTTTGAGGGGCCTTCATTGTTGTTTTAGCCCGTGCTTTCTCATGGGCTGTTCTCACATAGTTCCTCCAGAGGCCTCTGTTCCTGCAGCTCTTTCTGCTGGAAGAACAACACTTCTTTGGAGAGTTGGCAGCTCAGCCAGGGTGAGGAGCATCTGAAGTGTGGTCGTCTCACAGCCCTGGCACCTGGCCCCTCTGAAGGGGTAGAGAGGAGCATAAGCTCTTCCTCTGGGCTTATGCTGCTGCCAAAAACCCAGTGGCAGCAGAGGGTCTTGCAGCCTCTTGCTAGGGGATGAGAGGAGACATCTAAAGTGGATTAGAGGAATGAAATTACATTGGCTCAGGACAGTGCAGTAACTGAAGGACTAAATAGGAAGGCACATTTTATCAAAGAAGTCTGAGCTGTAAAGAAATTAGGCGCCACTACCTAAAATGTGGCATGATTTTCTTAAGCCCTTCCACAGGAGCATCCATAAAGTCTTGCTTTTCCTGTTGGTCTTTGTGAACTTGTTCAATGTATAAAAACAAAAAAACACCCACACCCACCACAACCCTAAATGTGGTTTCTCTGTAACTGCTTCAATCTCCCAAACTTTGGTAACAGCTACAGGGAGGAGCTTTGTCTTCTTTGGCATCTGTGAGTGGTATATGACAGGTATGGCCCTAAAAACTGTAGTGAGATTATACTCCTTATGCTCTGGCCTCTCTGATTTACTCTGGTATTTGTTCCTTTTTGTTATGTTTGTGGGGCTGAGGTATGAGTTTGCTTTGTGGAGCCAGGATAGAGTTCATTTTCTGCTGCTGGCTGGCACTGTAAAGTGGGCAGAGCTGCACTCCTTTTGCCTCCTGCCCAGCTCTTCTTCAGAAGGGAGCTTTTCTTTTCCCTCTCTTTGTGTATTTTTGGTAGGCATGCTGTGTTGCAACAGAATAAGCCAATGAAAGTCAAAACTTCCTCTTTTCCAGTCTGTAAACATTTCCTGGAACAATATGCTCAGCTTTGAAATCCTTTCCAGAGAGTATCTTAAGACCTCTCTCTCTCTTTCTATGAGTCACTTGATCAGAGCAGCATTCCCTTTACTTCTGTTCAAGCCACTTCCAGGCAACCTTGTTAAAGCAATGAGGATTTAGGAGATGGGAAACTGCTGCCAGGTTAGCCATTCCCTCGGGACATGCAGCTGTTTACCATCTGCTGGAGCTTCTTGGGAGTCTTTGGGCTCCAGTCCCAGGTTGCTGACTCTCAGAGCAGGAAATTTTTCTTGGACACTATGTGTTATTCAGAAGGATAAAGTTCATGGGCACAATACAGTAGGTTGCATGCTTTTTATTGTATTATTCCATCTAAAACAAATAAGTTAGCTATTTGCTCATTCTGCCCTGCCAGTAATCCATTTACACATTAGACCTTCCTGCATTGTGTAGAAGATGTGAAAACTGAAGGGGAATTTAAATAATTAGAAGGAAATAAGCTGTCTTTTAAGCTTTCTACTCTTGTTAGGATTGCTCAGGGCTTAGCCCTGTAATGGGCTGTGCCAATGGCAAGCACCACAGGTGAATGAAGTGAGCTGGAAGTTACAAACCGGGAAAAGTGGAGCTTTGCACCACGTCTGTGTTGGGGAGACCCACCAATGGCTGTGCCTGGGCCCAGGGTGCACAGAGGAGGTGCAGGGAGGGTGGCCTGACCACTGGCTCCGAGGCCATTGGAGACATTGTGCTGCTGCTCCCAGATAGCTGCACTTGTTCATTGCTTCTTGAGGCTGGCTCCCAAGCTCTATGAGTCCTGAGCGAACACAGAACTCAGGGTCAGGGCTAACCTGAAGCTCTGTCTGGGCAAGAGAAAACCTTCTGCGTGTGGCCATGTGCTCATTTAGGTTAGATTATGACTAATATCATTGTGTAGACCAGAAGTAACCTGCTGTTGTTAGGCACGTGTGCTGACTCTCCAGCGGTAGTCAGGGCTGATGCTTACTGCAGAGGAAATTTCCAGATTTAAGGAGGTGTTGGGTGGAAAAAGCACTAAAGCATCTCTGTAGCCTTACACTTATGCCTTTCAGAGAAGAGTAGAGCTTGTCATTTAACAGCAACTTTGTGAAATTGCCCATGTCCTTGTTGTAGTGTTTCATCCCTTAAGTAGCACTTTACATATTTCTTGTTACCTTAGTTGAGGAGAAGGGATACTCCCTGTTTTTTCTTGCCCTCTTCCTTCTCTTCATGGTCATTCCAACCTGACACACTGTGCTGCAGAAAGAGGGGTGCTGGTAGGATGTGCCTATGTGGGGACCGTGCATCTCAGGAATTTATTTCCCTGGTTTGGTCTGAGCCCAGACCTGTGGGTAGTGTGTAGAAGACATCCATTTAAGTGAGCTGTGTGTGTGCTTCCCAGAGCAATTAAGGGAAAGGATCTCATTTTTTTACCAAGGTGTTCAGCTGAAAGATTTTCTTTCTAATGATGATTTGAAGGCTCGTGGGGTTTGGTACTATGATTAATTACACATTAAGATGCCTAGAGCCTCCAAGAAGCATGCAATTATTATTTATTAAAATCAGAATACCAGTAAATATAATGAAGTGGAGCTTTAAATAACATGGTGAAAAAAAAGTGAAGGACATTTTCTGCTGAACACATGCAGTTCTGCACTGGGCTGTGTGGAAGAGTGAAGCTTGAAAGGGAGCTTTCCCAAAAGACTCAAGTCACTGAAGATAAAGACACAGAAAGAAGGAAAAAAGACAGAGAGGAGAGGTCTTCCTGTGGCTGATGCAGATCAGGTGTCTGATATTAGGAGCCCCTATAGAGAAAGTTCTCTCTAGGCAATGCTAGTCTTAGTGAACATCCTTTCCTTCTCTTGTTTCTGCTCCAGTATAGCCAAACACCTCCAACAGTCAGCACCTTACACAGCACTGGGGTGCTCCCAGACATGTTCCAAAGACTGACAGGTGGAAAAGCACAATTGAAAGGAAGGTGCTTTGTGTTATTCTGAGGAGCTTTACTATGAACTTCAGCCTTGAAGGTTAAAAAAAAGCCAACAGCTCATCTCCTGTTTTCAGTCTCTTTTTATACATACTCAAATAATTGAAATTTCCATACTTCCATAATTGAAATCACTCCCTCATTTTCACAGAAATAATGTAAAGGGTGTGACTGAATAACCGCTTTGAGAAAGTAATAACACTTTATTCTGCTTGATGATCCGCCTGATATGGACTTTGCCCTGTACAAGTGTGGCTGTTCCAAGAGCTGTCGAGTCTGGGAAGGCATGAATGTAAAAACAAATACTTGAGTGCAGGAGAGGCAGCCTGGTTGTTGTAAATGGCTCTCCCTGCCAAAAAGCTGGTAATAGCAAGTTGTCCAGGCATCTTTTCTTTCCTAATTGGAACCACAGCATTTTGATTACAAACCTTAAGAATAACAGTACCTCCTCTAATTTAAGCTCCCTTTCCAACTTCCACAGTGTGAATTCTTACTGGAGTGTTTACCAGTGCAGGCTGTCTGTATTTGTCCCCCTTTGGATCCCTGGGTCTCCTTGTTTTACACTTCAGACTTTTGTGTCCTTTCATCACCTCAGTTATTCCGAGCACCCAAGTTCTGCATGAAGTGACATTTAGTGAGAGTCTGATATTTATGTCAGCAGTTTGTACTACTTTCTACAAAGATGTAATTCACTGAAAAGAGAAATTAGTAAGTAACTAGGTTAGGATTGCTGCTCTTAGGCATTGGAAATCATATTGAGTTCATGTCATACTTCTTTAGAATTTTTTGTTTTAGTTTTTAAAAGCTGATAAAGTCAATGTAATTATGGATGCACCAATTCTGTGATATTTTTATGCTTTTCACCAGGTGAAGGAGGTGTGCCTTAGGTTGGTGCTAGATCTCTAGACAGAAATGGCTTTAAAAGGCTCTTGTTTTGAAGTCCCCATTGAATTTTAGACTCAAAAGGTCACTGAGAAACATGTCAAGTACCCTGGATTTTCAGATAGCCTGTCCCAAGACAGAGTGGACTCAGGGAAAGTTCCTCATTATTTTATATTCAGATGTGTTAGTTGAGCATATTCTGATACAAAACTTTTTCCATCAGACAATGCCAACTTGAAATTGGACAATAAAATTTTGGCAGGCACCAGCCAGCTTCTCGAGAAAATTTTCTCTGCAGTGTCTCTGCCATATCCCCACCTAGCTAGCGGTCACAAGGGAGCCAAGAGCAGGGAAGTCTCAGGTCTGCGTCCTTGGTCAGCTGGTCTTGCAGCCCCTGAGCTGTGGCTGTGATGAGACCCAGGTGGCTGGATGCTGTGAAATTAGCCTAACTTTTCTGAAGCTCTACACATCCCATATCCTTGAGCATTCCTGCCCCTGCTTTCCAAGGCTCAGCAACCTGTAGGAAGATTTTTCAAGAAGTGCTGGCATGAAATACAGGTATTGCATGCCGTGCCAAGCACTGACTCTGCCGACCTGCTCTTGTGGCTGTGGCAAGTTATTTAACTTGGGCCTACAAGTCTGTCAGTATGTTTGCAGTAGGTTCAACAAAAACATTTTCAAACAGATTAAAATCAATGGTCCTTTCTTCACCTGTGGGCTGTGCAGTACCAGTGTGTGCCACACTTGCTCCCTCTTCTTACAAGTGCTGTGAAAATACTTCAGTAGTAGTTCCACTTAGCATTACCAGCCTCTAGTTCCAAATGTCTTGTGTGGCAGCACGTATGGAATTAATTCCATCGACAATAGCAATGATTAACACACACCTCCCTCCACAGACCCACTGCACAAAAAAGAGCTGGCATGGCTACGACACTGCCTGTTACAGACCGTATAGAGACTTCTGCCTGCTGCTGGCTTGGCTTTTAGCCTTCCCATTTAATTTTACTAGGCTGTTCCATATAAGAGTCTGCTGCTTTGAGGCAGTAAATTTTGAATGGGCAAAATGGGAAGTTCAGTAAAAATGCTTGTGAGGGCCTCTCTGCTTTCACACTGCTTTTTGGAAACCTGTGGTACCCTGAGTTTGGGATGCAGAAGCCACTTGTACTTCACTGAGACAAAACTTGGTTAACTAGTTGCACTTCCAGTTTCTCAGTGAAAAGGGATCCACCAGTTAGATCTGTGCTCAAGTCATCCATCCATGTTAACTTGAGGTGATCTCTGCTCCTCTGCCTTCTTTTCTTTAATCATGTATGTTTGTCAGCAGAGCCAAAAAAGGAATTGTCTCCACCTTAGTTAAACCAAGGGAAAGGAATGAAACCTCTTTTTGCATCTCCTGAGACTTCCATGGCAAAATCTAAATGGTACCAATCAAGAGCTTTGAAATGCTGGCAACAGCAGCTGGGAGAGATGGCATGCCAGTGTGGGACCTGACACCACCACCTTTTCTGCCATCAGAGCTAAAAAACTTATTTTTAACTAATAATATGTTTTAATAGCCATTAATTTGTAGCTGACACCCTCTCTCAGTGCCTCTGACAGCCTGCATATTTCCTTTGTAGTGTCATGCTGCTTCTGTTTAGAAGCTAAAAATGCAATTTTCATAGTTATTACACAGACTGTTTGGCTCTGAGGTTTCCTAGGAGTCTAAGCAGTGCCAGAAATTCTTAGTGGAAGCTTTGGCAAGCTTTAAGTGAATGACATTCATTGGTCACTGTGCTGATGAGGGCTGGGATAGCGAAGTGGCCAAGATACCTACAGAAGCTTCAGTTCAATATTGAAATCTAATGTTTCATGTTATGATAACTTATGAGCCTTTTCTACTGGTAACTGTTCCCCTTGCCAGAGGCATGGGAAGGAGGATTATTTGAAGAGTGCTTGGCCACTGTTATTTTTTCTGATATCTTGTCTGACTGACACAGGAGTTCCACATAAATTTGAGATTGCTTTGAGTCTCAAGAGCAATAAAAACACAGTGCAGATGCAAGGACAGAAAATATGTTCTGGTAAAATTTACATTCTTGCCTGATGCCCATCAGGTATGGGAGAATTTAATGCCAACATTGCTCATGTTCAGGTTAAGAGATTTAAGCCTTCTTCCCCCTCAGCTGTTAATAGAAACCACACGAGTAGAGTTGCAGGGGCATACACTCAGAAGTTAGGAAATGCCCTTTTGTTTTTGCACTATAGCAAGCTTTAATCACCAGAACAGTAGCAATTATGGCATGGAAAATTTCAGCCAGAAGTTTGAACTGAAAGCCTTAATAAGCACCTGAAAGGCTACACTGTGAAGGGTTGCTTTCTACCTCTAATGACGTGTTATTGGATCCCCTATGCCATATCAAATCTTACCATGTCTTTGGCTCCCTTTCCATACACTAATTAACCTAAATGTTCCCACTCCTACTTACTTTGTAGCTTGGTAAATTTTGTGGGCAGTTGGGCAGCTTGGATTTTGACAGTGTGTTGCCATCAGAGGGAAAGAATAATTTTTTCTATAGTTTTCTTTTAATGTATCTGAGGCTATAGACTTCAGCAAAGGGGGGTTGCTTCTGATGAAGCTGTAACAGGTCACTCGCATTGCCGTGCAGGTGACAGTTTATTTCACTACCAAATTACATACACAAATTCAACTCCTGTTTTGGCCGAAGTTTTGGTCATGACTATCCCAGCTTTCATTAAAAGCAAAAAAAAAATCAGCCTGATAGTCCAAACCTGGCTGTAAATCCAAACTACAGCTGAAAAGGAGGTGAGAGAACAGCTGCGAGACTTATCCATGGATTTTTACAAATAGATATGTCTGATGTTTGCAGTATAAAGAGCACTGCCGAGGATGTGCCGTAGGGCACGAAAATTCCACTTGTCCTTGAGGCTGCCTAAGGAGCTATCTGCAGTAATTGTCCGCCACTTTTGCAGGTTTCAAAACTTGCAGTCTGAGAAGTTCCTGAGCCTTGCGGGACCTGCAGAAAATGGAGTGAACGTGAGCGGGTCCCGCGCTGCGGCAGAGCGGCCGCTGACGAGCGCCTTGGCAGCTTTCACTGCTGCTATTTCAGATTCTGTGGGTGGCAGGGAAACAAGCAGGAATTAGGTCAATTTAGCTCTTGCTGCTGCTTGGGAAGGGGAAGAGCAGCTGCTGAGGCAACCGCAGGAGTTATTCCCTCTAGAAGAGCAGACAAAAATCGGAGCTGGGGGAGGGGATAGGACCCTGAGCCGCGGTGTGAGGAGGAGGGAGATCAGCTGCTGGAGTCGCCTCGACCAGGAGTGGGGCATCGCCTCAGGCGCATGGGGCATGCACGGGCTGCGTACACGTGCAAATAGCTCCGGGGATGTAGTAACAGCATCGTCTTGCATCCTGGGAAGGGAAAAGGAGAGAGATGTGTTTAGTCTCTGCTCTGCGACTGCCCTGAGAGTGTTTCCTCTTCCCTTACCGTCCTCCGTTAGCAGTGTTGAGGCACGGCTGAAATCTGTATTGATGGAAAGACACAGATGATGTCGTTTGGTACTGGTTAGAGCCGTGGTAACTGAGAAGACAGACAGGAGTTGGATCTCTAGCTAGAGCATATGCAAAGCTACCTGCAGGACATGTTCTCTGCTGGGCATTTCAGGGGTGCTGTGATGCATATTTGCAGGGCTGGGGCCCTTGGGGGAGGAGCAGGTACCCGGAATAATACACTGCATGGAGGCAAACAGGCTGCAATTGTTTACAGTTTAGGGTGACTTAATATTTTGTTTTCTCCCCCTTATCCACCCAGATGAGTTCCTTGGTCTGGGCTCAGCAAGCCTGCAGAACCAGCTTTGTCAGCTGGACTGGAAGGGCACTGCAGCGGGTGTGAGCAGGCAATGGGCAAGGAGGAAAAAATGCAGCAACACAGGGAGCCTATGGGGCTTCCCAGCTCTCCTCTGAAACCATAGCCTAAGAGGGAAAGATTGCCTGTGATAAAAACAAGATTCTCTCACTTGCCCACTTTAGAAATAGCACATGAGAAAAGATCTTGTCTGGAGCCTTGCAAAAGGGTTAAACCCTTACTTTCATTTGCTGTCTCCCAGGTGGCTGCCAAGGGTGCAGTCAAGCATCCACCATATGTACAGCCCCAAATGTAGGCTGCAGTGATTTTGCTAATAGCAGTAGCCCAAAAGAAAGAAAGAGGGCTGCTCTTCTGTTTTATAATCCATTGACTTTCAGACATAGTAAATTGGTAAAACAAAACACTCACAGAAAGTCTGGGTTTACAGAAGGTGAAAATCTGCCACCAAGAATGGTAATGTTGTTTTAATTATGCCAGGGCTTGAATGAGGGCTGCAGTCAGGCTTTCTGCTCTGCACTCCAGGGCCTGATAGGTGCCAGAGTTATTGTCTCTGTACATCTCACCCAGTCCCACCAGCTGCCAGGCTGCAATAAAGTTACGTCTGAGTCACTGGTTCCCAAAAGGATGACAAGTAGTTTGTGTGTAGCTGAATAGGACGATGCTGGTCCTCCCCTGATCCTGCCAGCTCAGGTCTGGACTTGGGCCATAACTGCATGATAAATTCAAACGAACGCTGTCTTCTGTTTAAGCGAGCTGGTTGGCTGGGGGTAGGAGGAGAGAACAAGGCATGCAGCCGAAAAGTGGACTGGGATGCCAACAGAAGAGCCACTGGCCCTGTTTCAGCTTTCAGCAAACAGAACGGATGACTGGAAAGAAACAATGGACCTTGTTTGCAGTTAGGAGAGGGCAGATGCCTCTTTTGGGGACTATGCCAGGCAGAATAGTTGCTGCTGACGTGGGTCACTGGTCTTTGTGTGCTTTGGTCCTATTGACACCATTAGTTTAGTGACGCTGTGAGTCACTAAATTTGTTGTGCAAATACGCAGAAGTAGGATGCTTTTGAGTTTTTTTGGTTGGTTTGGTTTTTGGTTTTGCTCTTGCTGTTTCCTTAGACCAGTAAAACAAACGTCTGATGTTATGTGGGACAATCTAGCATATATGTAGCCAGCGGGGCAGATAAACAAGGTGAGCCTGGCTGAGGTCTGCTCCCCACTAGGGGATCACTCTCCTGATTAGTTAGGCTGGATTAGTTCCTGTGGGGGAAGACAGCTTGTGTCTGTGGCTGTTTTCCAAAGGCTGCTGGTGGGTGAGTGCAGGAAGTCACTGCTCAGGTGCATGGCAGCTCCAGGGGACTCTATAATATGCAGTGAGGGGATTCCTGTCGTCTAGTTGCATATCTTGGCATCTTACATTGCTGTTGTGATGGCTTTTGTCTGCCTCCAGTGAGAAGTCTGGGCTCCACTCTTCCAGGTGAACCAAATAATGCCCAATTTTGCAGATTGCTGAGTTTTCTGCCTTCTTAGCTTTCTTCCCACACAGGAAATATGCTCAGGGCTTAAGCACATAAGTCCTCATTTTTCATTCTTAATACTAGCCTATTTGTTTGCTGACACCACCTAAGCTGCGTGTGCATCAAGGTAGAATAGGGGGGAACCTCCTGACATGATGGTGTATCATTTTCTCATGGCCCAGATTTGGTTGCACAGTCCTAACATAAGTGATATATCCAGCCATTGACATGGCTGCTTTCTTCCAGCTTGCTTTTATATCAGAGTGCATTCAGTCATAATGCAATGATTTGTGGCAAATGTCTGCAGAATATTATTTTATAGTCAAGTTAGTCAAAGTCTGAAATAACAGACAAATATCTGATGGAATACTTAATTAAAAAACATTGCCAGAATTTGCATAAAATATTTGCTACAAATACATTATAATCTCATTTCTACCTTGTAGCTGTGCTTTGAATTTGGCAAAGCAAAGGTATTTTGGTTTTGCAGACAAAAGCTATAGAGTTCAGTCCGGGCTGATTATTTGTAATGGTTGACCTAGGTTATGGGAACTAGTTCATTAGCTGAAAGTGATAAAGGAGGTAAAAGATAAAGGTCATGATATCAGTAGGATTAGTTGGGTGAATTAAAGGGCATGTCGAAACACAGCTAATCAGGATGAGGGCCACATGAATGATACCTTCTACTATCAGCCTTCAGCACTGATGCATTGAAATATAACTCCTGCACAAAGCAAGCAGGAGAAGGAAAGATGCCCTGTCCAACAAGCCACAGTGCTGAGCACCAAAGATCAAAGGGATACTCAAGTAAGTGTTTTGGGGTATTTGACTGTCAACTACTGTAGTGGTTATCACATTCGCCTAATTTTTATTTTAGTGGAATAGGATTAAAAGAAAAGCAAAACAGGTTCAATTCAAAATAGAAACAGTTAGATTTATTAACATACAGTAAAGGTAAACAAACAAAAAACCAACTACGAAACCCTCTCAAAAACAACCCCTCTTCCTCCCTAGCAACAATCTACTTTTCCACGAAAAAA
>WBMY01013587.1:81339-201192 GCA_013397315.1 Donacobius atricapilla | reverse complement strand
TACCTGATTGGCCAGCTTAGCTGTTAGTTCCAAAATGGATTAACAATTGGTTTTTCCTACCATTTATGCTAAACCAATACAACTACTTTTAAAAATTCTTCACTGCAAAGAACATCTTCATGTCCCCTGAAATCTATTCCTCACTATTTTTCCTGAAAGCAGTGTCTTTCTTCTACTGCCGGCAGTTATTAACTCCCATCAAGTAACTGCATATGCAGGAAAAGTAAAGGTCCTGCTGCAGTAGTGTCAAGCTTAATTTATGTACTGCAAAACTGGAACATCTTTTATATAATAACTGACAGGCTTACCAGCTCAAATGAACTGTTCTACTCCAGCAGTGCCACCAGGCAGAGGCAGCTCTTTTGGAAAGCACCAGAGTATCTGCAGTGCTGAAAAGAATATGGGTGGTGGAGGTGAGAGGACAGCATAGTAACTGGAGAGATGTGGGCCAGGCAGCCCATCCTATCTTCCTGCTCCTGCAATCCTCCCTCAATAAATCTGCGCCTTCTCTAGCACTTTGGCATTTGCCTTTTTGGGGAGGAGCTGGATCTTGAGTGACAGAAGCACTCTTGGCACACCATGTAGAAAATCTTGGGAAGTGCCAAGAGAAACATGAGTGATGTAGCATGTTCACATTTTTAATTTGTCTGCATTTGAGTGGTGTATCCAGGGTGTGTCAGTTTGGGGCTTAGGCAGACTTTTCCTAGGAAAACAGCTTACACAGATTCTACATTAACGTAGTGTACAGACATACACACAGAATGGAGCACAGGGAGACATCACCACATATCTGAGGAGTGTGTAAGTTGTTTATTTTTAATTAAAAATCAAAACAAAATGAGATTTGCTTTCTTGTTCTGGCTGCTGTCAGGCTCTCCTCATTTACTATGGGATAACAGAAATGGCGAGATGCTCAAAGCCATATGGAAGCTCTGGGGAAATGGATGGTAGTGCTCTGGAAAACGTTGCTTCTCAGATGTACGTAATGTCTAAGTAAGGAGAAATTACAATGAACTCTCATGCACAAATAAACCTAAGTGTTAAAAGCAGATTTGGTGTAGATAAGTTGTAGGCATGATATTTCTGAGTCTGAGAGATTTTAGCCTGCTAGCAGCTGCTAACTTTTCCCAAGGGACAAGAATCTCAAGAGAGCTTCTTCTCAAAACAATCTTGGCAAACAACTATCATTTTCTCAAAACAATCTTGCTCCAGGTGGTGTTTTGCCTTTCTAGTTCTGTTTCTATTGTTTAACCAATGGGATTAGAGAGGTGTCATTTCTATTCTCCAGTCATGTTAAATCTGTATAGACACACCTTAGAATAGGTAGTAAGAATTAGACAATAAAGCCTTCTCTATGCTCTATGCCTTCTGAAATATTTGGAGTCTCATTCGTTTTTTCATGTCCTACAACAACAGATTAGTTGGTAATGATCTTGCAGTAATGCACTCTAATTATTACTGTTAGTAAAAGAGGGTTACAAAAGGGAGTGCATGGCTAGAATCTGATTTGGAACAGGTCTTTGCAGAATAACGCTCGCCAGAAGTAAATAATCTCTGAATCTTAAATTCAGGGAAAACTCAAAGTTGAAAAGGACCTCTGGAGGTCATCTGGTCAGTCCTCACAGAGGTTCATAGCAGGGCTGATTTCAAAGTACTCATCTTAATAATTCAAAATGTTAACATAAAAAGCAGCACTGAAAATGATTTCCAGAACATGCTATTTGAAGAGACTACAACATCACCAAAATGCAGTGGCAATTGCATTGAAGCAATGTTAGGATCTAAAGTAAATCAGTGCCCTACCAGTAAGATTTTTTTCTGTATGGGATATCCATATAAAGTGCTCATGCTGGGCTTATACTTCCCACAGAGCTGAATCTTTCCCATTCAAAAATCCTTTGCACAGGCTCTCAGAAGCACCATTGTTGCTCACATGGTGGGAACTCCCTACAGGAGCTTTTCCTCCCAAGCAGCTGTCTAGGAGAGACCCCAGCACTTCCTGACTGCTGAGCCGGGTATGTGCCAGTGCAGTTCCGCCAACTTCTGTGGAACTGCTGGGGCTGAAATGAGGATGAATCAGGTCTATAGTCTTCTGATCTATGAATGTCAGTGCTAGCCTGGAGAAATACAGTTTTCAGGCTGATGTAGTTTGACACCAAATTCTACAGCAGAGACAGTGGACAGCCCAATGGCTGAGTTGCCTCCCGCGGGACAGCAATGAGTGATGGGCAAGCGCTTTTTTTTTTTTATATACACAGAGGCATTCTCCATTCAGGCTCAGTAACATCCAGACCTGATTGATCTTCATAAAGAGTTGCAGTTTGGGCCTCATGCCACGGAAATCTCTCCCTTTTCTCTCTGCATTACTCATCTTCCTGAGGGCCTTTTGCTCTCAGATTTGCTGCTTTTTCTGGAAAGTGTCCTCTTGTAGAGCCTGCACCTTCCATCACAACAGTGAAAAAGGCTGGTCACAGATTCTTGTTGTCAAGTCCACAAGCAAAACAGATTGAAAATGGAGAAGAGCAGTACCTTTCCTAAATCCTTCTAGCATTTTAAGGATTTTTTTTTTAATATATATAAACTGAGTGTAGTATTCTGAGAAGGAAAAGTGATATTCTAATGTGACAAATAGCTCTGTTCTCCCTGCTGACAGGTCTGGGGTCATAGCCCTTCAGGCACCTCAGAGTAGGGCTGTTCATTTCCATCTTGCGCTCAAGGAGGAGGTTGAGGCCATCTAAAATGTTCTCTGTTGTTACCTTGTGCATTAACAAGTGCTACCAGCTGTAAAGAGGGCAGTGGAGACCCTCTGGTCATCATTTGAGTCTCCACTTCAGAAAAGTGGTGCCAGGAGAGGGCATTTTCATGTTTCTTGTTTTCCACTCTCCAAACTCAAGATTGCTGAAGCAGATTTTGTCTCATAGGAGGGAAAAAACTATTTTTTTAAAATTTGACCTCTCTTCTGAGTATATCCTGTGTAACTTGTTTGTGGCACAGAGAATTGACATACAGTCCTGTAAGGTCAAGTAAGACTGTCATCTTGTTTCTCCTTAGCCTTCAAGTAATAATTTTCAGCTACTAATGGCTATGATTTGTTATGTATAAGCTGTAATAACATACTGCTCAAATTAATGAAGTCCTACTTCCAGAACTCTAGGCTAACGTAACTTAACTCTTAAAGAGCTCTGCTTGAGTTTAACTGTTTGGTTATGCTTCAGATGATTAAAGAAAAGAACATCATAATAATAAAAAATAAAACCACCAAGTGTTACAGAGTGAAACTTCATTATGCTTTCTGTAATACTTGGTAAACATTTGTTGAAAAAGCTCATAATTCAAGCCTTTTTTAACACAAGTAACAAACAAATTATAGTAATTTTCAAAAGCATCGTGAAACAACAATTGTGCGACCATCTGAGGCTAAACAACCCCTAATGAGATGCAGTGGTAGCAGTAACAAGACAGGCAGAAAATCTATAAAGATAATTAAGAAATTATCCATTTGAGAGAATTTTAAGTATCTTTTATGTTCTCATCTGTAGAAGCTGATACATGTAACTTCCTTTTCACATCTTCCCCACCTCCAATTATTTAATAACACAGGTATGACTATAGTGTAAAGAGGCATCTGGGAATAAATCATGGGGGCCCAAGCACTGGTTAACGCTCTAACTGACTCTTCTTCTGGCAGAGCTAAAATTCCAGTACAAAATACTAGCCCCAGGGATAAACAAACTCAGAAAAAGACTTTAAGAACATTTTTTCACAAATAACGCTATGATGCTTACAATGGACAAGAAAAGCAGGATAATAAGTGCCAGCAAATTCACAATGTCCTGATTTGGTTTGCACTGTGCCTAGAACTGGTTTTATCCACTCTGTCCTTTTACTCTCTCCTGATAATATGAAACACAGTGATTTTATTATGCAAGTATCACACAGATAAAAAGGAAAAAAAATGATGTCTCAGCTACAACCACCTGTGAAATAGATCTTTTAATATATATAAAAAGAAAATAAGACTCTCCCACAAATGCCATTTTTGGCAAGTCGTGTAGTGACCCTCAGAAAATCAGGTGGTACATGCAATGAACATGTATGAGAGAGCATTTGTTATTATATAGATAATACTGTTTCAATGAAGGCCTATCTTATTTAGAAGAAGTGCCTTTAGAACAAAAATAATCCAAGCTAATGATGCTGTTGAAGGCCAGGCGTTGTCTGAGCTGCTTAGTCTAGAGCAGTTTGGGTACTGAAGAGAAGACAAGCATTCATGACTCTGGATTTGGGAAGAAAAAGATGGGCCACTGCTGTGGTAGTGTCTGGTATGGTCAATCTATCTGTCACAGTAGGACCCCAACATATTCATCTTTGAAGTGGTCGTTCCTTATCTGCCCTCAGTGGAAAAAAAAAATGGGCTGACTGAAATGTATTTTTTGAAGACCAATTTTTTCTAATTAACTTTGCTGCCTCACGCAGCTGAATAAAAAGCAAAAGACATTTTCTTCTGAGGGAGTGAATCTCATTGTGGTCCCTCTTCTTGTTTCTTGTTCTTCTGTTTCCCTCAGTTTCACTTCCCTCAACAATCCCAAAATAAGGTCTTGGAGCTGAAAGCAGTCAATTAGGTAAAGAGAAACTATTACCTCACTTACACTGGTATTAGATTCCTTACTCACAGCACAGTGGGGAGGTCAGAGCTGTGCAGTGTGATACATATTGCTGGGATTGCACAATGATCTTAAATTGCCACTCTAGTGCAAATAAAAATATGTAAATTATATCACCCCTGATGAATGTAAAACTGAGACAAGTAAATATGGGAGTGCCAATAAGAGGCTGGATGCCTTTATCAAGGATAATAAAGACTTGCAAATTTGTCTCCATTTTTAGAAAGTAAGAAAGAATCACTCTAGTGATACAACAGCCACATTTATCTGAAGTGCTTCCTTATCAAATGTAATTATGCAAAGATATATTCTTATACAGTCTAACTTCAGCAGGTTGAAGGTTTTTTACTTATTGGTGAGAAGCTGTAAGTAAAGAAGTCATACAGTAACATGAAGGAATAAATGACTAGGGATCCTACTGGAGATTTCAGAATTCAAGTCTTTCTCCTTCTGTCAGATTTATGACCAAGTTCTTTGTGAGCAGGCCCACAATGTTAAATGCATTAGATCAATTAGATTAGGCATCTCTTGGTAATATATTCCTCAAAACACTAAACTTTCTCCTGTCAATGACCAAGAAATAATGAAGGAACTTTCTGAACAATCTCCATGAAGTCTTCTTTAACTTATGATAAAAAAGAAAGTAAAATATTGCTTATGCTGGCTGTGTGCAGGTTTGGTTTTTCAGGAATTTCCCTTGGTGCCTTGCTTTATGGATCATTTCAGCTGGGTG
Organism: Donacobius atricapilla; assembly: GCA_013397315.1. Taxonomy (NCBI): domain Eukaryota; kingdom Metazoa; phylum Chordata; class Aves; order Passeriformes; family Mimidae; genus Donacobius; species Donacobius atricapilla. The sequence continues at coordinate 195,795 of WBMY01013587.1, read as the reverse complement.
AGAAAGGGGAGATGTATGATTATGTCATGCAGGTTGCATTATAAAAGTAGCTAACTTTTCTGCATAGTGATGGAAAATGGTGAATTCAGACTGCTGTGAGGATTATGCTTTTGGATTAACAAAGAAACTGTCCAATTTAATTCACCTTTTTTTTCCTCCAAAATTTGCTGTAAATTATATGTTTGCATTATAAGAATCATGGAAAATTCCATCTTGTTTATGTAGTGTGTAAATGCTGGACTGAAGTGTGGGTAATTTTCAGAATTCTACAGTGCCAAGCCTTGAGTACTGCATTTGTCACTGCAGTTCTATTTTGGGCAGGTCCTCAGGATCCCTGCTGCTGCTTTGCTCATCTCCGACTGACACCACCCCACCCCCCACCCCTTTAGACCAGTCTGATTCTTCACTGTAGGTCTGGAAGAAGTCATTCAGACCACCTCAATGTCTTCAGGCTGTGTCTGTCTGCTTCTTAATACCTCCTGGTGACAGATCCTCCAGTCTCCCTAGGAAATTTATTCAAGTAATTTCCTGCTCTTACTTGCCTTTTTCTTCTTACACCTGACCTAGATGTCTTCTGCTACAATTTAATTATTCCTTAATTGCTCCCATTATTTCTTGTCCTATCCTCGCTATTCATGGAGCACAGCCTCTTTCTCCTTGCTGTAATCTTTTATATACTTGTGGCTTAACTCTTTGAAAGCTGCATGGAATATGCGAATCCAATTCCACTCATGGTTTGCATTTTGGGGAGACAAAGAAGAGAGAAACTAGGGGTTTAAGATTTTGTGAAGAAGGCATCTGAATATGTGGAAATCATCTCTAACCACTGACAGGCTCTTGACCTCTGCTCTTAACACTAAACCAGTTTAGACCAGATTTTTACCTTGCATATGCTCTTTTTAGACAAAAGCTGTTCAGTGGAGTGATCACTAATGGGAACAAGAAAGTTTAAGATGTTGGTGCCCCTTGTTCTCTACCAGCCTGGAGAATGAAATCATGACTGAGACGTGGTTGCATGCCCAGTGGTAAGAAGTAACAACAGCTACCATATCTGAATTCTGCACTAGTGGCAACATACCCTCTGTCTTGTGGTTTGTCTGGAGTTCTGCATTCCAGAGTTTTGTGTTACACTGTGGCTTTTGAAGACACAGAGTCCTGAAGTAGTGGAATTGAGGGATCTCAAAAACCTTTGTGTGACTCATTGCTGTGTAAACAACACCAATACAAAAATGATGCATGGGCAGGGGAGGGGGTTGGGAGCATAAGAAAGGAAGGTGGGAGTCTGAGGCTGCAAGAAATTGGGACAATTAAGCATGAACCCAGACCTGACACCCTGCCCTGATTAGTTTAACAATAATTAAAGACTTTCAGTGGAGATCAGCATTCTGCCTGTTCCCACCATGCAGAGAAGGATGAGTTGTGCAACGGTAACCAGCCCCTATTCATCACAGGCAACACACAGCAATTACCAGTGCTGCCTATTAACTGAAGCAGACTTTTGCATTAATTGATTTACTGGGACCTTTTATTCCCTTTCTCTTTTGTTTCCTCCTTTTGTCCCTTATGTTTTTGTTTGAAGGGCTGGTTCATTTGGCCACATCACACAGCAGTGCTTGGCCACGGGGGATGTGTCCTTGGGATACAGGGTGGAGCTGCCTGGATTTGAGACACTGCCCCCTGCAACTGTCCCATCCTTCCGAGTCTGTGTTTCCCAGGGTGCTGCCTGTGAGACAGTCTTTCTTCTGAAATCCACTGTAGTAAGCAAAGTGCATTAGACATCCTCTCTTTCTACCTCCCTTCCCCACACCTCTTCTTGCACTCCTCTGTTTTCAGTAGTGATGTTATTTGCCTCTCATTTCACGCTGAATATGAGAGAGAAATCTCATTATTTCTGACTTAGGTATTCACATGTGTCTCTCTACAACATGTCATACCAGTTGCCAGCTTGTTACAACATCAGAAGAAGAATTTAAAGTGCTGATTTATCTGCTATTGGAAACGTCTCTAGGGATGAAAGCAGATATGGTAAGGAGGGGGAAAGGGAGAGAAAACAGGGAAAACAGCACAGTGCTACAGCTTTCCAGGACAAAAATCTAGCCTTATTTCAGTTTTCTTGCTTGTTTGCTCCTGTTCTGCTAGGTGGACAGGCGGAATGATCAATGGATGTGAAATCACCAAAGATGTAATGGGCAGGAAGGTTTTTTTTAATCTGTGAAGGAAAACTGTGGGAGAAGAATGCTACAAAGTCTGGCTGGTAGCTGTTGAACAAAAAGAAGAGAAGAGAAAAGGAAAAAAAGTTTGATACTTGATCCCAGTCTTTTGTTGGAGAATGAACAGTAGTTTTATTTTAGAGCTGAAAGGCTTCCAAACACAAAGAACACCCGTCTGCTCCTTGCGCTGAATATTGGAATCAGGTGTCTAGTTTTGGTCCTCTGTCTATGCTTTTTTGTTTCATGTATCTGGCTCCCTATATAATTTGTTACGGGAGTGGGTAGTTGATGATCTCTCTAGCCATGGGCATGACATTTTTAGCTGTACCCACAGAAAAGTAAAAGGCGGGGAAATGCTTTGGTATCCTCAAACATTGGTATTATTTTTCATGCGCATGTAGCAGTTCAAGAGGGATTCCCAACTTCTTCATGCAAAAGAAACAGACCAGCTGAGGCAAGAAAGCATCTCTGGAGAGTATCCAGCCCACTCCCTGCTCGAGGCAGAGGCAGCTGCAGCAGGTTGCTCAGAGCAGCGTCCAGCTGGGTTTTCAGTTTCTCAGAGGATGGAGTCTCCACAAGCTCACCAGTCAGTCTGTGCCAGAGTTTGACCAGCCTCACCACAAGAAAGCTTTTCCCCCCTGTATTTCATTTTTGTGCCCAGAGCACATCCCTGCCTGTGGCAGATGTGTGCTGTCCCTTGTATGGGAGAGTGGTGCAGCACAGGTGGCCACAAAGAAGTAGCTGCAGGTGCTACAAAGATGTGTAGCTGCCGGTCCAGCCTCATGACCTGTGGGAAAGAGGGCACTAGGAAGTAGCAGGCAGTGGTGGCTCCCCTTTCCCCCATGTTTGTGGGGAAGCAGAAGCTTTCAATATCTTCCAAGGGAAAGGCAGCACAATCTGGTAATACTGCATGGCAGTTCTGTAAGGGAAATGCTTTATGACTTTCTTTTAAAAATAAGAAATAGTTAGCTTCAGTGTCATTTTTTTAGGGAGTAGGGGGAGGGAGGAAACGTGCTTTTCCCAGTCTTGTGTGTATAGGTTATGTATCCGAATGTATGTTCTTCTGTGGGTAATATACAGAATTATTCATACAGGTTTTAAGCTGTGCTTGAATCTGAGCTTTTGTCTAGTGAAATGGTTAAATTGCTTTCCTCGATGCTTAAAGGGATGTTGTGAAAACAAACCGGTATTTATGCAGTGCTTTGAAGGTTTAAAGTGTGCATTATTTATTTACTGTTATCATCAGAGAAGTGATTGATAGCTTCTGCTTATGCTGGTATTGACACGAACCTGTGAATAATATATATCAAGAGAATGTCAGTTTGTATGCAAATGGAAAAAACCAAATGGAAGGGATCCTTTGAAATTATAAAGAAATAAGACAACAAAGCTATGTAGCTACCTTAAAAACATATTGTGGTGTTAAAATTTCTACTAAATCTGTGTTCTGTGTTATCAACATCCTTGCACACTGGTTAGTGAGAACCAAAATGTTCACAATTTAATGCAAAGAACATTTTTCATTCAGAAAGAAATAACACACAAAAAATCCCCATTAGTATTTTTAAATTAATAGAAGACTGGCAGTAACTCTCCGTGACATCTACTTAATAAGCTGTTGAGGTGATTTAGTGATCAATGAGCACTGACATTCCAAAAAGGGAAGGACAAACTTTGGCATTCCTTTTGGCACTGCCCCCTTCCTCTTTTCTGCATGTGGGATAAGAGGGGCATCCTTGGGAACCTGTGCCTGCCCTAGCCAGAACACCTTCACTGTTATTTGCAGAAGGCTGCTGGGAGGCAAGATGCAACAGATCTTTTCCTTTCCTGCTGGAAAAGGAAAAAAACAAACCATTCTCTGAAATGCTGATTGAGAAGAGCATTTAATCTTAGGCATGACAGATAAGGCTATTCCAAGGCAAGCATAAGTTTAGGTACCTTGTATTAAATGGGTGAGACCTATCAGGCCTTGCTGAAGGAACTCTGAACATGCAGAGGATTTAATAGAGAACCGCTGTGTTTGAGAACATTACTGGAGAGTGTGGAAGGTCTGGAAATGCCTGCTTGAATGCTCCACAACAGTTAACCCTACAGAAAGGAAAATTTTCTGTTCCACAAGGTCATCGAGTAACAATTATCCTGGTGCCTGGAAAGGCCATGCCTGAAAGTCTGGTCTGCACGAAGACTTCTCTTTGCCCTCTCTCCAGACATCTCTGCCACAGCTGTCTATATACAACATGTCTGTACTGTTTGTGTGTGTATGGTATGCGTGCAAATACATATGGTGTATGTATGGAGTATGCCGTATATGTCATTGCCACATATGTGGGACTTTTAAATCTCTCCATACATATATATACACAGCCTTACTTTTTTCTTTTTTCCCCCTACATGCAGTGATGGAAATGTTTTTGAGAAATCAATTTCTGCTGCTCCCTTTTCACTGAATTCAAATACAGATGCTTGACAGTGAGAAGGAAGATTTTATTTTAAATATAAAAAAGGACCTATTTTCCTAAATCCAGTGAGAGAAAATAAAAGCCAAGGGTGGTGCTCACATTTAATGGACCAGACTTTAGTAGGAATAAAGTGGTGTAACTTGGCTAATATCGCTGAAGCTGTACTGATTACCCGTGCCTGTGAATCTGAGTCCCAGTTTTTGGTTTTTTTGGCCTGTTTTAATGTCTTCAAATGACTCTTACTTTATTATTAACAGGAGATACTGTGCTAAGGATCAGCCCTGTGTACACAGTGTTCTGCTTTTTATGTTGGCACATACGTGTGGGGCCAGGGAGTGCCTGTCCTGCTCACACAGCACAGTTTTGCAAATTGGCTGTTTCCCGTTCCTTCTTTCAGGTTCATACGGATAAAGGTAATGAGTAAAGACAGTTCTACTCTGGAGGCGCCTTTATAGCTGATGAAAAGGATTAATAGTCCCCATCATATTTGTCAACATACACTTCAGATGATAATAATTACCTCTACTAGAATTTGGTAACTAGTCCTTGCTCCTCTGCTCCTCCATTGCCCACCTCCTTGTTCTGACTTGACTTGTGGTTGTTACTCTCCAACATTAAATACAGCATTTGATTTCCAAAACTGAGGTAAGCGGAATAAAGAATGTGCTGTACCTTGGTATTTGTAGGTCACTTTAGCCAGACAGACATTTTAGGAAGGCCATCAAAATGCTTCTGGCTTGTAGAGCTACTCTTGGGAAAGCAGGTGAGGCTTGAAATGCATTCTGTAGTTGGCTTTGCTTGTCAGGTTTGATTGCAAGAGGTTAGGATAGGACTGGATGAGCTTTGACTGGGTTTCCAATCTACTGAAAATGTTATTGGGCAGGTCACTGTGCGCCTTGCCCACTCTGCTGGCCTCCCATCCGGGTGGCTGGAGTGACGTGCTGCAAACTGACAACTCGAGGACGTGCAAGCGAGCTGCTCTCTGGAGTGCAGCTGCTCTGCTGGGCATTGCTAAGGTGAAGCTGGAATCTGCTGAGATGCCACTGGCTCTCTGCAATGTGGCAAAGAGGAATTAATGCTTGAATACCTCTGCTGCAGCACTTGAAAGGCACCCTGACACAACACCCACATTGCTAGAGAAGCTCAGTTCCTTCTTTTTCACTCTCTTCCCTTTGTTCAAACTCTGTGAAGCAAAGGAGAACCTTTGGCCTGGATTGTAGAAATTGCTGCATGGTATTGTCTTTTTAGGGGATAAAAAGAAAGCTTATTTCTTATTTCTTCTTTCCCCTCTTCCTGAATCTCTTCTGTGCTTTTCACTGTCTTACAGTCCTATCCCATCTTCTGCTAGGTAATTTTTGTCTTTTAGGACAAATATATTCTCTACTTTGCTGTCACTTTTAGGTTAAAATGATGGTCAGTATGAATGTTAGTCTATTATCTTCTTAAGTTTTGATTTATGTGCATGATTTGGGGGAAAGAGAAAATCTAATTTTAGAAATGTCACTGTTGAACCTTTGGGAACCTAATGCCTATACTCCATTTTGCAGTGGACAGTGTCTGAATGAAAGCACACACAGACCTGATGCATGCTTTAGCCAGTAATAAATGCTGCTTCTCTGTCAGGGATTGGTAAGCAAAGACACATGGATGCTGAAATTTAACTTCTTAGCTGGACCCTACCCTATTGGAAGCAATGGTCTGGAAACACTTTTGAGGACCTGTTGCAGGAGTGTTTACGTTATGTGAGATAGAGATGGACCAGTGTGTGAATAAAGTTTCAGGGCACTCAGGGACCAGAGGGAATTGTCCTACAAGCCACTGGCTGTACCTGCAGTAACCTGGAAGCCTATCTTCTAATGTACAAGAATGAGAAATTCAGTGTTCAGTGTATTTTCTTCATGCCATTGCTATATTGTCTTCCTGATATTAGGGTTTCTGTCAAAAAAAATACTATTGATTTTGTTGTTCTTCTACTAGCATGCATTTATGGAGGCTTAAGACTCTGACTCGCTGCTTACTTTCATGCTGAACAGGTTAAGGTAGGTGGCTTCCAAAACACAGGGTTCAAGAGGGAGGTCAGAGGAATATTTGTGTGTAGTCTTAATGCACAGTCTGTTTAGACAGGTCTTCATATTGATCTTTTTAAACCTCAGCATTCACTCCACTCTCCTTTATTTGTTTTACTTTTTGAAAATATAATGGTTATGAAATGAAGCAGAGTTGCTAATATCTGACAAAGAGGATGGATTTGAGGTTTCTTTTCTACTTTTTTTTTTTTTAACCTTCAGCACAAGTAATTACTTGCTTTAAAAGTATATTACTTTTGAGGCAAAAGTCTCACCAGGAGTTCAACCAGTGATGGAGTTTGAAGTGGCTTAATTGTAGCAATATGAGAATTATTCACTGGCCTGTTGCACTCTATACAGCTGATAAATACCTGTAGAGCACTGAGTGTCATAAACATCACCAATTTTATTCAGAGACAGGAAGCATGATGTTTAAAAGCAAGTAAACCTCCTCTGTCACCCCAGGAAACCTATAGGATAAACAAAAAGCCTTGAGAATTGTACAAGCAACTGTTTGGTAAAGGGAAATATGTCTTGAGATACGGGATGCTTATCGCATGCACCGTGTGCCTCTTCAGCTATTTGAACAGCACAACCCCTCTTATACCAGTTTGCTAATATTCAGCGCTGGCCTGCAGGCAAGTCTTACTCTTCTCCTGCACCTAAAAGCAAAACCAGCTCTTCTCCAACTAACCTTACAGCTTTCACATGAGATCTACTTTTTGCAATGATTCCAAGTAAAGCCTCTTGAGAAGTTTCTGTCTCCTGTTGTGGAGTGATCTTCTGAAAAACCAACAGCTCTTCAGTTTCTCTGCCTCTCCTGGCTTGGTCACCTCTGGAGATGGGGTTTTCTGTGAATGGGATTTAAAAAAAAACAACATTGATTTACTATACAGAAGCTTCTGGCTGATACCTATTATTAAATATCCATGAAAAAGTCCAAACCCCCAAATCTACAAAACTCATGGACGTCTTTATTGAAAGAATACAATTAAGGTTACAAAAAAAGTGTGTGGCAAACACCTGAACTGCTGTTGTTCATGCAGGCTTACTTCAGCCAACAGAGAGAGATTTGTTACACTGCAGTCTTCATTCACATGATGAGATGTTGCGCTCTTTGGTGCAGGAGAATTAATATGACTAAAGACCTTTTATACTTGGAAGGAGTGCATGACTGTGTCATTGACCCGCCTAGATCTATTTCAGGAAGATAGTGAAGCAGTCCTCTGGGCTCCTTACATATTCACTGGAAAGAGGTAGGTGTTTTTAAGAAAGGTCATCAGTGTACCTCTTCAGAGTTAAGACACTGTGTTAGGAAGGCTGTATCCTCCCCTCCAGTCTTCTTGTGTTTTTTTCCAACATAAATAAAAGATTGCATACTCTTCTTCTGTTCTTTCTAACCCAACCTTCTGCTTATTTTATGATGTTGTGAAATGAAGTCTGTACAGAGCACTGATGTCATTGTCTCCTAAGGAGGCAACACCCACTGGCCTTGAAAGCTGTGTGCATCTCCGTCCTTGGCGTGGCACAGACAGGCCGTGTGTGACGGCCAGGTTTGTACCCCTTCTCACAGCCCCCACTGCAGGCAGCACCCGGTGCCTCTTAGGGCTTCCCCCGCAGCTGCCCCACTCCCAGCTGGCTCATTTCTCCCCAGAGATGTGTGTGTCGGGCAGGGGCATGTCACAGGCAGTGGGCTGGAGAGCACGTGAAGGTCTGTATGTTCTCAGTGTGTTGAAACAGTCGAGGGAGGAGGACTGCGTGTTGCAGGCAAAGCTGGCTTTGCAAAAGTCATTAGAAAGTACTTCTGTGGGGAAAGCAAAAGGGTGGGAAAATCCCATCTGTCTTGCTTTGAGAGGTTTGAAATGAAAAGCTAAAGCTCCAAGTGCAGGTCCAGGACATGAGCAGCACCTCCACCCAAAATCCTAATGTCTTCCAAATGAGCCTGGGTTTTAAGCAAGCGTCAGAAGACCTGACCAAGGAAACAGAATGTGAAGGTAGCTCTGTGTTAACCCTGCAGTGGCTGCCACAAGCCCTGTCAGTGATTGGTTTGGGGACCTGCCATAACTCCTTCAGGGAACTGCTATGCTTGCACTGCCACTGCCCACGGGAGGCCACAGTCTGTGGTGCCAGCCTGGAGTGTGTGGTGCAGCTGAGTTATGAGCTGGGGCAGGAGATGGCCTAACAAAGACAGGATGTGCATTGGGGGAGAAGGGGGTGCATGGTTCCAGGAAACACTTGCCATCCTCATGCTGTCTTGCAGCTGGCAGTATAGTCCCATTGTGGTCATAGGACATTAGGAGGTGGAGACTGGTGAAGCCATGTGTTTATTCTGTGATTTTGGGCGAGCTGGTTCCCCTCTCTGCACTTTACCCCAGCAGGTGCTCTCATACCCATTTAAGCATTCCCAAGGCACAGTACCCAACAGGGCTGGGACAGAGGCTCCCATGGTGTTTGTGCAGTGCCTATGAGTGTATGTGTCACAGCTGGTGAAACTAATTGCCACCACTAGACGTAAGGCACAGGCCTGACACAAGTGGGGGAGGGAGAGGAACACTGAGCCATCCTTGTTCTCTAGACATTGTCATTTCTGCTTGTCAGGTATGAATGAATCTAATGGCAGCTGACCCATTGCATGAGCTGTATGGGCAGTAGCTTCCTTGGGACACTTTGTGGAGCTGAATTTGGCTCTTGTTTCCTGGATTAAAGTTCTTCTTGGTGATTGAGCAGCTTCTGTTCCCCATTGGAGCAGGGAGGGGTGAAAGAACAGAAGGGTACAGACAACAGAGAAATCAAGAAGCAGGTTTTTCATGAAGACCTGAATTGTGTTTTACCGTTTCTTAACTATGTCCTCGGTTTTAATGCAATTAGTGTAGTCTGAGGTAATGTGAATTCATTCAACTTCTTTGCCTTAAGGACTAAATTGGTTTCTCAGGGAGATCTGGAAATCCCTTCCCCAACCCATTACTATGCAACCTGATATGATGTGTATAAAGGGGAGCACTGCAACTGAGCTTAAGAGAATAGACTCAGCTGCATGAAAATACCTGCATGTCCAACTCCCACTAATCAGGTATCCAAGTATATTTGTTTTCTGGGCTGAGGTGATGTAATTTGGAGAGAGGGAATAGGGCAAAGAAAGCTTCCCTTTCTTTTCCCTAAAGGAATAAAACCCATTTTTATCAGAAAAAGCAGAACATTTACTTGCATTTATTAAATCAAGCTGCCTTTTCTGGTATTGGCCTATCTCCTTTCCCTTCCAGATGCTGCCCAGGTTCTCCAGTTGGCCTTGCATGTGCATGAGGGGAATGGCATGACCTTGCTGTGTGAGCAGAGCTGCATCAGCTAAGCAAAGGGTATGGGTTATAGAAGGAGACTGAAGTATTTAGACAGACAGTCTTGGGCTGCTCTTGTGAGAAATAAAGGAGGAAACTGCTTTGAAGCAAGAGTCAAGACCAAACAATGTCTTTTTGCAAGAAAAATGAACTTTATATTGTATCAAAACAGTATCTGTATATCCAAATGGAAAACTTCACTTTTTAGCTCAGAACCAAACTTTAATTTTCTGGATGCCAGAATCTCATTGTGGGATTTCTTTGAAAATTAAAAAATGTCAGCCAAAAGCAGACTATTCAGGGTAAAACTCTTGTTTTTCATTTAAAAAAGCAGCCTGAACAGGAGAATCATGTGGTTGTTCCTTGGCATCACAGCATTTGTACAGCAGCACTGGAATGTGCATTCCGTGTGTGAATGAAGAAATGCTCACTTTAACTATCTCTTGGGGCATGCAGGAGGAGGGGATGTGCTGGCATGGATCATTCTGTAAAATGCTAACTATGAAGATAGGAAGGGAATACTTACGCTTGTTTTACTGCTCTGGCAAAATTAAATGTTCTTTTTGTTATTCCCATTAAGAAAGAGGGGAAATACTTTTTCATGAGGGACATAGGTGCTGATTCGCTGTAGTGGAATATTTCCCTTGCTGTTCCTCTGTTGACACTGATTATTTATGCCTCTTGTGCCGTAGTTGCTGTATGAGATTTCTTCCCTGGAAACCCTAACAGCTCCTTGGGGACATGGGACTGTTTCTCACTCCAGGAGACACAGTCTCAGCTGGGCAACTGAAGGCATCCCCAGCACTCCTGTTCCTTCTCCCCCTGTGCCACAGTGGGTAGGATGGCAAGAGAGGATGTTGTGCCACCAAGTGCAGTGTCTGCTCACTGACTCATGGCCAGACAGTTCCAGGGGTGGTGGGCTGAAGAAGGCAAGAGGGAATGACTCTACCTTGCCCTCTCCTGCTCTGTCTGCCTGCTGACTTGCAAGGGAATTGAGTGGCTCAGTGGCTTCAGCTTTTCTTTTCCCATATCTTTTCTCCCAGTTCTACACAGAGGAGTGGGAAAGTGCATCCCTTGGGACTCCCTTGGGTGGACTGTCAAGACTGTAGCATAGTCAAGCCCCAAATAAGCAGTGAAGGAAGTGGGAAAAGACAGGAACTTGGATATTGTGTCACTGTGGGTTCAGCTAAGTGTCTATCTTGGGATATGCTTGTTTGTTTGTTTGGCGTTTTTTCCTTGGTTTTTTTAAGCTTTGGTAGGTCTTTTGCTCTTACTGCTGTTTTTGGCCATCAGCCTGCACATGCATCTAAGCAAAAACAGACTCTTCATTTTTATTTTCTTTAAAAGGAAATCAGAGCTTATTTTAGACACTTAATGTAGGGATGCAAAAAACTTGATGCAGACAGTTCATTATAACCATAACTCTTCCCACCTTATCAAAGCACTGCTGTACATCAAGGTGATCCCAATTCACCCAAGCCCTGCTATGATAAAGCTGTAGAGGTGCTTTGGAGAGGAAAATATCCTCATGTAACCCACTTCACTGTGCCAGGACTAAATGATATGGAGATGGGTGGGAAAGGGGAGGCTCCCAGACCCACACTGCCGTTCAGAGGGGTTCTTGGCTGTTCCTATTTCTATAAGTGGTAGGCTCCATGCATTCCTTCTGTGTGAAAGAGATGATGTGTTCTTTGTCTGTTGTTGTGCCAATATGTAACAATAAACTTTGTTCCTCTTATTTTCAAAACAGATTCATAGTCTGGATAAATATATATATGCGCACACACACACTCACATACACATTTATCCTTCTACATCTTTGAAAATAGTGGTGAAGACTTTATCAACCTGGACCCAAGTATCACAGCAGTATTTTTCAAACTGTTTCTGGTTTTCAGCTCTTCTGGAGATTGTTAAGAGCAGCCCAGGATATAAATAATCTTTCTCACCTTGTTTTACAGTGTTTCTTCCACTTATGTGTCCTTCAGTTTGCTCAGTGGCCTAAACTGGAGACGTGTTTTGTGTTCTTCCAGAATGACTTCTGGAAAGGCAGAAGGAGTATTTCTCAACCTGCATCTAGTTATGCAAAGCACAGCACAGTCATCATGATTATCAATATAATTTATCATCATATAATTAAAACAGAAGACTTCAAATTTTTTATCAGGAAAAGCAGTCCTTTCTCAATCCTTGAACTCAAAAGACATATCCTAAGTAAATCTTGGACATGAATAAAATTTGAGACAAGCAAGGAACAAATGTAAAGTCCCCATTTTTATTTTTTACATTTATATTCTTTACTCCAAAGCAACTTATTTGAGCAAAAGAGTGTGATGTCACCCATCACTTGGTTTTCTTAGCAATTGTCTCTTTGCCTGGGTAATGCCAGTTGTCTTCTGTAAGCAAATGGAATCCTGAGTATTTAATTTCAATAAATCACTCAGATGAGAACTTTCTAAAAAAAAAAAGGGAGGAACTTGCCTACAGTTCTATATAAGGGTGGTCTTCATTGACATTTCCCTAGAGAATGCTGAAGCATATATGGAGGAGTCTGGCAGGATCTCCAACAGCCAAATTCTGCCTTCCCGTGAATGGTCAAAAGTCCCTTTACACCTGTGGGGAATGTGATCTGTCATTACCCCAAATAGTGCTAACTGTTTTCACACCCTGCCTAATAATATTAATTTTCCCCAGATGTCTCCATTTGTTATCCCTGTCAGTGATGGTGTGATGACTGGGGCCAGTTAAAGGCCTTTTCTGGGGAGCTGGCTGCGATTAGGAGGGATAAGGAATTCTTTGCTTGAGATTTGCAAACTAGAAAAACTTGAACATTCATACTTGACACTGATTATACAGGAGGTCCCCTGGAGAGAAATACTATGGGCACCCTGAGGAAAGCAAGCTGGGAGATACAGCTCCGGTTTGCAAGGGAAAACAGAATACTGACTGGGCTTTTGACTAGTGTTTGTTTGTATTCAGTGCTTGCTGAACAAGATAAACACATCCATCCAGGAAATGTTTGAAGGTAGCATCATTTTCTAAGTTGTGTCTAAAGGAACAGTAACACAGTTTAAAAAAAAAAAGTGTCTTCTCCTAAATCTTGTCTCTCTTATTATCATTGTAGTTAGGACAGGATGCTCATGTTGGACAGGATAGTTCCTTCCTCTACTTTATTCTTCCTCTTGTATACAGTTGCAACACTTACATTGCTATTTATGCTTTTCTGCATAGCTCTGATGTTTGCTTTTTTATGACATATTAACATGAAATAAATGCTAGGAACTAATGATGTTGCTTGAGGAAGATATCAGGATATCAGGTAATAGAAAAAATATCAGAAGAGAAAACCCGTTTTAGTCTCAGGGTTACCTATTTCTATGACTCACAGTGAACATAACAATAAATCTGCATGGTGGTGAATTGTCTACTAGAAAGAAGCATGTGAACATTTCCAATACAGTCACCTAATTTTTGCATGCTACAGCTCATCCATAAGAGAGAGCTTGAAGCTAGACTGGTGGGTGTAAATTTCTAAATCAGGGAGCACTTTTTTCTCATAACAAAACTGAGGGTAATTCTGAGGTGGCTATTACAAAATTAGAATGGAATTTAAACAGAAAGAGTTAAGATTCTTACATACCCATTTTTAACTATCCTGCTTACCTAGACATGATTCTGGTCAAAACCACATCATGTGGCTGTTGGTGTGGTAGGAATATTAACATGGAGTGGATCAGATCCTGGCCTCAGCATGGGAGTGATGAGTGCATCCCCTTCTAGAGTGCATACGCCCAGCATTTTTTTTCCTTTCGTATTTTAGACCAAAATGCAATAAAGAAGACAGGTAAACAGGCAGCTGTAAGGGTCCCTGCAATGGTCCCTCAGCACTGGGGAGTCCTACCCCCTGCCCCATTGCATTTCAGAGGTTTTGGATGTATCTGTGGTGGCCTGGAGCTGGGGTAGCTTTGGGGTTGCAGGGAACCCGATTCTTAAACCTTATGACCTTTTCAAGGCTTGATAGGCTGAGAACATGGGAAGATCCCCCTGAAAAGTGAGCACAACTTTGGTTTTATTTACTCCTTTCCTCCTAGACTTCATGTACAACCTTTGTTTCAGCTCCCTCTCATGAGAACATCTTCCACATTTATTGCCTTTAAGCTGGAGCAGTTCTACCTGACAACTTCCCTGTTTTCTCCCAGTTGTATTATTTAAGATGTCTGCAGCCTGTTTAGGCATACCTCGCCTTCCTTTCCTCTGTTGCTCCGCCCTAGCTGGGTAGAGCTTACCTTGATCACCCTCATCATGATTTTGAAAATCATCTACTAGGTCACATCAAAATATTTTATTTTCCAATGAAAATAAGCATAACTTGTCCTCACTTCACCCACCTAATAACTTAGGACCCAGTAAGAGCAAAGATATGCTTTCACTTTTGTTGCCCTTCTCTTGCACTGAGGAAATAATATTCTTTCTCTCTGTCATACAGTGCCTAATACAGAGCATCTGTTTAGCCATCTCCAGAACAAGCCATTGATTTCTAGTTGTTATTGCCATATGTTTATTAACAGAAGTTGTACCCCATCTCTTCTTTCTTTTTTTTTTTAATCTTCTTTGATATATTGGTGGCTTTAATTACATTTTTTCCCACTATAACCCTTAAAATCCCTTGCCTCAACAGAGTGCCGTGTTGTTACGGTACTTAGCATGCTCAGATTTACCTGATTCCTTTCTCAGAGATTAATTTATTTTGTGCTTTTTTGGTGAGCTACAATTTGTGGTGAATGGAGTTACATCTAACTGGTGATCAGTCACAAGTAGTGTTCCCCAAGGATCAGGACTAGGGCCAACCCTGTTTAAATATCTTCACCTGGGTGAGGGGATCGAGTGCACCCTAAGCAAGTTTGCAGACCAAGTTGTGTGGCTGTGGTCTACTGGGCGCTAGGAAGGGTGTGCAGAGGGATCTGGACGGGCTGGGTTGATGAGCTGAGACCAGTGGTATGAGGTTCAATAAGGCAAAGTCCTGTATTTGGGTCATAACAACCCCAGGCAGAGCTGGGGGAGGAGTGCCTGGAAAGCAGCAGAAAAGGACCTGGGGGGCTGGTCAACAGTGGCTGAACATGAGCCAGCAGTGCCCAGGGGCCAAGAAGGCCAATGGTACCTGGCCTGTGTCAGCAATAGTGTGGCCAGCAGGGCCAGGACAGTGATTGTCCCCTGTACTCAGCACTGATGAGGTCACAACTTAAATCCTGTGTCCAGTTCTGGGCCCCTCACTACAAGAAAGAAGAACATTGAGGTGCTGGAGTGCATCCAGAGAAGGAGCTAGGGAAGGGCCTGGAGCACAAGTCTGATGAGTGTCTGAGGAAGCTGGGATTCTTTGGGAGAAAAGGAGGCTCAGGGGAGATGTTATCAACCTCTACAACTACCTGAAAAGAGGTTGTAGCCAGGTAGGGGTCATCCTCTTCTCCCAGGTAACAAGTGACAGAGCAAGAGAAAATGGCTTAAAGTTGTACCAGGGGAGCTTCAGATTAGATACCAAGAAATGTTTTTTTCATGGCAATGGTTGTCAAACATTGGAACAAGCGTGCCAGGAAAGTGGTTGAGTCGCCATCCCTAGAGGTGTTCAAAAAAGTGTGGATGTGACATGTAAGGATGATGTTTAATGATGAACATGCTGGTGGTGCTAAGTCAGTGGTTGGGTTTCATGATCTTAAAGATCTTTTCCAACTTGAAAGATTCTATGATTCTGTGATTTGCTGACTGAACCAAATTCTTCAGCACTGAGGGTGCTCAGCCTAGACTTGCTGCTTAGATCAGAGCCTGAACCCATGTCACGGTATTCTCTTCAGTGCTTCTTCATTGACATCAATGTGCAAGTACAGGCTCAGTGCTGTGAACCAAAAGCAGTTCTAAAGACCACAGTTTATTGCTGCCATAATGTAAGAGCCCTAATCACAGGTACTGTAGGTCATGCCAGTGTTTTGGTCTGACATAGAAACAATGCTTGGGGCAAGTGGGATGGGATAACCCTTGTAAATCTGACCCCTGCATTCAGTACCCTTTTCCCAACATATTTTTTAATATCTTATTTGAACTCTTGCTCCACAGCCACTGTTCTGTCCTTTTACTTTGCAATCCATAACTTTCTATTTGTCTCCGTTAGTCATCTCTGATGCTGGACCTTGTCAAAACTTTGTTTGAAAAATCTAACCTCAATGTGCTATGCAGCATCTGTCGCCCTTTTCTTATCTGCCACAGCAGCATTATCTTCAAAGATATCCAGCAGGTTAGTTAAGCATGACCTCCTGGGTCTAAATGTATGCTGGCTGTCCTTAATCAAACTGTTTTTCCAGGTCTTCTTATGTCATATCTCTGAAAGTGTTTTTTTTTGTGCCAGATGGTAATCCTACCTCTCTGTAATTTCCTGATTCAGTTTTTGACCTCTTTTGGGGGTAGGGGAAGGGAGCCAGAGTGCCACGTTGAGTTTAAAAATTTCTACCAGACTCAGGATACTTTATTACAGTATCTGCTTTACTCCCTCATTTATTACTGTTCTTGCTCAGTCTCATTAATAGGGGCTGACAGTTAGTGGCCACTTAATCCATATTCCACTTTCCAAAACAGTTGGTGTCTCAGAGGGATCACAGGTTTTTATAATTGAGAGGGTACATTGCTGCTTCACCAGAAAACCAAAAGCCAAAACTGAAGTACTCAAAAAGAACAATGTTGTAGCTGCTCTTATTTGCTAAAGGTGAAAAAGCTTGAATAAATGGCTCAGACCTCCTGCACTAGCATGCAGAGCCTTGAGGTTTTGTCAGAGAGATGTGTTGGTGGATACTTAATTTCCTTGAACTGCAGTAGTTATGATGGCAGAAATGGTGTTGGTGCCTTGTTTTGGCCTTGGATAAACTAATTGCAGTGCAGAAACACTACTTTCAAATAAGGTGAGCTGTCCTGTAGGTGATGGACATTTCCCCTTCTGTATGCCAGACTGGAAATTTTTTTTGCTACTCCAGAAAGCCATGCCATTCCTAACTCCTCTTTTCTTATATGCTAATGGACTACAGTCCATAGTTTTGTTTTTTTTTTTTTCACCTTGGTTTATTTTGAAGCTGGTGTCCTGAATGGAGGAACTGAACCGCAGACCAGCTGCATGGATCTCCATTCCTCCTTTTCAGTGAGTCAAAGATTCACATTTCTCAGCTTATCACTGTGGGTGAGACATCATCAGTAAGAAAGATAATTAGTGTGAGTAGGTGTGGAGGGCCTTGTTCTTCCTTGTGGCTCTACAGAAACAGAGAGTAGAAATGAAAGAATAAAGTGACAGATCAATTATATCATAATAGAAAATACTGAAAATATGTATTAGAGAACATGTAAGACAAATGCCATTCTTCACTGATTTCCAAATTCTTGGCTCGTTTCAAAATATTAGATTAGTCCCCTTTAGGTCCATGAGAAATGGAAGCATATTCCTGTGTTTCCATGCTAAATGCTATATTCAAGAGGCTATGATAATATTGAACTAAACCGCTTTCCCTGTCTATTAAATATCCAGAGCAAACGCCTTGCATGCCTCTGCAGGTCAGAGTAACTGGAATTACCTTCACAGAGTGCCCTCATTTGCTTTTTAATTAACCTCCATGCCCTTAATGTTGTGATAATTAAGGGATGTATTTAAGATCTCAGATCAGCAGTGCATGTACTGCAATCAAGTACAGGAGATCTTCTCTGGATAAGGGGATTTGTTGAATCAAGGCCAAACAGCAGACTCTCTTTTCAGTCACTGGGTCAGTATGATGAATGGAGTTTAGCCTTTTTTCACACAGAGCAAAAGCTTGCAGGTAATTTTATGCCTACAGGAGACAGGAGTTTTGCTGTTGATTGCCGCTGCATGAGCAGGTGTTTGTAACATTTAAAGAAAAGTAGGTGTGGAAGGGATTGAGCCACTGGGGCCATAGGATGAACTTGGCCTTGAATAAACCGAGTCTTTCTCTCTGTTCCCGTTCACTGCTGCTTCAGTTAGAAAGCTGCCAATATTTCTAGAGTTTGGGAGGACTGTGGGTCCAGATCAGGCTCCTCAAAGCCCAAAGGGTGGCTAAAATGCTTAGGAGATTCCCAAATAATCATTAACATTTTGGTCCCTTATCTCTGTGAAGTAACTGCATTGTTTTATGCGTTTCTGCCTTTACAGCCCTCCCCCCCTCTAGTTTTGCATTTCTTGCTTTCATATACTAACCTTCTTTAAAGATAGGCCAAAAAAAAAGGCAAAAACATGAATACAAAACTGAGAAAAGTCTTTCAATAAACATTACTACCACAAACCTGCATGCCAGTCTGTTTTGTTACTATAGCAGCAGCACTAGTGAGGTATGTTCAAGCTGTGAGGCCATAAATCACGTGCAAACCTTCTAGCTGTATCCAGAAGGATCTTGTCCTGTTCTTCAATCTTCCCCTACCTGTCTTTACTGTGTAGCTCTGGTTTGGATACTGGCATGTCTGAAGTATAATTTATAGAGGAAATCACTTTCCTCTCCAAACACAAGCCAGAAATGCCAAATTTTATGGCTCCGTCAGCTGAGAAGACATTTTCTCTTGTGAGTCAGCTTCATTCTGAATGTTTAATAGGTACTAGTAAGTGCAGAGGCCTGAAAGCCTCCAACTCATTCTTTTTAAAAATTACCAGAATGTAAATTTATATTTAACATTTGTTTGGAAACAATCCAGAAAAATTTGGATTGCCTCTTCATTGTAAGGCAAGTAACTGTATAAACAGGCTGCTCAGTTTTGTTAGAGGAACAAATGTAGACTGAAATGATTGGCAAGACACAAATAATTGGTTTGGCCAGTGGCCTGGTTTGGCTTTTTGGTCAGTTTGTCTGTCTTTGTTTCTTTCTCCAAATAAAATAAATGAGCTTCCCAGTTCATCTTTCATTTTCAGCAGAGCAAGCCTAGCCAGTCACTTTTCTTCCAGGATTGATCAAAAGATCCAGAAACAGAAATACAACCAAACCATGTGCAGTATTTGAAGGAAGGCTGTCACTTTTTTTTTTAATTAAATTGATTAATTGCAGGAAATTTCAGTTTCTGACTGACATACTATTCTGCAGATGCTCTTCAGAGAAAGGGATTATTCCTTCTAGAAACTTACCATGTGTTGGGTTTCCATGTGTTTGGTATCCTTAGGCCTTTTTCTACATTTTGTCTTGCTTTTTGAAGCAGGGTAGAATATAGGTGAGTAGAAATTTGTGTTAACATAACTCAGCTTTCTGTGGCTCACAGTTATTTTAATGTGATAAAATGCCAGTGGAGCAAACATGCTCTGTGTAGTCTTTTGCTGATGGACGTGACATCTATGCTGGCAAGACTCGAACATCTAATTTCCACTGGCAAATTGGAAGGCTTAAACATGACTAGAGATGACAAGCCATGAGTTTGGTATGAACAACAACATGCCACTCAGAAAATACATAGAGTGAGTTGCAGAATAATGGAGGAAAACATCTTTTTCCAGAATAAAGGAGAAAAACCTTTCCCAGTGACCCCTCCTATCCCTCAGCCCCATCCTCATTTGCTTTGATCTTGGGTAACTTATGAGGAGTCCATATGTATAAATGTGGTTTTTTTCTGGCTGGCTGAGTTTAATTAAAACCGCTGGTCAAAATACTGCTGATGAACAGTTTGATTTTGCAATTCAGAGCAGTTTAGTCTTCATGCTAAATACAAGACTGCAACAGGTTTGGTGACTTTACTGTGTACTGCTCTCCCCATCCTCATCCCCTCTATTTTCTTAGCACTGCAAATGAACTCTGCTTTTCATGACATTCTTTCCTTGTGCATTCCCTTGCCCACTTCTGTAGTGGACATAGGGCATCTGAGATAAGCTTGGAGCAGGTAGCCGCTGGACAGTAAGAGTTCAGTCTTTAATGAATGTGAGATCATTCTGCAAAAATGGCTCCCCTGGTTTTCATGCATCGAAGCAGCTACAATATCAGTATGATACATTGTGTCCCCTGGGCAGTTCACAGATGTCTTATCTCCCCCCTTGCACTGGCTTGAATCTTGTGTATTTCCACTGCACTGTATTGTTTAGACACCTATGTATACTTAATGTACCACCTGGGTTTTATTTTCAAGCTGATTTCCTTTGTGCTTTGGACTTTACTATGGATTCGTGTGGACACACCCAAACACATCCCTCTTTCTGCATGCTTACCTTTTTTTTTGCATAAATACTTTATTTAAACATATGACAAGTGTAGTCTTTTTAGCCATGTATTTGTTCTCATAATTTGTGCTGAAGATAATCCATTACATTATTTAGCAAGGAGACTAAAAGTTTGTACTTTTTGTTTTTACTGCCTTTGTGCACCGTTCAAGATTTCTGTGGTGGGATGTACATCTTTGCATGTGACATACTTGCATCACACATGTTTATGATTATCTTGGAGTACATTCCTAGGTTTCTGCACCAGTGGAATGAACTGCATTTAGTTTGCAGTTCTGACCTTCTCACCTGCACTCTGCTCACTATAATCTTACTCTGCAGGAATTGCTTTGAACACTTCAATTCAATAAGGCCGTTTTTATACAACACACTATTTTCTAATAAAAATAACCTGCTATAAAAATACTTTTTCTTTTTTCCCCTTCACCATGTCTTGCAGCCTCCACTGAGTCACAGCAAGGAATGAATATTGTGCTCATCTAAAACTTAAGAGCTACAGGCTTAGGACTGTATATATTAAGAACAGATTATCTCATGAATCAGCTAGGCTAGAGCAGATGTTTCACCAAGGTCCTTGAAAGCTTTCTTTTGCAGCTGGCAGGAATAAGGAAATGTTATCACACCTTAGAAATAAAAGAATTATGTGGTTCAAGATGTAGGATAGAAATTATTTGTCCTACTGGGGAAAAGCAGACTAAGACAAAGGACAAGGCAAAGGGGGAGGCCAGAAGATGAGCCAGGTTGTCTCTTTGCCTTTCTCTTCCATTTGTTCTGTTCATTGTCATGAGAAGAATGGTGGAATTGCTGTTCAGGGCCCTGCTCAAACTCTCCCATTTCTGTGAGCATCCCCATTCGAAGTACCTATGGCTTTTATTTTCTAGAACTTACATTTTTCCTCCAAATGATCTGTTAGGGATTCAATCCAAGAAGTTTGAGTACCATTTAATTGTATCTAGTAAAAGATAACTGGTACAGTAGTTGTTACAGAAAACTTATTCAATTTTTAATCCGAATATGAAAATATTTGGTTACAAGCTCATGTTGGAACGGCGTGTATAGATATTGTCACCCAGTCACTAGCAGGAAAACAGTGCATTGTGTTGTCTGTCTATACACACTGCACTTTGAACACTGGCCAGTTTTCTGTACTTTCTAACTACTACGTTGAACTCAATAAAGTAATATAATATATGGTATTTTAAAATGTTTAGCAGTGGCACGCAGAGCAGATGTTTTGGGAATACATTTTTAAGTAGAGATAGCAGCTGATGGTGACTGCATTGGTGCAGTGAAACAGTAGGCACTGGCCAGGGGGGGTCTCTCATCCTGCCTCCTCCTCCTCCCAATATTTAGTTTGATGGTGCAGAAACTCAACAGTAAAGTCACAGGCTAAATCAGCTGTCTGTCAAGAGAGTCTTCTAATTTTCTTTAATGTGCCCAAAAGGGTAAGGCAATTCATTTCCAAAATGCAGAGGGAGGAGTGAGAATGTGGCTCTGCTTGCTCTAGTACTGGGGAACCATGGGATGTGCCCTGAGCAGACCCAGCAAGGAAGGAGACAGAGATAAGGTGGTTCCATGTGTTTGTTTATACCCAGTCTAGGCGTAATGTAGATCCTTTTAACTGTGGGACAACTCTGATGTAAGGATTGAAATGTGATTTGACTAAGAGTAAGTCTGATTGCCCTGACTTCATAATTAAGTGAGACTTAGTCGGTCTGCCTCTGACTAAGTATAACTGCATCAAAAATACAGCAACCAGTCTGTGCACAGGGCTGGTTCCAGGGGACTGATGTGGCTCTGCTGGTTCACATTTGTTCCAAAAACAGCACCAGGGTAACTTTGCACTGGCAGGCTTTGTGCAAGATCGGGTGTCGTTCATCCTCCCACAGCTGGCATGAGGCCAGCACAAACTCCGTATCATGTGTTCTAGCTAATTCATCTTAAATGTGATTATGTGCCCTGGGCTGATCCAGATCAAATGTGTACTGAGAGCAAAGAGCCAGGATTAATGATCATGGAGGTGTGACCTGAATTCAACCATGGATGAGAAAACTTGTGATAAAGTCTGGTTTCTCTGACAGAACTGATCAACAATTCTTTCATTGGGGACCAGGCCTGTGAGCAGGAAAGGACCAAGTCACTCACAGGAAAGGTTTTTCAAGGTGGTGATGCCACTTTGCTCCTCTCCAAAGGTGCCTGTGTTTATTCTCCTCCTTTGGACTATGTAACTGTACACATGGAAATTAGGAGATCTCTGTAAAGTACCAGCTTCTGTTTTGCTGTGGTCTCTTCAGATCTGATGACAAAAAGTTCAACCCTTCAATAGGGTTCAGGGCAGACCTGAGTCTCTCCTAAATTCTGTATTTAAGAGCCTCTTTTTAAACAAAGCTGCTGCAAGATTCTCTCTTTCTTTCCTCAATTTGAGGTCAGGGCTGCTGAATGTGCTCCTGGCACATCTCCACACTGGAATGCAGAAGAGTCTTTCTGTGCCTCTTGTCTACCAGCCTGTGATGATCACTCTCCAGCGTCCCAGCAGCTCTCCACTGCTCAGCCATGTGGTTCACGTCTTTCACAGGTGCCTGTGATGGAAAACTCTTTGAGTGGGAAACCTCTCAGGACATGGCTTTTCCAGGCAGGTCACTGCCAGGAGGACAGGAAGAGAAGGAGGATCTGTAACCCAGAGGACCTTCTGACTGCAGAGCCATTATAAGGCGTGAAAGTTCCCTGGGGGAGAGGAAAAACCTTGGGTGTTAGTCCTAGCATTGCAAAGGCTACAGCAATGGAGAGCATACAGTGGTGGTCTCCTATCTGCTTACAATCCACTTGCAACTGCCCAAACATCAGTGTTGTAAAATGAAGCTCAGATGGTGGCTGGAGAGAGTCCAAGGCTGCCTGAGCTCATTATGGAAAGCTGGAGGTAGTTTTGCAGTGAGAAAGGCGCAGAGGTACCTGTTTTGGAAACGTAGCCGTACTTCATTGTGCTTCTCCACCCTGATCCTCATGCCAAAAGCCCCATGTCACCTTTGGCTCCTCTTGCTCTCATGTCCCAAACCATCTGCAGTAGCAGCTTTGTCCAGACTCCCGTCTTCCACCCAGAACGTACCCATCTCCCTAAATACCATGCCTCTTCTTCTACAGTCTTCCTTCTTTCATCTCCCTCTCTCTAGCCATGTTGTCACCAGCTTTCAATGGCTGCCTCTGTTTCCTCCCTTCATGCTCAAGCATCCTTATCCCCTCAGAGTTTTTCTCCTCTGCATGCTTTGCTTCCATACTCCTCTGACTCATTTGCCCCACCAGTGCTGCTAACCTTGCCCACAGATTTTTATTTTTCTTTTACCAACCATACTTTAGATATGAAATCTACAGTTGATCTTTAAGTAAAGTCATTTCCTGGCCCTGAAGACACACCTTCACTCTGTTTTCTACATAGAATTACGCAGCTGAGAGACAGTGTATGAGAGGAGTCAGCACATTGTAATATTTCAGATATACAAATTGAAGCATTTGCTTACACTTTTCTTACCATACCTTTGCATATTACTTTGGCACACAGTGGTGAAATACTTAGATCACAAACTCCCCCAGGCAGAGAGCAGGTCCTCCTATCTGCTTTTTACTTGATGCTGGTATAGTTATCACATCAGCTTCACATGATGGTAATTGGACCTGAAAATGGAGGGATTTTTTTTCCTCCCATAAAGTTTGTGAGGTTTCAATGAAGTACATTCTCTAACATCTAAATATATTGCTTCTGAAATAGTGCCAGGGCACTTTATGACTTTTATAATTACAGATACTTAAGGCTTCCACTCTTCACTTTAGCCTGGTCAAGCCAAAGGTTCCCATGTGGTAAAGGGACACAGCCCATCCTAGATGGGGACATGATATGGAATTGTGAGACGTGCAGGATATGACCCCAGGGTGAGACCATGAGCAACATAGGGAAATAGTTCCCCAGGTTCACTCCAGCATCAGTAACACCTCTGCTTTACAGGATTTTGTGTACTTTTTCAGTAGAAAAGAGAAGTTTTCTGCATAATTGTTTTCCAGAGGAAAAATTTATATCAGTTCTCGTAGTAACAGTAACTGAACCTTGATCTGCTGCATTTTGCACCTCCAGGATCTGTGGAGCCATTGTGGAAGGCTGTACATAGCTGAACAGCATTGAAGACTCTACATCTCTTACTGTACATAGTGGGAATGGAAAGCACCATTTAGAGAAAATAAAGGTGGTCAGACTATGCAAAATTAGCAACAAAATCAAGGGAAGTTTGGAAATTCATTCCATTATCATATTTCTAACCCATTTTTAAAGTGACCTGGGAAATACAATCTCTCAGTGTTGGAGGCTACTGGCACAAACCACCTCTCGTTCATATATCAGACACTGAAGGATGAGAAACAGTTTCATTTTTTAAAAATCAAATTAAAAACACTGGAAATATCTGTGTGTGCAACTGCCAGTGGGCAAATTTAAAGTAGTGGATTGCTCTTCAGTATTAATCATGTTAATTTATATCTAGATGTGACTCATTTATTACTTATGAAAATCAAAGCAGAATGATTTTCTTTATGTAGGGAGAGGGCAAGTGTATGTGCATGTGTATGCATTATCAAAATAAAGTTACTTCATCAGGCATACTTCTTTGCTGCCTTTCATCCTTGCAATCCACAGAACTAGAATTAAAGTAAAATCAGTTTTCAGTGCTTTCATTTTTCATTTATTTATTTATTTATGCTAAGGATTGCCTATCCCAGTAGTTTCCTTCATTTGTTTCCTGAGGATTTCTCAAGTCAAGATGTCTGACAGAACTACAGGAGGTTTTACATTCAGCATTTTGATGTTTCCCATGTTCTGTTCATTTTCAGAAATTATCACAAGAATAGCTTGAACCAGTTTGACCTGTTTGTACATCTCATAGCACAATGGGGCTCTAATTGAGGCATCACAGATTACTGAGCTGATGCCATTATTATTTAAAAGTAAGTAGGTACCTATTAGGAATATTTATTCCCTGTCTTCTATCAAGAAAACAATCTTCTAAAGAGAGTTGTGTTTTTGTCTTATTTAGAGTATTGATTACCTACTGCTTTGAAATAAAAGGAGATTTATATGCTCTGCTGCTAGATAATCTGTGAAGGACTTTTATGGTAAGATTGAGCCCCCAGGCTGGGAGCCAAGAAGAGAGAGGATGTTTTGCAGCTTGGCTTTACCTTTCTCACATGATTCATTGGATGCTATTTACATCTCTTTGTACCTCTGCTGAGTTCTCGATTTCACAAGAAAGTTGTAATAGTTGTAATTGTCAGGATGCTGAGTTCTCTGGCCTCCTGGGCCTGCAGGAATTCTTGCCATGATAAGGAGAAAATGTGCAGATAGTTCTGCTTTGCTGGCAACCTCAGGTGTGCAGAAGTCATGTCCAAGTCACCTGAGGTTTGCTTAAAAAGAAAAGAAAGAAAAAAAAGCCATTATTGTTATTACTGTTCTAGGTCTTGAAACATTTTGAAGTGTTTCAAGTCTTTTTCATTAATCTGCAGTGAGATTAGCTGGAAGAAAGTTAGTTTGAAATCAAAACAGGGTTTCAGGCAATCAGGTGATACTAAGACCTGAGGCTTCTGGCAAACCAGCAGACACTGTAGTTAAAATGGCAAGGGTCAATGTCTAGTACATTACAACTAGTCCACAGTTCTGTAGATCATCAAATTATTAAGTTTGGAAAAGATCTCTAAGATCACTGAATCCAACCATTAGGATGTTCTTCCCAAGAGAAGAAACATGGAACATGCAGGAGGAGCAGTGAAGGAACCTGCATGTTTCATAGTGGCAGCAGTAGTTTCCTAAAGCTCCCCTCAGCCTTGATAAATGGAGATATTGCAGGAATTTGTAGGCAGGAAAAAAAAGCACAGTCTGAAAAGAAAAGCAGAGTGGATCTTCCTGCTTTCAGACACAGGCAGAGAAGGGGTTGCGAAGATGCTGAAGAATTTAAAATTCCTATCAGTGTGTCAATAGGAGTGTTTTGCATTGCTTTGTACTGGACTGCATCTGAAGGAAGCACTGAGTAACGTTTCTGGTAGCAGAGGTGGAGGTAAAGGAGCACTGTATCCCAAGCTTTTAATGAAGTAGTAACACCATACTTTGTGTTGGCGTGAGCAGCTCCAAGTGCAGGCTGTGCATTCTCCACAGCCCAGAATTCCCTCCCTACTCCATGCTGCTTACAGATCTCCTTGCTGAAAACACTGCTTTTCCTGCCAGCAGCATGTGCAGTCGAAACCTGGTCCTACCTAGTGTTGTTTGGTTGTTTAATGTACACATCAACTTTGACTCGGTGGAGGATGGGAGCAGAACTTGTAAGGATTCAAAGAAGATGATAAAATAAAGCTCTTCAAGAGCAGCATAAGAAACACAGATGAGGAGGATTTTCTGCTGCTGTATGCTTTCACAGCCCCATTCACCTCAGGTGGCCAGTGGCACCAGGCAGGGTGCTGGCATGAGCTTTCCAGGCACCACAGCATGAGGGCAGGGCCCCATCGGACAGACGCACCCTTGCCAACATGTGGCCTGGCTGGCAGCACAGTCCTGATTTTTGGGGTAAAAAGATGAAAATTTCAAAAGCTGAAAGCTTCCATGAGTGATTTTTTTTCTCCAAGTTGCTGCAAAATTAGTGTTTCCTCTGGGCACAGTGAGATGCTTTACCAAAATTGCTGGTGCTGGCACATGAGGAGATGGCTGCCACTGGCAGAGCAACCTGCTGAACACCTGCCCCACAGTTAGGGCCTGTGAGCTTGAAGCTGCTGTGCACTGAAAAACCCCATTTGGGTTATAAAGCCCTGGAAGGAGAGCATTCCAGCTTGTGGCAGTACCTGCAGGAACTTTTCCCTGTGTCCTCTCTAAAAATCAGTTCTATGAAATTCATGTGGTTGCTTTTTCTTTAATCTCTTTGCTTGAATGAGTATTGTAGTGAAGTAGAGACAGGGCAGGAGGTGGTGTGGGGGTGGTTGGGAACCCCTGCCTTGGTGCTTGCCAGCAGTTTTGCTGCTGACAAGAGTTTGGACCTCACAGCTTGTGCCCAGTGTCCACTGTAGGCTGCATTTTCTCTAGGAAAATCACCTATGGAGCTTTATTGAGTCTACAAAAACCCAGTCGGGGTCTAGGAGTGACATGTACTTAAAATGAAATAAATGAGGATGTCACTTGAGTTCAGCCTTTTCCAGAGTTGTCGGAGATTAATGGTTTATTTCAAATTCCTGACATAGTTCTCAGTCTCAGATTCTGGCTGCATCTGTTAATCCTCCTGGCTATGTGAAAATCTGGCAAATAGGAATACTAAAGTTTCAAAAGGCAGAACATGAATTAAGATCTCCTCTAGATAATTTTCCAAACTTTTTAAATTGAGATTTAAAAATTACTTCCATTCTGGCTTGAAGTGTAAGTCACAGTTTTTGCATTGCCTGGGGCAGACAGTGCTGCATAGTCTACATGTTTTGAAATTTCCAGTCATTTGCTATGTGTGTGCATGATTTTATTAATTGGATTATATTCTGAGTGTACATGTACTGCTCTATATTTATGGAAAAATATAAAAAATAAAGTATTGCTTATAATATTCCCATAGAGAAAAGCAACTGATAAAACAGGTTTAAATAATTTGCCCCCAAAGTGGTAGTTAAGAGATGGGGCTTGAACTGTTACTATTTTGTTCTACACAAGTTATTTCTAGATGGGATTGATCTTTTTCCTCCAAGGCTCTTATTATGATCTGAAATTCCCATTTATTTTAATTTTCTTCCTTTTCCTGTCATTGAGCATCTCCTTTTGAAAAGGCTGTCATAATGTGTTGGGTGGAAACTCAGTTTTGCATAGTAATGCTAATATACCATTGTTCTCACCGGTTTTGTAGTGGGTTTCTCCAAACTCCAGGGTAATTCTTGTCTGGGCTGATGAGGTTTCACATTTGTTCTTCTACTCAGTGCCTGTGTACACCAGGTGTTTAAATATATTTTGCAACATGTAAGTGGCCCTTGGCCTGCAATACCGTATTGCCATGTTTGCACCCAACAGAGCTCTGATTTCCTCAATTTATGACCCATCAAAGTTTTCTGTTTTACTACAAGCAGTTGCTGCTTAGCTGGGAACAACTTTGGAAGGGTTGAAATAGAGAAAGCTAGAAAGGAAATTGTGCTGCAAACAGCTTCAGTGTTACAAGCCCAGCATTTTTGCCATCACAGCATTGCTGCGTTTATGGTATAGGTTTGGATTGTGTTACATCAGCTAAGGTCTTTGTTTTCCGTGGCAGTGCAAAGAAGAGCTGCTGGAAAGGGCTGCAGGGTGTCACAAGGAGCAGCACTGTGCCCCCTTCTGCATGCTCCTCTTGCAGAGCTTACCTGGCAGAAAACATGCAATGATTTCTTTAGGTCAGCTTAGATGTTGTCTGTACCAGTGGGGCAACAGGCACTAGGCAGGGACACTTGGAAACTCCTTCTGCCCCTGGCTTCCCTTCTGCTATGTTTAATTTCCTTTCTATAAGTGCCATAGCCCTCAAAGAGGGATAAACCTCACAGCAGTAAGCCTAATAGTGATATTGGAGATGTGTAATAATTTTAGGTTTGAGCAGCACATGAAACAGGTCAAACATGCAAGAGTAATTTTTCTCTCCAAATTTTTCAGCTCTAGCATTTCCTAAAATTCTCCGCTTAGTGACTAAGAAAGTTCAGAGAGGAAAATGGCTCCTGTGCAGTGGAAGTATTTCCTCTGCTGCAATTCTGGCAGCTCATGTGAGCTTGTAATTCCTTAAGCCTTGACCCACACTTGTCACTAAAAGAAATTGTCTGAGGATGAAAAAGCTGTTTTTTTAAAAAAAGGCTATTTGATTTGTGTTTTTGCTTAAAGGACATTTGCCCTTTTTACATCCAGTGCATTCATTATATGTTTCCATAGAGCAATTCTATCCTTTCAGTCAGGATGACCTTTATTTTATATTTAAATGCAACATCAAAACAAGGAATAAAAAATAAGTAACATGAGTTCTTCTTCAGATTTCCTTCGCTGCCTCACTCTCTGCACATGAATGCAAAATGGCAGCTGCCACTGCAGCACAGTTGAGAGTTCCCATTTAAAAATGCAGTGCTTACAAAAGAAGCTGAAACAGCCATAAGCTACAAAACCCAACATCTGATAAATGGAAAAGGACAAAATCAGGTCATGGAGGCAGCGCATATCTTTTGCCCTTGTATCGCATCTTTTATCTGTGGATCTGGAGTCACCATGCAGGCATCATCCTGCCTCCTGGGTGAAGTGGGAAGGGGCAGCAAGGACATTGGATCCCAGGGAGATGGGGCAGCTGTGTGGTAGGATACTGCACCATTTTTGTAAGAGGGGAGATAAAGAATTTCAGGCCTGGCTGAAGCTGAAAATGACATTTCGTTAGGCACAGGTAATTAACTGAACTGGAATTAATGCTCCTGTGTGCTACAAAAAGTGCCCTAGGATTTTAATCAAGGCTATTAGTCAGCATATTGGTGAAGCAACACTGAATTCTGCAGCCCTCCTTATGCGGCAGTCTCAGTTGATTAAAAATTCACCAAGAGCCTTCATTTTACTTCAACTGCACCTCCAAAAGCACCACGTGGCAGAAACATTTTGCCAGGTCCCAGCAGTCACAAGGGGCATCCCTGTGAATGGGCAGCTCTTCACCTGGGGGCAGTGCAGAGGGATTCCTTCCAGCCCAGGAGCCCCCAGGCGGGCTCAGCCCTGCCTGCCCTGGACCCCCAGATGAGGAGCCCCAGGCAAGCAGGGGGGGCAGGTGAGAAGCTGTGCTTTTACTCTTGCTGCTGATCTATCTAGTGCAGAAAGATAAAGCATGTTTGCATTTATGCGGTGCCACATTAGAAGGAGCCCTCATGGGTGAGTTCCTGGTTGCCCAAAAATGGACTGGAAGGAGAGGATGCCTGACACTGGGAAAAGCAAATGGATGCCTTCCCCACTGGCACTGTTCCCTCTGCATTTCAGAGGATTTCTGGCCCATTCATGCGTGACTGCTCATAGCCAGTGAAGTTACAGCACCATAAGCCAGGAGTTACAGTGTTAGGCATATTTTATATTTCTAAGTTAGTGACTGGCAGTTTATGATTTTGGCTATTTTGCCATTCAGCCTAAAGTGTTATGGTATTGCCCAAAATTAAATTTGAACACTTGCATGTGCATGCATGGAAATGTGTGTACGTGTGCAAATGCACCACTTTCCATTGTGTATCTGAGTGACTGCTGTGTGCAAGCTCTGATCTTTATTGATAGGTGGAGCAGAACCCTGATGCTTGGGATTGGGAAGTTCATACCTGCTGAAGGACACTGCCCAGTTCAAAACAGGAATACAAATCACCTCTAGGTTTATGTTTTCACGCTTAGATTTTTTGAGGAATGAGCTATGGCAACACCAGCTCCCTTTGCAAAGTATCTTTTGTGTGCTCTTTTAGTAAAAGATTGTCTTGCTTCACCTGTGTGGCAGGGTAGGACAGCACCCACAGACTTTCCTGCCAGCTGAAGAGTGGTACCAACCCTGATAAGTCAGGAGACTGGCCTTGGCTGGATATTGTTGAGAGCTTCTGGAGTAAAAATCAGTTAGTTCTTTTTGTCTCTGAAATTCCCATTAATCTGTTCTCAGCTTCTCTCCATTCCTACTGCCATACCTGGCTTTTAAAAGCAAGACACCTTTGGTCTCTACCAAACACAAAGAAAGATACATGAAACAGAACCTATAATTGCTCTTCTAAGAGTGGTTTTTCCCCCTCGCCCCCTTTTCCTGCTGTTTGGTCACCTTTATTTTTCCCTCTTTCCCACAGATTTGATGTCTTTGCTCATCATTTTAACTGTCAACAGTACACAGCAAGCTTTGTGGAGCAGGGACCTTGGATCTGGTTTTGATCTTACATTCACAGATGAAAAGGGAGTTACTCTAAGTTTCTGGTGGTGTAATTGAGAGCAGAATTGAACCGTCCTCAGAGATATCAGGAACATGGCATCCACCCCTCGCATCACGGGAGTGCTCATTAGTGCCATAGTGACTCTGCAGAGAGACTCTGAGAGTTAACTTGTCACACATATCTGTGTGTGTTGGTCTGTCCTTCCTCCCTCTCTGTTCTTTTTTTACTCCCTGGCATTTAATTTAGGATTAACTACTATTTATTTACACTATATTGCAAACTAATTACCAAACAAAGACCAGAAAATTAATTTTTCTAATTCCTTCCTCCCTTCCTCCCTTCCTCCCTCCCTCTTTCCCTTCCCTCCCTCCCTCCCTCCCTCTCTCCCTCCCTCTCTTCTTCCCCCATCCTTGGTTAAGGGTGAATTTTACTGCAGCGACCTTCCTTGCAGATGTCACCATGAAGTGCTAGAGGAGCACATAAGGGTCTTAAATATATCCATATCAGGGCAAATGAATATTTGCTCCAGGTCATTTTTGGCTGGTAAGGAGCCAGCCCAGCTTGATGCAAGTTCCCTTTGGTTTTCCCCATTGCAGGAAGCATGTCAAGGCGAGGGATATTGCATTCCAGTGGCTGAAGAGCACTACACTTGGATCTGCCTTCACAACATAATGGCTTCTGAGAAACCATTGCACGTCAGCACTCATTAACAGCCCCCAGTTTGCTCTGGTTTCTGCCAGCAGCGGATTCGGCTCTAGGTTTGGTGAAAGCAACACAGTGGCTTAGAGCTGACCTGGGCACAAGCCGAGAGGCTTTGGAGTGAAGGAGACACTGCAATCTTAATTAGGGGTGGGTCTGCCTTATTTCTGCTGTAATTCTTTGGTAGCCGACACGGTTATACCATAAATGAATGCTGTTTTGAATCGGACGTGTCTGGAGAGAGAGATGAAAGGCTAATACCGGGAAATAATCTCTTGTGACTGATTCTGGCGAGTCAGTGCTTTTCTCAGTGTTCTTAAAGGCTATTTACAAATAGCAGAAACGGGAAAAAAAGTGTTAAAATTCTTGCTGGTATTTGCATCTGGATCGTCAATTTGAATTTGAAGAAATGGGACCAGCTCTAGTTCTTGACCTACACTTGCAATGCTTAATTCTCTGTGGCGACTATGATGGATGCAAACGCGCTGGAGCTGGCATTAAATCAGGGCTAACTGGGGAGCTGCAGCAGCACAGAGCTTACTGCTTGAATATTTAGCTGCCTTGTCAAGCAGGCTCTGCTGCATCTGCTGAGCTGGGTGCTTTCTTGTCTCCACTGCTAGCAAGCATCCGAGGCACTGAGCATTGAGTCCCTGTGTGCTTGTGGCCACAGGAACCATTTTCCCTCCAATGTGATAGCATCTGCACTCACAGGTATGACATGGCCCCTGGGGGGCTGCTGCTGAGGGAGCTGATTTTACCCTTCCCATTGCCCTGGCTGTGCATACCTGCCCCTGTGCTGTAATTCGTTTTTGCAAGATTAGTTTCAGCCTGGATTAGTTCCCCTGGTCTGGCTCACCACAGACCTGCGCAAATGCTTGTGCCAGCACAAGGCAGAGCAAATGTGGGGACGAAGGAGCACAAAAGGATGTCTTGGAGAAATGGGGCTGGGGAAAAGCAACTGTGAGCTTTTTACCTTTTGCTCTCACTTGCTTCTTTTTGTTTGATGAAGAGATATTGCTGTTGTGTCTCCTTGTTTGCTTTTCATTTCCGTCCTCAGCCTAATTACAGAAATGGAGGAATGGTGATAGGTATTATACCTAAAGGCCAACTTATCTGTGAAGGAGCCCAACTGCTTTTAGTCACTGCATTTTGCTTCCAGGGCTTCATATAATTCACTACTGAATGGTTTCCCCCATCTGCCTGGCAAGTTTGGCTAAGCATTCTTCCAGTAGTCCCCATATGTACCTGCCACCCATCAGTGCCACCGGCCCCCTTTGCTGCCTCAGCTGAACCCCAGTGCTCAGCCTGCAGCCAGGGTCTGCTGCTGAGCTGCGCAGGAGCCAAATAATGTCTTGGTGGTGATCTGTGAATCTCTGAGAATCCCTTCTTTGTAGTTATTTCTCAGCAGCGCTATTGCCTTTAAATACATGCACTGCCATGTGCTCTTGCCATCGGAAAGCACCACTGTGCAGGTCTGGGTGATGGACTGCTTTGTATGAGGACTCCCAGGAGACCTCCTTGCCTGTTTCCCCCACTGCAGCACAAGCTGATGAGGATGGGTTTTATTTTTCTGAGCACATCAGGCCTTCTAGCACAGCATGATGTTATGCATACTGTCAACCACTTTGGGATGCTTGTCAAGGAGGGGTGCAGTGCAAGCTGAAATGCTGCTCTAATTTTTGCATTATCTCTCTTGTTGCAAATGTCATTATTTAATTGGGCTGTGCAGTATTTTCAGGGGAAGTATTTTGAAGGGAAGTCACAGTGTTTCTGCATCTCAATGCCTCTATAACATCTGGGCTAGCTGAGCAAAACATGCAATAAAAAAGCAGAATTAGTGGCTTGGGCCCAACAAATGAAATGGCTTCAGCAACTTCAGACAGGCTCCATATTTGGCCATGATGTGTTGTTGTTCCTCTCACTGCAACCATTGCCATAAAAGGGTGGCTGACCAGTCGGTTTCCAAGGAAAAGTGTGACCACCTTTACTACAACATATGGACTAATCCTTGCAGGATCCTTAAGAAAACAAGTTTAGTGTTTTTAAATCATTGAGTGGGTGAGTCTTTGCAGCCCTGCACAGATAACTGCTGCTTTTCTGCTTTTTTATGATGGGTCTTTTGGCAGTATCAAGAAAAAGAGATTTAGATCCATGCTATCCTTAAAAAATAAGTCATATTCAACTCCTTCCATTTTCCAGAGGAAAGTCCCAACCACTTATCAGATTTCTAGAGTGTTGTAAAAAGGATTGTCAAATAAATCCCCACATTTTCCCTCTGCTGTTAGTTCATGCACTAACTACTTTCATTTTTTGCCTAGTGGACTTTCATTTCTATCAGCACTTTCCTTTCCCAGAACCCAAAATTACACAAGACTTGTGGTGGTGTTGGAGATAGGAAAGTCCAGAATGCTTTGCTATGTTGCCTTTGCAGTAAGGATTTATTTATTTTACCTTTCAAATAGTGACCCTAAAGTCACTATTATTTAAATAATACTGTCTGTAGCTGCTGGCTGTTGCTTTTTTATTGCCAAAGTATTTTTCTTTTACTTAAAGGCCTGTACTTGTTGGTAACAAGTATATGAAGTGCTCTGACATGTGAAGTACCTCCTGAAGGGAGGACTAGGCTGTTCATATTGTACTGTATTAAAATGAATATTTTCTAAGTTATTGCAGGGTTTAGAAGTTAAAATAACCAGAGGCCTGTTGTTGCCAAGTTCTATGTGAGTAATATCTCATCTTTAGGTAAATAAGATTTAATAATGCTGCTCAGGTTTGGCGCAATCCCACCAGGCTTGCTCAGGTTGTGTGGGATGTTCACCTGGAGGACAGCTGGTTGCTTTCAGTGGAGCTGTTGCGTTTGCTACCTTTGCCAAGACCAGTTACTCAGATAGGTCTCGGCAGACTTGAACCTGGTGCTGCTCTGACCTGACTTGTAACACTTCCCTGCAGAGCCCAGATGAAGAAAGAGGTCACCCTGAGCTCCACTGCTGGATTCCCCCTTGCACCATCATGGGACAGAGACAGAGATTCAGGTCTCTATTGGAATTCAGTGAAATAAATACCTTGCACAGGTTGTTAAAATGGAATGGTTTGAATCTGTCCCTCATTTCCAAGGGAATAAAGGCATGCAGCTCATTTTTAGAAATTTATTTTATGGACAGAGAAAGAATTTTTATGGCTTGCAAGATGTTACTTTTTCACAGACACCTATAGAAAAACATCATAAATTTTTAGTTCTTTAATTCTTCTTTTCTCCTAATTAGTAAAGAAATAGCCAGCTATACTTTCTGAGAGGCTTATCTGTATCTGATAGCTTTTAATTGAATTTCATCATGTGTTTGTAGATGAAGGGCTTTTCTTTCAAACATGTCTGCTTGAGGATAGAGTCATCATATGAAGAAATTCTCCACATTAATAACAATTATTGTTATAAAATAAAAATGTGAAATTGCACTAAACAGACTGGTTTTTTTCTTGCTAAGTATAAGTAGACATTAAAGTGGATCTAGGAGGCTAGTAGAAGGCCTCGCTCCCTCTCACATAACTGTACTTTTGCAGATTTTCCAAATCTCTTGTCCATTCTAGAGCATTAGGGAAGAGTAAAGGTTATTTTTTTGTTTGTCTTTGGGTTTCTTTTCTTCTGTGTTGAAGCCCAACCCACTTAAGGACTTAATTTAATCCCTTATCTCTTCCCAAATTAGTTGCTAATCTTCTAGGGAGTCCTGGAGGAATGCACCCACCCCCCATGGTAATCAGAGCAGGTACAGAGCAGGGTATCTGTTGCTCTGCAGGATTATGCATCCCAGGGTCCTCCTCATTCAACACTTAGGCAGCTTGCAGAGGGTCCTCCAACTTGCAAATGCTCAACAGAAGGAAAAGCAAAAGGCATTGCTTGGCAAGAGGGTGAGAGTAGGTGACAGCTGTTCTTCCAGTGTGTGGTAAAGCTGAAGGCTGGTGGGCACTGTAGAACAACAGGACACTGGTGAGCTGTGCTCTGCTGGCTGTGAAGGGAGAAGAGAGCCAATCAAAAGCAGAGCAAACAAGACCATTCAAAGTCACAGCAAGAGAGGGCAATGGAAACTAGGGGCAAGAAGAAAAGACATTTGAGCTACTGGAGTGTACCCAACAGACAAACTGCATTTTTTCAGGCTGAACAACTGAAGAGCTGCATTGCAAGAGCCTGTGCTTTTCCTCCCCTGCTAGTCATCCCCTTATCAGTGGCAATGTGCACATTTGAGAACTACGTTAGTCTGGAAAGCCATAACTCTGACACGTCTGGCACACACATGCTTATGTGCCAGTGAGAACCTTCTACTCTAGTGCATAATGACTGGAGTGACTTCTGCAGTGCTTTTGGTAAATGCAGGCTGGAGAAGATCACAGAAAGAACATCATCACGAGCTCTGATTGAGACTACTTTTTTTCTGTTTTTAAGGAAAGACTTCTCCTCTCCCCCCTGTCTGTGCCCCCAGCTCCTCCTCTCCTTCCCTAGCATCACCCTTTACCAATATCCAACACTCTTGGTAGATATAGAAGTTAATGTAATGACTTGGTTTTGTTTGTTGGCAGGCAGGAAGGAATGCCATGCTTGGTGGCACGTATTTCAGAGGCATTTAATAATTGTCAGTGTCCCGCAGTTTTGTGAAATGCAGTAACAGCCTTTATCCTATGCAATGCCCACGCTGATAAACCCAGCAGAATTTCCCAGCATCTGTGCCTGGATGTGTGCCTCAGGCACGTCCTAACTCCTTGCTGGGGCACGACCAGAGCACACACCTTTCTTTCCCATTCCGTGCTGTGCCAAGGAGTTGGAGCACGCAGGCTGGATGGGAGCACCACATCATTCTAGCAGATCTCATGCATGTCCCTTGAGGCTTCCCTACCAGATAACCTCGATACAAATCACTGTGGCACAAAGGGAAGCTGACAGAGAATGGGATTTGTAACACTCTGCCAAGGGAATAGTGCTCAGGTGTCAGCTTCGTGCTGAGGTGCGGAGGTGAAGGTGAGAGAAGGAATAAGGATGCTCCCATGAATGGCTGTTTATATCCTACAGACTGCAGGATCTGGAAGTGGTGTGCACCAGCTCAAGTAGTTTGGCTGCCAGATGAAGAGCTGGGTGAGATGCCAACACACCAGTTATAACTGATGAAGGTAGGAACTGTGCAACTGGAATGAGGCAGGGCGAAGTCCCACAGTTAAAAATGCTGTGCAATAGAGCAACATAAATCATAATTGCTAGGAAAAGCCCTGCAGGTAAAGGATGTGGGCACAGGCAAAATGCTGCAGCAGCTAAAAAACACCATAAGGAACAATGACTTTGAAGCTCTGGTTTCCTCAAAGACTCAGTAAGCCATGTACAAAATGAATGCTGGGCATGACCAGCCATCTGAATCTCAGGCATGGTTAGTTAGAAAGATGAGTGAGGATTTGGAAAGGGACATATGTACTGTGCTAACCTTATCTGCTGAGAGCATTTCTTAAGTGAAATAGGTGGAAAAGATTTGCAAAATAATATTTTTCAGGGGAAAGGTTGGAGAAAAAAGAAATCATCCTACCCATAACACATTTTTATTCTTGTGACGTCTTAACTCTTATAAGGGTTTATGGAACCAGAAATACAATACTACCATCACATAAAGGCTTTCAATGCTAAGATATTAGTTCCTTCTAAAACAATACTGAACACATAGGCCAGGCAATCTCTCAAAAGTATGTGCACAGTTTCTGTGCATGTTCATGTTGTTATTTTCTGGTACAAATAGTTCTGCATGCATAACCATATACAAATTTGGTATGATTAATTATTCAGATACCAGTATGAAGTGCTAAGAGCCTTAGGAAAAAAAAGAGCACAAGGTCCTTGCTCTACAGATTTTTTGCACAGAAAAGGTGAAGTAGGAAGGAATTGTGAAGGCCAGGTCTGATAATGTAGGTCTATAAATTTAGTGTAGGAAGGCTGCATCATCCATTTTAATATATTCTGAACTTTTGAATTTTCCAGCTTGTCAAAGGAAAAATGGGATAAATATTTATCTTCCCCAAATGATCTCTGGTTAGGCTTATCTTGACTATATAGATTGCAAATCAAAATATAAATCATGAGCCTTTCTAATGCAAATACCCATTGTTAACATTTGTCAGACAGAGAGAGAAAACACTCAGTCTTCTCTCGTCTTTTTGGAGGATGAAAACAAATCACACAAGTAAGTAATGCTGAAAGTGTCAATATTCTTTGAAGTCTTTGAGCAGCATTGAAACCTGAAGGTGAACTGTCTTTAAACATAAATAAAAAAATTGCTGGCATACTAATGACCCAAAGCCACCATTTTGTAGGAATTGTCATACACTGAAAGGTTTGTGTCATACACTGAAAGTACTGGAATAGGCTGACCGGGGAAATGGTGGAGTCACCAGCTCTGGAGGTATTTAAAAGATGAGTATATGTGGCACTTGGGGACATGGTCCAGTGGTGGACTCGACAGTTCTGGGTTAACAGTTGGATGGGATGATCTCATAGTTATTTTTTAACCGAAATGATTCTATGATTCTAAGAGTAACCCTGGCACAACAGCAACTGGAATTGTGGGATTTCATGTTTCTGTTGTAAGGCATGATCTCCAAGAGAGAGAAAAAAAAGCAGAAAATTGAAAAGTTTATATTGGCCACATCAGGAGGAAGTCAGAGGAAAGCTAAATTAGGTAATTGAGGAAATATTTCAGACAATTTTCTACCCCTGGAGGGCTCTAAGTTTCTTTTTTGAAAGCTGTCACTTTGTAAATATGAGGTACTTGGAATTCTTAAGTTATTACTGTCACCAACTTGGAGAGGCTTTTCTAACTGGCATACTTCGCTGAGAAGGGTTAGTGAAGGGATTTTGTAATTTTTTTTTCCTCCTAATCTGGAGAATATTACCTAACTCTCAATCACAGCTTCATAAATATGGCTGAATAGTATCATCACAATCTCAGTGACTATGGCAGGAGAGGATAGTATCTAAATAAACCAAAACAAACTCGGTATCTATGAACATGGCAGTCTTACCCTTTCTAGTTTTGAATCTGTCTGATTTCCTTCCTCCCTCCCTCTCCCTTTCTCCCCCTTTTTTTCTTATCCAGTCTGGCTATTATTTTTTCACTTAAAGGTGCTCAAATTTTCTTACTTTTTTTGTAGTATATGGAAAAGTAGATCCCTGGCATTTGAGAATCTTGTTTTTTGCATGCCTTTGACATAATCATAAAATGCATATAGCAGAAAAATATATAGAGAAGTCTCCCGGCTGCAGCAGGAGGCTTGAAATGAGAATTGAGGCTGTGTCTGCAGGAG
The DNA here is from genome assembly GCA_013397315.1 of Donacobius atricapilla. Lineage (NCBI taxonomy): Eukaryota > Metazoa > Chordata > Aves > Passeriformes > Mimidae > Donacobius > Donacobius atricapilla. The sequence continues at coordinate 156,561 of WBMY01013587.1, read as the reverse complement.
AAATGGATCTTCCATAGTTCCCTTATTTAGTGGTAGCAGGCCTGGTGGTCTTCAGTGGCAGAGGCCTCACAGAGTTGCTCCTAGGTGATTGTATCCATTTTCATAGGAAATCTCATGGACTTGTAGAAATAGAATTAAAAAGTATTTTCAGAGTACCAAGGATCTAGTTGGAAGTACGTAAATCTGATGGTTTGGTCAAGTGCTAGTTAAACACCTCTAGCTGTGGATGATCCTTGGAGCTTATATTCTTTCTGAGATCCACGAGTGATCAGTGTGTCTGCTGACCTTAAATGGCACAGGGTGATGTAGCTGAGAAAGCCAGCTCAGTCCCTCTGGCCTTTGGCCAGGCTGCACCAGCACAGTGTGGGGAGAGACTTGCCTGGGGTCTTGACCTGCTTACGGTCCAACCTCCTCCCATAGCCCTTGATGCTGTAGACTTCAAATATGTCACTGTTCCTGAGGTCTTTCATCTCTCATATGTCCTGGGAGATGGGGAGGGGTATGTATTCAGTAGAGATAAATTATTTGTACCTGGTCCATGTGGGAAACTTCTGTGGCTTGGCAGATTTAGTCTAATGTCTCTCTCTATCAAAACTGTGATGTACATGTAGATGTTTATTGTACACGTTTGTGTGTTGTTACCATCCCAATTGTGAACTAATGTTTAGCTCACAATTTTGTCTGGAAATTCTTGTTTCTCACTGTAAAATCCATTCTTTCCCCCAGTTTTCTGTTCTGGATCAACAGCAGCTTGATCAGTATATATTTGTGTATGACTGGTACAGTAGGTCCTATAAAAGTAGGTACCCTGCATGATATCACAGTGGAAGGTAACAAGAATTCCCAGTCAAGAATAGAAAAAGTCTAAGTAGGTGTCTATAATGTAGACCATGTCTTTCCTGTATCTTTCCTTTAGGGCTTCTCTCTTATCTCAAGTAAAAATCAGATCACTTTGGACAGTCAGAAGTTGTAATCTCTTATTTCTCTACATTTTTTCACTTTTTGTCCTTAAAAAGGAACCATAGTCTGCAAATGAGACCTCAGTTTCCATCTCATGCTTCCATATTGATGAGAAGAAATGAAGGATGAGCATACTGAGGTTGCATGGCTATGCTCTGATCCATCATTGCAGAGAATGCAGGGATGCACTTGCACAGAAATGTTGCCTTTCCTGCACTGTTGTTTGTTGATTTTCAAACTGAGAGAGCCCAGAAGGGCTGTGCAGCTTTCAAGCTCTGCCAGGTTCTTGTTGGGTCCCTGCCTGGATGAGGAGGGACGTTTAAGTGCATGTGGGGGTGAGGAGGCTCTTTGTTTCAGTGCTTATTTGACATGAGGTCAGCAACGTTGAACAAGTCATAAAGAGCGTGGCTGGAGAGAAAGTCCAAGTTCAGCTGCCTTTGCTGTGGGGCTGATGTCAGAAGGATTTACCGAGCTCTGGGGACTTTTGTTTGGAAAGATGGACTGCTTTTCCAGAGACAATGGCTGTGCTGGGGCTGGGGCTGGGAGCAGTGGGAGACAGGCACACGGCCACTGAATGGGCCCAGCCGCTGTGCAGATGGAGGGATCAGCCAGCAAAACAAAAGTAAAGCTGCTGCCAGCACATTGCTGAAAGGAGAGGGGCAGGACTATGCACCCAGGCTGGGGTGGGAGCTGCCTGTGTGGGTGCTGGGGAGTCAGAGGGGCTTTGCAATGATGTTGCTTCCCTGAAAGGAAGAGCGCAGCCCTCATTTCAAGCAGGGAAAATGAAAGCAGGCCTGGCTGCTGACTCTCAGCCTCGGAAGCGTCAAATCCCAGCAGGGAATAGCATCACCCTCATACCTGCCCCGCCATTTCTGTAAGGTTTTCACTGCATAGCAGGGTTCCAGTGAAATTGCTAGGATCACTCTTTCACTGAAGCAAATCCTGTGCCTCTGTGGGCAAGCTGTGGCTTCCAAGGATTTTGTGATTTTGTTCCCAGAGGCTAAAATGGTATTTGTGAATCACAAATTCACAAGGTAAGTTGAAGAAGACATCTTTGCAGGTAGAGTGTTTGGTTTCTTTCTACTTCAAGTGAGGCCACAGCCACTACAAGCCAAGCAAGGAATGCTCATGGGGACCAAATCTCTGCCTCATGCTGGCAAATCACACAGGCTGGGGGCAGAGTCAGGTGAGCCCAGTGCCAGGGCAAGGCCCTGACACGCTTGCCTGTTTGGAGGAGCAAGGTACCAAACACTATGGAGGGGTGCCTTGTTGTCTGGCCTGCCCAGTCATTCATAAAGATGTTTCTTCATAGAATCATAGAGTGTTTTGCTTTGGAAGGGACTTGAAAGATCACTTAGTTCTAACCACCCTGCCATGGGCAAGGACACCTTCCGCTAGAGCAGGTTGATCAAAGCCCCATCCAATCTGGCCTTGATTGAATTGCTTTCTTTGCTCTTGGAAAACATCCTTCCTTTTGAAGACATCAAAATATCTTCTTTTGCCTTGGTGGTGGAGTAGGTCATGTCTGTTGGTAGAGTTTTAACTCTGACAGAGTGGAAGGGTTGGCCAATACCATGCCAGGAGATGACTTTAAGGGAAAGAGCAATGATGTAGGCAGTCTTTTGAGTTGCTTTGAAGAATTTCTAGGATTTCACTACTCTAAAATTTACAGGACTTCTAATTCTTAGCTGTAGTCAATTTTGGCCAGATTTTGACCATTTGTTCTTGTACCAACTTCCATCGTCTGTCTTTATTTTTGACCTTTATCTCCACAGTCAATTTTGAGAAGGCACCAATATAATCCCTCAGCCTTCATCTTGGAAGACGAAAGCTGAAGACTTCTAGCCTTCTCTTCTAATACAGGTTCAAAAATCCCCAGTTCCTTGTAGTTTTTCTGTTCCACACCTTAGCTTAAGAACATTCTTGTAAATCTTAGCCCAAATGGACTGTGGGATTTTATGTGATACATCCCTGTATGTTTTACTAGGCTAACATAAATGTGTTTATGACTATGTAGAGTGCATGCACACATGCATACTGAAGGTTTGACATCTGAGAATTGTTATACATATCACATTTTTATACTTATCTATATTTTCTTCAACAGTTTGATTTATTTTTAACTCCTTGCTATATCAAAGAGCAGAAGTGACTTTGTAATTTTGGAGAGTCCCAAATCAAAATTACACATCACAGTTCATATAGAAAAAGAACCAAGTACAGCCTTGGAAATCCCACTAATCTATGGTTTTCATCTCTTAGAAAGAAATACTTGCTGAAGTAATTTTACCCTTGTCAGAGATGCAAGTGAAAGAAAGTGTTTCCAGAGAAGTTGGTATCTCAGAGATACAGAGTTTCAGAAGAATTAAAAAAGGTTACTCTTTTAATTGCAGAGAGTATTCCTGGCTTGAATGGTGGGGCATTTGAATATGGGTTTTTAAAAGCAATGTTGGGAAATGAGAGCAGATAGAATAGGAATATGTTCATGAGCAAAGGGCAGCAGCCACTGCAAATGCCCCTCTTTTCCACTGTGGTCCTGTGAGGTGAGCTCTTCCCAGCTGATCCATGGTGCTCAGAGCTATTGCCATGCTGCCCAGCCGGGAAATCCTTTAGTCTTGGTTCCCATGGGCATGAGACATGCTCCTTCTTAATACTGCCTCCATTTGGAAGCTGAATACCACCTCACTGAACCTCGAAGGCCATTTTATTCCAAAGCTACTCTCTAACACTAATGTTATTTAGTGTGTAAAAATACTGTGTTTTCTATCTCTCTTTTTACAATGCAGTGGTTTAACTGGGGGCAAGTATACTGAACCCAGCCTGTGGCACACTTCAGTTTCCCAGAGAGATACTGGAAACATATATGTATTCCTGTTCTGCACTGACTTAGAGCTGACCAAGGTCTAGCTTGTCTTGCCTCAATTCCACTCTGCCATTTCTTGGCTTCCCACAAGTTCAATTGGTAATTATGTCAAGGAGAGGGGACTTTGCCAATTGTAAGGATGCTTGGGCTGTGTGCTGTCTCCCCAAATATGTTTATGACAGCTTTGCACTGCCAGACTGTTTATCAGTGACTCTAGTCCCAAATCTTCCTATAAACAGAATGATAGTCATTTGAGATAACTAATCTCGACAGTAAGGCAAAGACTGCTTTCTAAAGTTTTGCACCACGGGGAAGGTCCATCTGCTTCTATAAAACAAAAGTTTATATGCCAGCATCATACTCCTGATGATTATGCCAAAAAGGGAGCTCTCTTCAGTGATCTTCCTACTTTCCTGTGATATGATTCCCTAGAACTCTCCAGCAAACTTCCAAGTCTGTCATATTGCCAAAAATTCAATAGTTATTAGATTGAGAAGGAGGGTGTCCCAACTGATTGATATGATGTGCTTATTTCAACAGATTTCAGCAGGTCTCTAGAGCCAAAGGTGTTAATGTGACCTTGACATGGTGAGGTGTTTAGTGGTCAAGTGAGGTTTCAGAGTCTGAGCACAGAAATCTCTGACTGCTTGGGCATGTTGCCAACAACTTCCATTAAAGTCTCTGACTTATAAAGACTTCACATTATCACATAATATTCACTTTACCATACTACATTGTTAAAGATACAGATGAAAAAGAAGGGGAGCAACTGAAGGCATCTGAAAGATGTTTTATGGACAGATCTCATTTTGCTTCTGAAGTATATTCTGTTTTCCTTTAGCTATGGAGGTTTACAAGGAAAATCCAGTTTAGGAACTTAGAATTAGCATTAAATATAGCGTTAAAGATCATCTTGTTGGAAGGCAAAGTCACCCAAGATAAGCTGGAATAGTTACTGCTTTTTGTTGCTTGAAAGATAAAGAAAGAAAAAAGGCACATAGATATTATAAAAAAATGCTACTTCCATTGCTGTTTCAGAGAATCTTGGCAGCCTCAGCACGGGAGGAAGGCTGAACACAGCCTTATCATTCACTTCAAGACTTGGCAAATTAGGACCAGCATTAAGCTGTTCTTGACTGCTTTTAGCTGTCTTTTTGGTTATGAGCTCACTACAAAATTGTCAATGAAATGCTGTTGACAGCTGGCTGGGCTTCCTTAGACAAAAGGAGAAAAGAGAGAATTAAAAGTGGAAGAGTCTTTCATTTTGCTCAGAGCTTGGACTAGCATTCATTGTGCAAATTTTTATGTTCATAAATAGTTGCACTTAACAAACAAAGGTCTATCGGTTTCCCTGAAAGTTTTTGTGTGTCAGGAGCAGGGAGGGAGCAGGATATTTTGGTCTGGCCTAGACATGGACTGAAAATAGGCAGTGGGGAGCATCTTCAGATGTACAACTTCTTTGCTGCATTTACGAACACTCCATCATTGAAAGAGCAGCCTGGCCTCAACTCAGCATTAAGCCTTAGGGAAAACTCTTGGGGAAGCTTGGCTTGTGTCACCAATGCATGGTCAATAATTCATCCATTTGTTGGACATAGTCATGGTGTGGGCAAGAGTCACAGTCTCAGGAACTGAGGCTGGATGAGGCCTACCCTGTCATTGGAAGAGGAACAGGTTCAGTCCCTTCCCAGAAACTCTAGCCAGAAGATTTGTTGCATCTTTTAACTAATTAAAAATGTTCATATTATAATTAGGTCTTTCATTTTGTCCATATATTGATGAACTGATCCGGCTTTCAGTTTACAGTTGGCAAACAAGACTTGCCTACCTGGCCCAGGCTGAAATTGAATGAATTTCCTGGAGGTAGATGAGAAGGGAGTTTGTTCAATTGAGGGCATTGTGGCAGGCAGCTGCCACATTGTAAAGGAAATCTTTTTATAACCATTAGAATAGATTTTTCCTTGGTGCTCTGCCTCTGCTCATCTTAAATCACCACTATTAGGAGGCAAGCATCCGACATCCGTCATACTTACAGCCATGAGAGTTTTACTTCATGTGCATTTTAAATTCCTGTTTGTTGAGAGCTGTTTTCAGGCACCTGGTGGATTTCCTTCTCTTCAGAAAGTGGTTTTTAGATTGTAATGTGAGAGAAACAGGGCTGCGGATGCACACCCACAATTTAATTTGATCGAATCATAATTTGTCAAAGGAAGAATGGATATAGACATAAACTTTAATGACACTCAAATAAGAAAATAAAAATTAAAAATGTGTGCCCAATGGTGCACTACAGTTGCACACCTGCATCATCTCATGTATCTCTGCATACACATTTTCAATGCCAATGCAAATATCACGGTGCGCATTTACACAGCCAGTTTGGATGTTAGGTTTCATTTACACAGGACTAAACATAAAAATGACTGTCTATCTGTCAACTTTCTCTCTCCCTCTGTGCAGACATATCAATGATGAAATGAATTGCAGAAATTTATGAGCAAAAATCTCAGGAAAATTGGAATGGGTTATGCAATAAACATTTAACTGCATACATAGAAGTTTATTGGTGCATCATTGCATCTTTCAACACAGAATTTGAGGTTATGAAACATGAATAAACATTGTAATTGTGAAGTTTCTAAATACAAGCAGTTGGAGATTGATAGTGAGGCTTGAGAAAATGGCTATTTGACTTTTTCATGGAATTAAATAGGCTAGTAAGAAAAATCTGATGGGGTGTATAAATTTAGGAATTACTGATCAGCAGAACAAATTAAACATATCCCTATGTTTAAAAAGCAATTGTTTGATTTAATCTGACTACTGGTATACTGAGTATCAGAAGAAGATGAATCCAGACTCTTCTCATTGGTATCTTGTGACAGGACAAACTCAAATGACAGGAAATACCATCTGAAAACAAGAAATAGCTTTTCTATGGTGAATGTAATCAAGCACTGGAGCAGGTTGCCCAAAGAGGTTTTGTAGTCTCCATCCATGCTAAACATGGCTGTGAGAAACCATCTGCAGCTGCCCCTGCCCTGAATAAGGGTGGGCCTGGATGTGCTCCAGATGTGCTTTCCAGCCTCTGTCTGAGCCTGATCAAGAGAATTTCTGTGCCCTGTGAGTTGTTAACACTGTACCAGAAAACATTTCTTCTGAGGAGCTCTCTGAAAGCATTCTGGTATGTTTGGAAGTTAGGCACTTAAATTTCAGCTGGTTATCTGGCTTCTGTTATGGCCAGTGTCAGTTTATAGAGGAGCCACCCATTCTGCATTTTGGGTGTTTAAGGTGGACGAGAATGTATGATCTTGTGAAGGTCTCTGTTCTTCTTTCTTGACCAACTCAGACATAGAGGTCTAGCTTCTAGATTCCCCCAGCTGGGTGATTCCTGCCAAGTTTCTCTCAGTGCCTGCCCAGCTATGATGCATGCAAAATTAGTGAGCACCTGGGAAAGTACCAACCATAAACGCACAGTGCCAGCTGCACTTTCTCCCTGTGCAAAATGGGAATGTGTCACTGAGCCAGGTTTGTAAAGCATGTCAAGAGCTGAGAACAGACATTCCCTGGGGTACTCTGGCTCTGCACAGCAGCAGTTCAGAGCAGCAAGAGTAGGCACAAAAATTAAGAGTCAGTGCTGAGAGCTTGTCTCTACACTGTGCCTGTTACAGGGACTCACCAGACCCAGTCTTGCAGACGGAGCACCTTTCAGCAGATGGAATATGTTAGATGTGTTCTTCAAGCACATCCTGCAGTTTGATTTTGTATGAGAGTAATCCAGTTTGCATGCTCCCAAAGCACTCTATGATGTTAACCAAGACGTGTGAGAATAAGAAGGGAATTCACTCTCAAAGCACATTTGTGATCACGCCACAAAAATGCAGGCGTGCCTCATGAAAGTTAAAGATCAAAATAATTAAAAATAATTTTTAAAATGAGCAAAAATTGACAAAGTGCATTGCTTTTATATTATTAAGAGAATCAGCTTAAGGCAGGTGATAATACAGTAGGGGATGAGTTTATCAGTACATCATAGAATCATGAATCATAGAATGAGTTGGACCGGGACTTAAAGATCACCCAGTTCCAAATCCCCCTGCCACAGGCTGAAATGCCTTCCAATAGACCAGGCTGCTCAAAGAGCCCTCCAGTCTTGCCTTGAGCACTTCCAGGGAAGGGGCATGCACAGCTTCTCTGGGCAATCTGTTCCAGTGTCTCACCACCCTCACAGTAAAGAACTTCTTTCTAATATCGAATTTAAACCTACTCTCTTCTGATTTAAAGCCATTGCCTCTTGTCCTATCCCTACATGCCCTTGTCAAAGGTTCCTTTCCAGCTCTCCTGTAGCCCCCTGAAAGTACTGAAAGGTCACAATAAGGTCATCTCAGAGCTGTCTCGTCTCCAGGTTGAACAGCTCCAATTCCCACCCTGTTCTTATAGGAGAGGTGCTCCAGCCCTCTAATCATCTTGGCCTCCTCTGGACTTGCTGCGGTAGGTTGATGACCTTGTGCAGAGGACCCCAGAGCTGGATGCAGCACCCCACCTTTTCTGATGCAGCCCAAGAGACATTTGACTCCTTGAGCTGCCAGTGCACATTGCCAGGCCATGTCCAGCCTCTCACCCACCAGCACCCCAAGTCCTTCTTGACTGGGCTGCTCTTGATCCATTCATTGCCCAGCTTAGATTGACACCAGGGGTTGTCCTGGTCCAGGTGCAGCTCCTTGCACTTGGTTTTCTCAAACTGCATGATGCTGCCATGTGCCCACTTTTTGTCCAGGTTCCTTTGGACAGTATCCCATCCTACAGGAGTGTCAATATATGGTTCATTCTGCCTAAAATGTAATTTTCAGAGGTACAGAAATTGTTCAAGAAAAGGGATTAGATTTGATTAGTATTTTTGACAGAAAAGAGGAGGCAGTGTGACTTTACAAAGTCAAAACATTTCATTGCAGCAATTTTCTGAACACAAAAATATGTCATTTTCAGATTTGATAAATGAAATTTTTCAACCTTTAATTCTGAAACTGTGTGTTCATTTAAATATATGATCTGAATTTTGTAAAATCAGGAGGGTTTTAAACTGTACTAAGTATACCAAAACAGAAGCAAGGATTTGGTTTTAGTCTAGTGCAATATAATCTGCATCTTTTGGTGGTATATGAAATACTTCTTTTTCGCTGGAGCTATAAAGAAAGAATTTTGGATGAATAGCAGGTGTTTCAGTTGATCATTGAATGTATTTCCTATCCATACCACCTGACAATTGTATGTGGCATTTATTCAGCTCTGCAAAATGCAACTGTGAGTTTTGCAGACAAGAGGATAATTTGCTTTAGGTAAATTCTATCAATAATTTTTATCTTCATTTTGGAAAAATAAAAAATTAAAAACCCCAGAGGATATGGTAGTCTGGGAAATTCTGGGAATTCTGCCTAGTTTTGTGGCACAGATTTTGACCACATATGCTTATATAGATAATTGTGGCTTCTCTGCTCTAGTACAGCAGGAATTTCCAGGAATGTCACTGCATTTAGTTGTGCACTAAGTATTCTCGTACTATGATTTTCATAGTTGCTACTAGATACTGGGTTTTCTTCTCAATAATGGCAGCCACAGCTCAGCCATGGACTTCACAATCTTAAGTTTAGTTCCACTTTCATTTTAAATGTAATAAAGCTATTATTCCAAGTGGATGCCTGTAACAAAATAGGATCAGTTTCCCTCCATCCTTTGCATAGATGTTGCCATTATTTTTTTGCAGCTAAAAACTTCACCTGTGAACAGATCCACATCCTGCATCAGTCTGCAGATAGGTGGGTTAGCACCTGGCAGAGGAGTTTCTGTGTGCAGGAGCTTCCCCCCCCATTTAGATGTTGCTTTTCACCATTGTTCACATCCCCTACCAGTTGCACAAAAAAGGTGTGCAAGCACTGTTACTAAAGGTGCCATGCTGTGAATCCATCTCAAGGCAAGGGGCGCTGCCAGTAGCAGTCTGGTGTCACTGCCTTTGTGATGAGACCCAAAGTGGGAGCTCCTGGCACTGGGAAAGGGAAGGTAGAGGTGGAGTAACCAAGAGTTACACTCTTCCCTTACAGTGACATGGATGGATTCACACATATTGGTGCAGTCCCTCTTGGTCACACATTAAGTTTTCAGAAATACACAGAAGATGAGATTTCCCTAAAAATGCAAACAAGATATCACAGAAATTCACTCTCACAGTTTGCATGACCTCTAATTCTGTCTTGAATCACCCAGCTTATCCAGAATTGGAGGGCCTGGATCTCTCTGGGTGGCATGTTCCGTCCTGCCACAGAGTAGAAAACACTGGCACTCACCTGGGATTGTAATGTAGGTCATGCATGTTGCAGCACAGCAGCTGAGCAAATGAGAGCACTGCCAAATGGGTCTGTGGATGGTCCTGAGAGAAACAACAGTTCCCTTTATTGGCACCTCTCTACCTCCCCCTTTTTTCATTTTCCTCTCTCTCCAAATCCAATGATGTATTAAACAAATACCATGGCTGTCAAAAAATGTGCTGGTTCTGTTTTCTGTTGGTGCCTACCCACTTCAGAGCCTAGAGAGTTTGGATACCTGCAGCATAGACGAAGTTCGGACTCTGTCTCTTCGAAATATGCACTGCTTCAATTTCCGTCCTTACCTCTGTATGTTCTTGATGTATGCAGAGCTGTTGATTAATTGGAGGGAGGAGATGCTCTGTTCTGTTTTAGGTTGGCCATATATGAGACTGAATTTTAATACTCTGAATACTTGGGGGACACTTGTGAGTACTCATATGTGAATGTGTATTTGTGTGGGTCCAAGCAGGGATTTTATTGAGATTTTTGAAGGGTTTTGAGTGTGGCTGACTCTGCATCAGTGCAGGACCAGAATGCTGGCTTTGCAAAACTCTTGAAAGCCTGGGGAGATGAAGTGAAAAGCTTCCCTTTACTGGTAGGAATTCAGGAGACAGCCGTGTTAGTCAGGTGACACTGTTGACAGGGAAGGTGTACGGTTACAGGGGCCTTTGCTATGTATATGATTTAGTGACTTAGTAGCATGTGGGACTCTTAGGACAGATGACCTGTGAACAAGACATTGAGATGTCTTGGAGGAAAATATATAGATGAAAGGAAATTTCCTCACTGGTACTCCATTGGAACTAGGAAAGAATGTTCGTACTGCAAGAAACCAAGTCAGTAACTCTGTCTCCAAGTTGCTTTTCCTCCGCTGTTCAGAAGGAAGTTGGAGGAAAGGCAGAGAGATGAAGTGCTCATCCTCAGTACTCACGTGGCGTTGTGAGGACCTGGGAGTATGTGCCATGGGTTGCTCTGTCACAAAAGCTTATCTTCACAGTACACAACTACTTCTCCCAGGGTGCAGCAGAAGTACAAGCCAGCCCTGATAAGGGGGAAAAAAAAAGCAGAAGTTAGCATCAAATGTCCTTTTTCATTTCAGTTGCTTTCCAGGTTGCCATGCACCAAATTGTCTGTTTATTTGCCCCTGGAGCACTTAGTTCTAGTGTGCATGATTATATACTACTTTTTTGGCCCTGTTTGGAGACAATGAGTGGGTGTGTTTGTTCTGGTAGCTTGAGGGTAAGAAATAGCAAAAGAGGTACCATCTCCTCTGTAGCTGGGAGGAAGGTGAGCACTGATTCTGTTATTACAAGACTCCATCCTGGGGTTTGCCGTCTCCATGCATGGACATGCATGAATAAGAGGAAGAGCAGGGAAATGAGTAAATGGAAATAGAACAGCTACTGAGCACGTTTAAATGTTTAATGTTATTTTCAAGGCAGCCTCTTTCATTTCACAAAGGACACTGCTGCTTGCATGTTTGAGGATAATTCACCCATAAAACTTAGCCCACTGCCAGAATGGGATATGGGTGTCACGTCCCAGTACACTATACTGCTTTGCAAATTATTGTGTCTTTTCAGAAAAAGAAGGGAAAAGGTTGTGAGTTGGGTGCATAAAACTCTGAGAAATGTACTTTCAGTGAGAGGATAATCTGACTCTCAGAAAACAGAAGATGTGAACCCAGCTACTGAACTTGCCCCCATAGTGTTCTGGGCCACAATGGAACTATTTCTGTTAAAACTGTAAGACCATAATGTTTCCAGATCTTATTAGAAACAGCAGAGAGAGAAGCTTAATTTTCATACTTGGCTAGAGCAGTTTTAGTTAGGTTTCTGGTGGCAGTTTCCTCACTTCCTCACTTCACCCATTATTCCCACAGGGGGACTTGGAAGGTATGCAGTGGAAAAGATATTTATAATTCACTGCTGAGTCCCACAAAAATATCCACAAATTGGCACAATCTAAAATCCAGGGGCACAGCCATTTTATTCTCCTGTCTCATACTGTCTCTTAGCCAAGACTGAGTCTTTCAAATCCTGTCACTTAAGATTGTATCATTCTCTCTGCTGACTTTCCCTTGAAAGGAGGGATGGTTTCTCTCCAAGACCCCAGAACCCAGAGGGGAAATACAAGAAAAACTGGGAAAAAATAGGCTATCTACCTAGATTTGCCCTCAAACCTAAACCAGACCAATAAACCACAAAGTTGGTGTCTTCGAAGATGGAAGGGCCAGGCAGAAACTATCACCAGCAGCCAGGGATGAATGTGCTGGAGGGGTGCAGCAAGGAGCCCATGGGCAAACCCTGTCTGCAGAGGACAGAGGGAACTGCCTGGCACCCACAGCTGCCCCCAGTACTTCTTTTATTGCAAAGGGGAGCAGTGGCTGGCCCAGCTCCTGGGAAACCCACACCCTGCATTGCTGCCTATCTATTGCTCTTCTATCCTATTCTGAATGTTTTCTTTCACTGGGCTGAGTTGGTTTTGTTTGGTTTGTCTTCTAGGACAGCATACTTCCTGAGAGGATCAAATTAAGATGCATCACCAACTGCATTTTTTATTCCTTCATTGTTTTCTTCCAGTCCTCATTTTTTCATTCTCCTTCTCTGTGGATAGATTTTAGGCATGATACTCGGTGACACTGAAAGCAATTTATGAGCTGGAACAACAAGTAAACCACAGGAAACTTACTGCAATTTAGAAAAGACTGGGAAAGCAGGGTGGCAAGCAGCAGCTGTTATCACAACTGAAATAGGCTGCAGGACATAGCTGATGGTTTCTGTGGGAGAAGCAGGACTGTGCACAGATAAGCTTCCATAATCATCAAGAAACTAAAGGGAAGAAATTTTGAGTCCATAGATGGTATTCAAGAGGATTTAATTGTTGCCTGTTGGCTCACCAATTCTTGGGTTAAATAAGTCAGGGATGAGATGGAAAAATGTGCCACCGGGACATGCTTTGATTCTTTTCCACTACAACCAGACTGCAAGATCTTGCAGATTTATTTCCTATATGAGAAGAAAAATAAATATTCAGCAGTGAATGGACCAACAGATACCAGATCCTTAAAATGGATCACTTGTTTCATGTCTCTGGTTGTAGGCAGTTCATACATAGCTACGCTTCTCTGCGTGTATTTGTTACACATCAAAATAAACCTCTTATCCCTGGTTCACTGAGGTGTAGATGATTCATTCCAATGGAGTTGGTCAAATTACTAATTTTCTTACAGTTAGGCATGTTCTTGAATACCTTATTGAAAAAAGATTAATGTTTCACCTTTAGCACAGAAAATACACTGGGGGAAAAGAATTAAGGGATTTTCCTCGGTTTTTGGAGAGCAGATAGGAAAAGTGTCTTTCCTGCCAAGTAAAAATAATACTATATCTTTAAAGAAGATCCATACCCATATGCAAAATACAAGATAAAAAAGACTAACTTGAAGGCAGTAACATGACTGCTGGCATGGTCACGTTTGTTAGAGAAATTCTGTGGTAGGCAGTGTCATCCAGGTGCAATGTTGTACTGGTTTGAAAGCAAAACCAGCAAAAGACTCCAAGTCAGAAATACAATTTAATAGGAGGGGGGAAAGAAAGTAAAATAAAATAAGTTAAATAATACAACCTGTTAGTCAGGGCGCTGGTAGCAGTCCGGATGAAGTGGTCTCGTTGAAGCAGTGATCCTGTAGAAAAGTCCGATAGCTCCTATCCGCAGGGAATCCAGCGGGTTGAGGGCCCCCTGTGCTATCCCGGGTTATATCCAGGTGGGAATGCTTGGCTCCTCCCCATGGGAGGAGCATCCCACAATGGAATGATGTAATTTTATGACTCATACAATGGGTCCTTGATTGCCCATTAAACAGAGATAACTCCCGGATGGGAGTTACCCGTGAGTCATACAGCAGAGCATGAATGGGCCCATTAACAGAAGATATTCCGGAGGGTGGGGACAAGGGAAACACTGCCCCACCTGGTTTCAACAGCTCATGAAGATGGTGATAGAATACATATCTTGGGCATATCTTACATTGTAACTTAGGACAAATGTCAATCACAGAAAAGGTAACAGAGCTACCGATACCAGATTTAATGTTGTGTCTTAGAGCAGTGAAAAAACAGGTAGCAAAGCATTCCTGCATTTTCAACAGTATTAAGGGCTTATGTGTTTCATATGGAAGAAGGAAAGGTACATAGTGAGGTTTGACATGATTTAACTGGAGGTGTAACTTGGCAATCCCAGCCTATGGACACTTGCATGGTTTTTCTCATCCTGTGGTACACAGCAGATGAGACACAATAACCTAAGCATCTCCACTGGTTTACTGAAACCACTTGAACTGAGTTTGCACCGATGTGAGTTTCGAACTGTGAGCTGAGGAAACCTTTAGTCCCATGTGTGTGTGTGAGTAGTGTCTAATTTTTTTTGTGTTAACTAATTTTGTCATGTATCTAGAGAGCTTTCACTCTTCAGAGTCTTTATGTTCTCCTTGTGTCTGATGAAACCTTTCAGAATTTCTATCTCTTCCATAATATATGGTTTTCATACCAAAATCATGGTTTTTTTCTATATTGTTTCCCATCTTCTGTGACTCTCCTTTTCCCTCTCCTCTGCCCTGTAGGTTCACACTCAAACTATGGAGTTCTTGTGGAGCTCTTCTACAAGTTCGGACCCTTTTCTACTAATGTTTTTGTTTCAAAGTATGGTGATCTACCAGCGGGTTAGCCTACAGGGTGACTATTATGTATTTGAGCCTTTAGCTCTTTGTGAAAGAACCACCTCACTTGCAGAATGTCTGAGTGAATGAACAAGAGGTGGCATGGCTTTTTCTTTATCTAGGAACCATTTCTTTTCATTCACATTGACTCAGTATTGTCTCTCTTCCCCTCTTTACTAAGATGAGCAACAAGGAGCTTAACAGTCAGAGAGGGAATGGTATCAGTTTGGTGTCTCCTGTAAAACTCCTGTAAAACCCCTGTAAAACTGTGGTGTAGTTTACAGTGCAAGTGAGTTTCTGGGGAGAGTATGGATACTGTAGTCTCCATTCATGAAGCAGCTGCTGCTGTTATTGTTCACACATTGGACGCATCATCATGAATGATAAAATGGTGCAGAGCCCTTCTGTAGAGTCCTGAAGTGCCGGCTGTCCCTTTCTTGGCCAGCACTGCAGAGATGTCTGCAGCAGCTATGTGCCATGACACGACACAGCTGCTCCTCTGAGAGTCCTTTTCCAAATGCTAATCCTTTGTCCATCATTGCAGACAAAACCTACCCATGGAAGCCTTCAAGGCACAGCATTTTCTTAATTTCTGGTCTGTTGTTCTTTTTCTTCCTCACTTTCCCAAACAAACCCCAAATCCCTGAATGTATTGACTTGATGACATGTCTGGGCAATTATGTAACTAGTGATGTCACTGATACGATACAGATATATAAATGCATAAAGCATGCTTTTCTGGCCAATTGCCCTGAGGAATATGCTGTGTAGATTGACACATCTAAAGGATGTATTAATTAAAGAAACATTGAACCTAAACAACTTGGTGATGGAGGGATGAAGTTAATATGCATCTGGTTTAGTTCACATTGGCGTTATTGAATTTCCCATCTTTTTTTTGGTACAAGCACAGAATCACAGAATATTAAGGGTTGGACTGGACCTTAAAGATCATCTCATCCCAACCTCTCCCAACCCCTGCCATGTGCAGAGACACCTCCCACTAGACCAGGTTGCTCAAAGCCTTATCCAATATGGCCTAGTACACTATCAGGATTGGGTCATCCACAGCCTCTCTGGGCAGCCTGTTCAGGTATCTCACCACCATCACAGTAAAGAATTTCTTCCTGAAATCTAGCCTAAATTTCCTGTCTTTCAGTCTGAACCCATTACTCCTTGTCTTATCACTACTATTCCTGAAGAGTCCTTGTCTTATCACTACTATTCCTGAAGAGTCCTCCTCTAGCTTTGCTGTAGGCCCCCTTCAGATACTGGAGGGTTGCTATGGGATCTCCATGTAACTTCCTCTGTAAGCCTGGAGAGAGAGAGAGAGAGAGAGAGAGATAGTGCTTTGGGATACATGGTCATGAGAAAACTGAGAAAGGACCTGAAGCAACACAAGCTGGAGACTTCATCTCAACACTGGTTAGAGCATTGTCATCCTCAATTGATTGTCTCATTTCTTCACCAAGTTTCTAGTCCATCTTTGGGTGCCATTTGGGCTCAGGCTAGGTGAGTTTGGCCACCGTCCCTCACTGAAGTTCTCTGCCCATACTTGTTTCCCTGTGTGAATAGAAGAGATCTCTGCCCATTCTAAGTTTCCTTGACTGTATCACCTCTCAGACTGGGGCTAAGCAAGGCTATACAGGAGCCCCTGTGCTCTACTGTAACCACAGGTTCCTCTCCTGCACAACTGCTGTTGGCCCAGATGGTTCTCCATCAACTGCTAATGCAGCTAAATCCTCCCAGTCTCTGTGTAGCTTTCCTTATCCAAACTGAATGATAGTATGTTATTTTCAGACTGTTTTTCCAACCTGAATTGTACTCCTGTACTCCTGGACAAGGGCAGCCTCCTCCCCTGTGGTATTACCAGGAGATCTTGCTTCTCTCCCTTTTAAAAGAAAGATTCATGCTTAACCTTTTCCGGCCTCTTCAACCATCTACAAGTTCTCAGGGATGACTACTAATGAGCCTGTTAATAACTGCCTCTGTAAGCTCTCTAAGTACTTTTGGATTGATTTCCTCAGACCTGTGTGATTTAAGAGGATCTGTCCACTTAAGTACTTTCTAACCTGATCTTTCCATGACCCAAGATGAGGTCATTCCCTCATTCCCTTTTGTAGGTACTAGTTGTTGTAGAAACATTATTGCTACTGACCATTTTTTTTTTTTGGTAAACATTAATATAAGCAAGACATTAAACACTTCTAATAGTTTTGCTCCTCTTCAGACATGAGCTTGTCTCCAAAAGAGGAGGCTGTTCTGAAACCTGCAGAGGGCATGGTCTTGGGCCAGCCTTTCAAGCAGGTTTTTCACTGTGATTAAGCCTTTCAGTTAAATGTTCTGGGCCAACTGACAGGACAGGTACTGAGATGTGTGCCCCATTCCTCTTCTCACATGGCCAGTGTTCTTAGAGCAGGAGCAGGGAGCAGACGGAGAACTGCTCTCTTCCCACTCACTGTGCTATGGACTGTCCCGCAGACTGTTTGTTCAGGTGGTGCTGGATTATCATTATCAGACCTCACACTATAAAAAACTGAGTTTTTATGCTTTGAATTAAAAGAGTGATGACACGACAGATTAACTTCTTCCTATTTCACCTCCTGCACGTACCTATGCTTTTTTCCACAACCTCCATCTAATAACAATAACAATAACAACAGAAAACAAAGCAAATTCACAGTCCATGCAGGAAACTGCTCATGAGCTGCACACCCAGTGTTATTTTTTATGCTGTGCTTGCCAAAACCAACATGAGTCTGCCTCAGGGATGTGAAAACATCTCGAATTTATTTGAAATGAGTATTTTCTGTGGCTCCTCCCTCCTCTTCCCATACCATTTTGGTGACCAACCCGTCCATAAAAGTTTTCTGCAGACTCTGTTCTGAGGGAACAATGCGCAAAAACTTCAGCTTTGCACAGAAAGGCAAAGGGTTGCCTTGAAAACCCCTGCTGTTGTTCACCAGTCTCTGGATAACAGCATTCCTTAGTGTGCCTCTTAGAAACAAGCAAGGTCCTTTCTGCAGTGGTTGTTTCTTGGCTAATTAAAGTGTGTGTGTGTGTGTGTGTGTGTGTGTGTGTGTGTGTGTGTGTGTGTGTATCACCTCCTCAATTCCTAGGAATCCAAGAGGCAGCCCTAAAGTAAGTGGCAGGTAGAGAAACACAAAGTCCTGGTCCTGTGTGGTCCTTGCTGAGCAGGGGATGCAGGCATTTGAAGGACAGACTCTGGTCACTGTGATGTCAAACATGGCCATAGCTTTGTACGAAGTGAGTGTTGGACATGCAAGATTTTTCTGCTCTGTTTTCAGCACTTTGCCTACTCCCACTGTGGTGTTTTAAATATGGCAGGTGGATTTTTTTTTTTGCCAATGGAGAATTAGAGAGTAGAATCTCATTGGAAGTGCATGGTGGGCATTGACATGTTGATTTATCATGTCAGCCTTTGATGTCCATAGGTGTTTCATGAATGTCATCACAGAAGTCAGAATTCTTGCACCAGTTCTCAGCAGATTGACTGCATCAGTGTTTTTTTGCCAACACTGTCAGTCAGGGACTAAAAATTTACCAAGGTTATTACCTACTTTTTATAAAATAATTTCCTTTCCAATTTCTTAGCTTTACTTGGTATAAGCTTTTTCCTTCAACCAGGAAAGCTAAAAGTATTGTGATGATCAGTGAAATTCACTTCACTTGAGAAATTGATGAGTTTCAGTGACCAAATGCACCCTAAGAGAAAGGCACAGTAGACCAACATGATTTATTAACATGGTGGTCATCCTTTATCTCAGAAGAAGAGGACCTGTCACAGCAAAAGGGTGGGGTTTGCTCTTTGCAATTTATCTTTAAAATCACATAATTCTGAGTAGTGCCATTCTTACTGGTTCTTCTTTTCACATCAGTGTGAACGTGGTTGCCACTCACCAGACCCACTGTGAAGATAGCTTGTGAAGTTCTGAATACAGCAAGTGGAATTAGACTGCAGAAGCCTTTATGTGATTCTCAGTCAGCTCCCATTCTGGGAGAATGGAGGTGAGGGCATGGCAAAAAGAGGGGGTGCTTTTCCTCATCAGCTGACAGGACCTGAAACCCTGGGACAGCAGTTTAGTGCTCCTGGAGTAGCCAGCTTTTCTAAGCCCTCCTCATGCACTGGTGGCCAGAAGAAAAATGAGAGCATCCGCTTATGTGACAGAGAGCGTGAGCTTCAACTCAGGTTCAAGGGGACACAAATCTTAGGTTTTTATACAATAAGTTACAAATATATAAAGTGCAGTGTTTAAAAAAAAAAAACAAAAAAAACCCCAAAAAACCAAAGGGTGTGGACATTGATTTGGACAAAGAGATGACCTGTCCCATTTGCCACTTTTACAGCAGACAGACATTTTTAGGAATTGCAGTCAGGACAGGCTGACATGTGGTCTATGTTGGTTGGAAAATAAATGGGATTTTGAGCATAGGGTTGGGGTGGGTTTTGATCCACAAAGCCTTCTTGAAGTAAGATAGCTAGGACAGTCAATCATGTCAACTCAGAAGTATCTGCTGAGGGTACATTAAACTCAAGATCTGATAGGAGAGGGAAGGTTGCTGAACCTGGCAAAACTGGGGGCAGGAGTTTTTTACCCTGTGAGCTCAAATGTGAGCTAAAATAGAGATTTCTATTACAATGGGAATGTAAGCTGTAGACTCGTATAGCTGTATGTGTGAGAGAAGAACAGGTGGATTTCTGTGAAACACACGTTGCAGTCCACATTTAGGGCTTCTGCGTGTGATCGGGCCCCTTTTGGGTTGGGCTCACCCTATTTCAGTCATTCTGCCTTTGATCACTCCTTGTCTCTACTGCTACAGCAGTAGCAGTTGTTCCTGCTACAACAAGCCTATCTGAAACACACTCTCTGCTAATCCTGTCTCAGAGATCTGGCTTCCTGGACCAAGGAGTGATTGCCTTTTTGTCCCCTTTTAGCAGTGGAGATGATTCCTTGACAGGGTGAGTGGATGTTGTGGCTGCCCAGCTGGCTCTTTGAGGAATCTGTGGGGCCATGTGGACAAGCCCCAACCTCCCTACAAGCTTCTGTGTTTAGTTACCCAGGCAAAGAAGCGGGCCAGTAATGGGTACCAGATGGGGGTTTACATGTTTAAACAAAGACACATTCTGGACAATCAGAAACAACTGAGTGGCAGTTTATACATTATACCCCAATTTAACAGCAGTGCTTGCTCGCTGACCTAGGAGAAACAGAGCAGAGAGCCCTTTGTATTGCCCTGATCAAATGATTCCTCTGCTTCTGACAGGTGTGCATATAGGAGCATCACTTTCCCAGCTTTTGGAAAGCCTTCCTGTCAATGGGACATGGCTATGGTCTACTAGTTTTAGAGTCAAGCCATGTTTTTGGCTGCCATCATGTTCTTGTATGTGCGTCTCCCTAGACTGTGAGAGGGGTGTTATTACATTAATTTCCACTGGTAGGTCTCTGCTGCAGAGTGTAGGTGTGTGTTTTTATCCAAACCCTTGGCAGTACATGAGTGGTTATTATGGATCCTGACACAGAAGACAGCATAAGTTTAGTTGTAGCTAAGCACTGTTCATCTATATTTCTGTAAACTCAGTTGATTGAATGGAGGATCTATCCTGTACTGCTGGGTGGATGTCTGTTGCATACAAAAAAAGAAACTGTCAGAATCTCCAGAGGCTGTAACTTCTTGTGTATACTGAGTATCTTGTTTGACTGCATGTACTGATGCACTCTACTGTTAGACACTTGATACAAAAAAAAAAAAAAAATCAAGAGAATGGTAAATTCCTTAACTTAATCTCTCAAAAGCCGAACAATAGCATTTAAACTGAACTCTGTCCACTTGGATTATGGTAAAATAAACTTCCTCACATACTATTTTCAAATAATATAACCTGTCAGCACACATATCAGTCAGCAAAGACAGTGTATTACAAAAAAAAAAAAAACAGTTCTGTCAGTAGGAATTGAACATGCTCATCACTTTGCAGGAGTACATCTTCTCCTTTAATGTGTGGAAACAAGCATTTTTCCCCCCAAATTTCCAAAATGAACCTAAGCATTTCTAAAGAGGAAAAGAAGGAAAAAAGAGTCGTCCCTTGCTAACATGCTAAAGTTTGCTTAGCTTGAAAGGGAGTCACCAGAATGGTAGAGGAAGCTCCCAACTCCTCTGTGCTTCCTCATCAGTAGAGGAATTTCCTTCAGACCAGGTAGGAATGCCTTGCCTCATTCAGTGGTTTGTATGTTTTTATAGAGTTGGTCACACAGGATTTTGTACATTTTGCCGCACAGTAAGTATTCTCTCCACTGTAACTGTACCACAGTGATATGTTTCTTCTGCTCAGCTTGACTTTCTTCATTATTTTGTTGCATTTGTGTTGGAGAAAAGATTAAATGGCTAGGCTTCCCTGATGGCTCACATGCTGGATGTTAGCCACTGTCTTGATTGCGTTAAGAAAAGATGTTTCTCTGTTTCCTCAGAGATTGAAAAGAAATGGAGGGAGAGTATGCTCATTCCTGAAGTGTATGTGTATTGGTGTCGGAACAGCAATTCTCAGGCAGCGGCATCTGTAAAGAGGAACAAGGAGAAAACAGTCCTTTGAAATAAGTTCTCTCCAATGGAAGGAAAAGGAAAACCCCACTCAGTCTGTATCCGTTAACTGTATGGGGCAAGCTATATATAGAGTGTGGTTATAACTGACCATGTGTTATTGTGTACTAGGGAGGGCCAACCAGAGAAAATACCATTACAGCATTAGCAGGATAGTCCAGTGGGCCAGAGCTAATAAACCACTGGTGGATCATCTCACATAGATGTCAGGTCCCCAGCCGAGACCCCTGTGATCATGAAAAACATATGGGTAGCTCTTTCCTCTTCTGTGCTTGTTTTTCTCAACACCATGTTTCTCACAAGACAAAATGCCCAAATAATTGCCAGGGTTTGAGAGAGACAGAGGTTGTGATATTTCTGGTCCAGTGAGAAGCAGGAAGTCTTAGTTTCCTGTTTCCTCAGCAGTAAGAACCTCCTCTTTTTCTTGCGGCTTCTTGCCATCTGTTGTTTTGTTTTGTTTTGTGTTGTTTTGTTTTTTCCCTGACAATTATTCTTCTGCTTCATGTGTTCTTACTGTAGCCAACCACAAATAAACTACAAATCCCTTTTCTTGCAAGGACCAAGAGACTTGTGAACTCAGCACTTGCAGTTGGGATACTGTTGCAAATCCTGGGATATTTGGCAGATGTCTGTGTGCTCTAGCTTGTGCATTTATGATTAAGTTCTGTGATAAAGTTAGACTTCCATCTTTTAAGGTGGAAATATGGACCATGCATGTTGCAGCCCTCCAGAATGCAGATGAAATGCAGAACCTACAATGCTTTTCCAATTGTAGGTTTTCTGGCAGTGTAGTTAAGATGCTCGCAGTATTGTCATTCCTCTCTGCTGGACCATTTTCCCACTTCCTGTTGCAAACTGAGTCTCTAATAAGTGTGGACTTTGAGTGGATTTTCGGGTGTGATCATGCTCTTCATCTGACTCAGCCACAGAGACAGCTGGCCACAAGCAAACTGTCTCTTGCCAAGGCCAGTCTGTCTGTGGGTCCAGAAGTGTACGTGCATTGCCCTGCTTGTTACCTTCACTGCTTTTCCAAGATGCATAGCTGTGCCGTCACTTGATTTCTTGCAGTCATGATGTTGCTGCAGTGTGAGGAGACTTTTTTGTAGAGAACCTGGGCAGAGCCCCTTGGTTGTATTGCTTCTACAGGTGGTGATGGCACCTCTAGAAACCCCAGACCTCCCCAACCCTTTCCTTTCCTTCTCTGGGGCCTGGATAAAGAGCTGAATTTGACCCTTCCTAGAAATGGGTGGCATTCCAAATGAGATTTTGCACAGGGTGGATAACAGGTTTGAGGTGCTGCATCTTATCCACTTAACTCTCAGAATGCCAGAGCCACAACTAGGCTGAAACACGAATCACAATCAAGCATCGCACTTGAGTGAGCTCTGTTTCAGGGTTAGTTGCAGGCTACAGTGAGTTTGCCCCACCAAGGGAGGTATGTTTAAGACAAAACAAAACAACTTTTTGGATCGCATATCAATTAGGATCATGTGGAAGAGGGCAACTTAATAACAGGGTAGAACAACTCGTCAGCTCTGCAATTAACATCACTAGATGCTACTTAGCTCTTTTTATAGACACATAAACACATTTCAATCAGCCAACTCATTAGAAAAATCGTGACTCCTATATATACAGCATAAAGATTTCAGCCTGCTGAATACTGCTTACTATTATTCTTAGTTTATGAAAACAAAAGTCTTAATTATGCTGCCAATAACAACAGCATCATTAGCTGCCAGATGTTTTCCCCTTAAATTAAAACACGCGCAAAATAGATTGTTTGAGGGTTTATCTGAAACAGAGGTACACTTAAGGAAGTTGGCACTGAAATATCAGGCTCTCTACAGGTCAGGATGACATTGGGAAGACTTTGAGAAGATTTGCAAATCTAGCATCCCAGCCATATGCTGCCATAGCTGTTTCTCAGCATTGTTTGGAGTAACAGTCATCTGACAGACAGGAATCTTATGTCATCTTCCAGGCCACCTCCACATCAGTGCAATAATCTAGAGCCAGGGCATGGGGCTGATGACTTTCACACCATCCCCGGGGTGTTACACTGCTGGTATATGTTCATTAGTCCTGTATCAGCTGCAGTCATAGTGTCCTGGTCTGGGACCAGGGTTGCAATGCTGTCCTGGGCCCTCAGGCATGCTCATCGTGAGCAGCTGTCCTTGGCATTTCTGGACATCAGGAACTCCTGGAAAACATCCACAGCACACACAGTGATGCTAGGTACCTCCACATGCAGGACATTTTCCACCTGCCTCTTCCAAATCTGCCCATACCATCATGTGGATATTTGGGGGAGGGAGGAGGATGTTTTAGTTCTTCCAACAGCCTAGTAGTGGACCCTCAAAACCTGGAAGATAGATCCTTGTTGTGCAGTTTGTGACTGAACTGCCAGAAGGCAGTTACAAGCTCCATCCTTTCTGCCTCCTCTCCATTCCCCATGGCTGCTCCTCTGTGCAGCATGTTTCTTGTGCAAAAGTGCCATGTTACAGTCCCAGATACCGGCTGCCCCCACGTTTTTCTGCCCACCCCTGCCCTGAGGGGCCCCACCTCCCTCCAAAGGCTCTCTCTCTGGATTGTTATTGTGGCACAAGGCAAGGGAAGGGAGCTGAAACACAGCTAGTTGGACCCTGGCAGGACCCGACACTGCTACAGGTGTGGAGGGCCTGGCTGAGGGTTGGCAGAATGGGTGAAAAAGGGTGAGTGCTCTCCTTTCCCTGATTTATCACTCCTGGCAGAATGGTCACAGTTGCCATGCTGGAGGAGCCAATATCTTGATTAATAGGACAAGCAAGAAGTAAGCGACAGATTCCTCCTCTCCCTGCATCTGACCAGAAGATTAGAGAAAAGTGTGTCCTTTGGCTGTGCCGTCCCTGTCCCCTGGGGCAGACACACATTGCACAGCTAGAGCTGTCCCACATCCCTCTGAGCAGGGGGACCCTCACCTGCCATGGCATGGTGACAAATTATTTGCATCAAATCTACTTTTCCTCCATGCTTTCCTTCAGAAGCAATTGTTTACTTGTCTCCATTGGCTCTTGCATGGTCCAAACTTCAAAGTAAGGCTGCAGAGAACAATTTTTTTATCTGATCCTTGTGGTGTAGCCTATTTTTCCCACTTGCACATTACAGCACTTGCAATTTGAAGATTTATCTTTACACCATTTCTGCAGCAGACATGGTATTTCTCCTGGTCTTTTCACTTAAGCCTATCACTGGCTCATTTTGCTATTTACCAAATTTCTTCTGTTTTGACAACATCTTTCTGGCATTGCACAATCCATGTGAAAATTGCAAGTATTTGTAAGAGCATCCCTTCCTGCTTCTTGCCACATTGCCTTTTACCACTCAGCCTCCTTTTTCATTCTGCCATATCAAAATATTTACAGCCCATGTTTTGCCATCATCAGACTGTATGTTTTTGAATTCAGTTTCAAAATTAAGGGCAGGGAAAATTATGATCATTTCCACATTAGTCACTCCATCCAGTTTCTTTGGAGTGATGAGTGAATCAACACCCATTCTGACTTACTGTAGGGGTAAATATGTGTAATTTGAGTGATTTTTGGTTGCTCGGTAAAATTGTTTGCTGCTCTGCGGTAATGCGAAGTGTGGGGATGTGTGAGGAAATACTTGAAGTAGGCACATGCTTCTTGCCTTTGGTCCCTGCCAGGTTCAGTTTTGCAATGGCAGGTTTGATTATAACCTGCCTTAGGATGTAAATGGGCTTAGTAAAAGGACCCGTAGACAGTTTCCAAGCATCTCTACATCATGTAGGGCTACATGTTATAGATAGGATTTATTTTGCACCCTCCATGTGCTGTTTGCTGAGGTGTGGCTCAGTGAGAAGATGGGATCCATCAGCAGCAAATGCCACACTTCAACCCTGCAGTGCGAGGGGTCTCCTTCTGTTTGGCAGCATGAGTGGCAGTGGCATGGTTGCCATCTGTCCTTGGTGCAGCTGGGCCTGGCACGTCATGGCCATGGAATATCCAGGGAGCATGGTGCACATGGTGACACCCCCGGGACAGCCGTTGCTGCCATCAGGATGCCAGACTCAGGATGTTCAGAGCAAGCATAGAAGTGAGAAAATTTTGAGTCCTGGCATGAGTTAGAGCTTGTATGGCAATAAAAGATAAGCTCCCTGGAGAAGATGGGCCAAAAATGAAAATAAATTTCACTGGGTGTTTCTGTGCTGTCAGGCTGGTTCACTCCCTGCTTTGCCCTTGGGCATGGCTCTGCTCTTCACCCACGCTGTAGGTATGAGTGTTTGCATTCAGAGCTCCAGTCAGAAACAAACCAAATATTTCTCTTGGCGGAGAAATCTCTGGACCCCACATCAAGAGCAGTCATGAAGCAGCACACATTGTTTGGCCCTGGGGTGAGGGCTGACTCATGGCATGAAGGATTGACTAGGACTGAACTTGCCACTGATCACTAGGGCTTTTGCGCAAGGCTGGTTCACAACAGCATCACTGAAAACATTAAAAATTTGGCATAACTTTGTTGCAGCAGGTCTGCAGGTTCATTATTCAGTCGCCAGCATGAAAGCTGTGGCTGCTGCTTTGCTGGTACTTGCTCATCTGCTTTCTGGGACAAAGCCTCTTCTAGTGGCTGAGGATGCAATCAGACAAAGCAGATGAGTCAGGTGATTTTATATTTGCATTTCAGGTAGACCAAGGGGCTGAAACAATGCCAAATTAGCAGCCCCATCTTTTGAGAGAGGTCGCAAAAGACCTGGACTTCAAGGCATGGCTTTCATATCTGAGGGCTTTTCTAATGACTTCTTAACTAATTGACTTGACTTTGGTGCAGTGACAGCTAGTGGCTGAAAAGGATTAAAACTTTAGATATGAACAGCTTTGAAGTGGCTCAAACCCTATTAAAATTTGGATGGCAGATTTCTTTCTAATGGTGTTTTTTAACTGCTACAAGCTGGTAGGGTGAGCTCTTCATGCAAAACTTTATGGATAAAAAAGAAAGTCTAGGTGAGTGAAACAGTCTCAGGTCTGCTGCCACTCAGTTATTTGATAGCTGTTGGATACCATGTGTAACCCACATATCCCACTGATTTTGTTTTCTAGGGAATATTTTGTGTTATGGGAATATTTTCCTTTTATCATATTTCTGATCTGATATAGCATGACTCCACTGTGGTGGAGCTAAATACTATATCATTTTCCATGGCCAAATGAAGCTTGCTCAGAGAAACAATCTGCTGTAGAAATTACTCCAATTAGGACTTTCTGCAGCAAGCAAACAGTGATCTAATTCTGTAAGGCTCTAAGCGAGACTGTGGCAGATGATAGCCTTTAAGTAGAGGTTACGAGAATTTTCCAAAAGAATGATTTTATCTTAGAATATGCTGATTTTTTCAGATGTAAAACATCATATGGAAACATGCTCCTTTCAGCTGATTTTCTGTCAATCACCCCAAGCTCCAACATGACCTTGCCTGTCAGGCAGGTTTCAAAACCTTCCTGGCATCCAGGTTTCCTCAGAAACCTTACAGGCTTACTGCCAACTTACCTCCCTAGGGACTTAGAACACTGCCTGAAAGATGGCATCAAAGTAAAAACTGCAGGGGCTTTTGGGGACCTCAGCTCAAGAAAATCCCTACTGAATTGTCTATCCTAAGGAAATGGACTTTATCATTTCCAGTCTCCCAAGCCAGGTGCTCCTCTGGCATTTTCCTTGTCACTCTGGAAGGAGACTTGCTGTCAGACCTAGCCCTTGTACCCAGGTCCCCTAGGGCTCTGGAGCTTCCTTCTTGGTTTGAGTCCCCCATCCAGTTCATGGTCTGGAAGTCCTATGTCTCTCTAAGGTCCTTAGTTAGCTTGGCTGTTGCTGGAAATCTGGGAGAGATGCTGTGCATCATGAATGAAGTTAGTATAGATTTTAGTCCCCTGAAAATGTCTGTCATTTGTCTTTTTGCCCATGTTAAAATTTTGAAAAAGCCTTGGGCTGTCTGAAAGTAATCATGGAGCATGTATTTGGTTTCTCATGCTGATCCATTATTAGATCTGGGTTCGGCTAGTATGTGCAGGAGCACAGTTTTAAGTTCATGAGTAGCTCTGCTGAGACAAGTCAGTGTATGCACTAACTTAACACCTGGCTTGTGCTGAACACTGCCCTGAACTGGGCCCATGGGAGTAGAGTGTGTTTTCTACAGATCACAGAGTAGGTCATAGTTTCCTCGGGGGCATTTCAAACCAAGGCCTGATGGCTAATGAAAGGCAAATTGTATTATTCTAATTTACATGGGCACTCAGCAGCAGACCTCTGACACATGTTCAAGGAGATCATGTCTGGAACTACTTTTAATCAATCATAACTCCTGCTGGCATGAATCTGTAACAGGAACAACTTAATTAATTCAGTGCAAATGAACTTTACAGCTACCACATAATGAGAACAGACATTATATAGCTATTCTTCATATAGCTGTGTAGACTCATGTGAAAGCCTACACAATGCACTAGATGCTTGTGTACAGTCATAATTTCAGTCAACTAGAAAATGACAGTGCTCTGGTCTGTGCTGAGTGTGTGTCTATACCCCAGTACCACATATGCATATTTTATGTAGTTCTCCATCATAGCAATAGATTAAAATCTATTCCTATTCTAAACCAAATGTTGAAGGTATTCCCATAAATAAGATTGATTTTGTGGTTTTCTCATCTTCTTTCACAACACTGTGCATTCTCGATCTGAAAGGAACTTGTATGGAGCTCCAGAAAGCTTCCATAGGTGAGGATCTGTGAGGGATTTTACAGTGCTGGCCTATGGATTGATCTTTTACATATCAGCTTTACCTAATTGTGGAAAGAGGAAGGGAAGGGAAGGGAAGGGAAGGGAAGGGAAGGGAAGGGAAGGGAAGGGGCTAAAAAGTGAAATTCAGATCCTAAAAATGTATAATAGTAGATGGGAAGCTCTCACATTTCACCATTATTTCCAAGGTGGATGGGACTGGCAGTTACCCAGTCCCTCCCCACAGTCCCTGTGCCATTAACTATCCCAGCTGCCAAGCAGAAAGGGCTTGTGTAGCCTTTCTGGTAGTATTTTTTCAAAGGTGGTTCCCAATCTTGATGAATAATCTAGGGAACATGGTAGTGCATTTTGTCATGTCCTGTCTGTGTTAACACCTTACTGGCTTTGGTCACAGGGCTGTAAGAGACTCCTCACAAACATTGGCAGAACCATTTCTGAGTGGCCCTTCCCACAGAAGCCTTGTTGCCTTCCTTTACACAGGAAAGGTTTATTCTACTCTGAGGCCATGGGAAGCCTAGAGCCATCACTATCCTGTTTTTGTCAGCCATTTCTCATGGAAACACTCCTGCTGAAGTACACTGGGTATTTCTACCAAGAAGGGTTCTTAACAGGTTTGCCAGTGCTTTGCAGGCTCCTGGTAATCACACAGACATCAGTCAGTGTTCAGAACATTATGCAAGACCTCAGCCATATGAGTTCACTTGATTTTAGGAAGCAAAATCCTGTGAAAATTACTTTCAGAGTCTGTGTGTTCCAAGCATAAGGAGAGGTCCATGTTTTTCTGTGATTAATTGCATGTTTACAGTTTTACTGAACAAAACCTGGCTTAACTTTGTGATAGGAAAAATGTCTGCTGAACAAAAGCGTCCAATTAACACGGCCCAATTAAAACTTTAAAAGAAATAATCTTCAGTTAACAAACACCAGATGTACTTGTCAGGGTTATCTCATTGCTGTTACATAAATCATTTATAAGCTCTGTTCATTTGAGCACTTACTTGGTAGAGAGTAGTATTGCAAGATTGTCTTTCTAAATATTATGCCAAAAATAACCACCTTCCTGATCTTGAAACTCTTCAAACACCAGATTAAAAAAGAGGGAGAGATATTGGGAAGGAAAGCATACTTCATGTTTCTTTAATACAAAATGATCATTTAACCTATTAATCAGGTTGAATAAAAGACATTTTACTGCTTAGAAAAATCAGAAATGCTCATTGTATAGCATTTTACTGCTTTGGGGGGAAAATAAAGTTACTCATCTGCTAAAGCAGCACATGTGTGATAAGCGTAGAATTGATCTGCCAACAGAGAGATGGAGGAATTTTCTAAGAAATGTAGACCATAGCCAAGAAGATCAAATCCAGGGACAAAAAATTCTGTGATCTGCTGTAGCCTTTTTGCACCCTGGGCACATTCATGTTAGGGGAATACAGAGTTGCAGTTTCCCCTTCCAGGATTTTCCAGTCCTTTGAGTTTCAAAAGTATTACTAAACAAAGAGATGTCACCAACACCTCTACTCTCCCCTCCTCACACAAAGTCCCAAATGAGCAGTGCAGCCACCTTTGGCTTAAGACATCAGCTGCTTTTGGAAGGAAGGGGAGTACCCATGTGACTGTGTTTCTCAACTCAGCCCAGGACGTAGATGACCAGTGTTAGGTCAGGTGAATTTGAATATAAAACCCCAGCTTACAGAACTGGATCTTCAGTCAGTTGCTGAAGGCATCTTCAAACGTGCAGGGTGGCAGTAGATGTCATTGGCTGTCATTTCTTTTAGAGACTGAGGGTCCCCTCTGCAGTGGGCCAGCGTATTTTGCTGAGATTTGGAGCGTAGCAACAAGGCTCTGAACACACCCTGCCCGCGTCACCCCCATGGCTTTGGCCACAGCTCATCAGGTCCCACCACTGCTCTGCCTGGGGGGACATCTGTGGAAACCTGAGTGAAGATGAAGAACTGTTTCTGGAATGATGCTGGGAAATGAAACATACAAGGTCTCTGTGGTCAGAGAAAACGTGTTCTTGGTTTTCCTTATCTTGTGTAGCTGGGCTGCACAAATCCACAGCAGGCCTCTTTAACTGACGCCTCCTCATAGTTTAGTTTGGGCTTCATGTAATTTCCAACAGTTTCACTTAACTGCCCATCAGCCTGAAATCTTCCTTAAAGATAAGAAATACTAGATTATCTCACCTCCTCAAGAAACTGTTATAAGAACAAAAAAGAGTGACTGTCCAGAGTGTGTGGGGTTTGTAACTCTGTTTTTTCACACTCCTTGGTGCTCCCACCTTGATAGAGTGGGGAACAAGACCAAGTTTTGGCAAGAGATGGTTCAGGGATGTAATTTTCCTCATTTATGTCTCTATTGTCATTCTGCTTCCCACAGTAATAGAGCACTATTTTATCCATTTGGACTTTGTCCTTTAGGGGAAAGATGACAATGGTTTAAAAATTATCTATGGCATTACATCAAGGCAGGATTTCATGTGACAGTGCCTTTTGATGATGCGTGCCATAATAATTTGATTTTTTTTCCAGAGTATGAAATTACATTATCCCTCAAGATTGGGAGGAAAGAGTATTTTCCTTAGTGGTTAATACTGATCCTTATAGGATGGGGGACAAAGGGACTCAGCTCAGGTCACAAGTATTTTCATGCAGCATCTTATCAGCAAGACAAGCTTTCCTCCAACCAAATATATTGAAAGGCATTTTACATCCTTCTAAGAGGCTAAAAAATACCTTGAATGACTCTTGCTTTAAAAAACAGCTACAGTACCTTGTGCTGAAACAAGGACCTAGCAGATTGAACAGTAGCCTGAATTTGGTGATTGGTTTCCCTTTTTGGCAGAAATGGAGGCATTGAAAATTTTTCTGATCTTGAACAGTGAGTTGAGAGGAAAATCTGGTAGAGAGTCCAGGAGAGAAATCAGGGCCTTGAAGTTGGTGGGAGGCTGCTGAATGGGGAGGGAATTTCATCCAAGAAGCCTGGCTTGCCTGTACCTCATTCTTTTCCCACCCTTCTCTATTGTGTGGTTGTGTTTAAGTAATTTTATAGTGTAAGCTTATGAAAATTTAATTCCTTACATTATTAACTAATTATAGCTTGTTATTTTAGATGACTGATGGACTAATTTAAGTTCAAGTATGGAGAATGGTGGTGTTCTTTATTCTACACAGTACTTTTCCAAAAGGTCATGGATAAATATATTTGTTCCTGGTGTTCTCTCCACTCTCATTTTTCAGTATTTGTAACTGTTTTGCATAACCTGAAATTTTTATAAACAACAAATGGCAATGGTAGAAAGCACTGCCTCGTGTATTATGGCACAGAGAGAAACACATTCTTTTTCTCACTGAACTTATGCCAGTTTTAGTGGAAGTCATACATATGCAGGCAAGGAATTGGCAGAGGTGTATTCAGGAGCTCTGTTGAATTTGTGGGAGTATTTGTGTATGTACTTGTATGCAAAAGATAGAATGTTGAAAACTGGGAACAGTATCGTCTGACAGCTCTGTAGTGGCTTGTATAGTCCTAATTTAACAATTTACTTTAAAAGACATTGTGGGATCCTGTTTTGGTGATCCTGTGGGAATTCCATTTGCGCATAGCACACTGTTGTTTCCACTGTCTTCTCTAATAACTGAAATGTACCAAAGTCAGCATTTCCTGGGCTGTTATTTTTCAAATTAATTTCGAAGTGAATATAGTGTTAATACAAATTACAAATGGACAGCACAAGAACGAAAGTATTCTGATTTTTGGTGTGACAGCAATGGCTATGGTAGTACACACTTCACCCTTGTTTTCATGCCTGAACGCTGTAGTCTGAGCTGGACAATCCACACCTAAATTGCTACCACAAGTCATGGATTAAAGCACTGAGGATTCTCCCTGTACCTCACATGGAACCCTTACGCCCCAGCTCCTTCCCTGACCCCACACATTAGGTGTGGTTGAGGTTAAGATGAACAGGAACCACCTTTGCACCTGGTGAAACAGTTACTTGCAGGCTTCCTACAGATGGAGGCAGACACCAGTTCTTTGGCTCATTTGTGAGTATTTCCTTTATAACAGCAGTCAATTGGAATTTATTTTTTGCAAAATGAAAGTTATAATCTCAGGAAGTGAAGGAGCTTAGATTTTTGACATGCCCCTACGATTACCACGGCATACTCTGATCCTGGTTGCTGCACACTTCTTGCTATTCTCCTCACAGTCCTACAAGGCCAGAACTACTCAAGGCTATGAATAATTTAGACGTATTGGATAGTCTTTTTGTTTTGTTTTTTGGGGTTTTTTTGGTAACCAATTCGATGTAAATGGAGAAAGTGCTCTTGTAGCTCATGCTGTGTTAAAGCCAAGTCAAAGGTGACTCCAGGGCAGGTAGTCCTACCTCACTACCTTCTCATTTTTAATGCTACATTCTTGCTACTTGAGGAGCGATTGAGACTCTAGTTTGATATAGAAATCAGAATAAACCTGTGTGATCAGTTCTTTGACAATATCATTGTCAGAGGTTACTTCCCTTTAGATGCCAGGGAAGACTTGGTGTCTCTGTACTGCCCCCTCTTTCTTCTACTGTACTCATTCATCATTTTTTCTCCACATGCTATAACACTGCTGAGCAGGGTACTGAAAGAACATGTGCTTCAACAGTGCCTTAGAAAACCTAGAGTGAGTTTTACTAATCAAAGAGCAACAGAAAAACGTAGGGAATTCAATAAAGTGAAGCCTCAGCAAGAATGTGAAGACTATGAATAAGAATGCACTCTGCTAAGCCAGCCTGAACCCAAATCTTGATTTGTTTTTACTTTTCCAAGAGATGTTTCCATTCTCTGGTTGCTTGCAGTTATCACAAAGGGATCTGTACAGCCTTAAGCAATAAGGCAATGTTAAGAAAGAAAGCAAAACTACTGAGACAGCCAACTTCCAGTCAGACATCTAAGGGGTAATTAAAATGCAGTCCTTCTGGATAGACAGTGTGTAAGAACATTCCATTATCATACCAGTGGAATAAAATCTTCTAGGAATATAAGAACTGTGACAGTGAGTAGTGCACATTGTCTGCTTCCCTGTTTCTGGCAACAACTGATACTGGTGGGTTTTCAATACAGCATTGAGCATGAGATGAACACAGCAAAAATCATTGCATGCAACAGCATTTCCTGTTGGTAGCAAGAGTAAAGTCACTGGTTAACCAAAGGTTTTATTATCATTTTTCTGAGATTTTTTTAGCTGTATATTGTAGACTCATAAATTTTTGTAGTCCTTAATTTTTTCTTCTTTTCTTCCCCCAAGCTGAAAGCTTTTCTGCTTGTAAAAGTATTAACTGCATAGGCAATCGAAAGCTGCTGATAGAAGAAAAAGTATATACATTTTACAGACAAATAAAATGCACAGATGAAACCTATCTAAGTAGCAGATTGTGACTGTACCTTCGTCCTCACCAATTCGTGTATCTATAGGTAACCAATTCCTTTTATTCCCCATTATAAGCATAATTGCTCTGATCGACAGAACAACTTTTATCTAAAACCAGAAAGGTAAAAATAAAGCTTTTAGCTGTGCATATTGTAAGGAATTTAAAAGACTTTTAAAAAAGTATTTCTTATCCAGCTGTATTGCATGAATAAAAGGAAAATTATTTATAATGTTCTCTTTTTCAATCATTGCCACTTCCTCTTTTTGGTACATGAAAAGCACAGGCACCTTCTTACATTTTGGTTTTCATTTGCTATGATTAAGTGTTTGATTTTGTTTGTTTGTTTGGGGTTTTTTTGTTAATGTTGTTTCTGAAGTTCCATGCTGTGTCCATGTGCTCCTAAATCTATTAAATCATTTCTCAGACATATAGATCCATTGGCTTACTGTGCACAGCATTGAAGTGTGTCCATAAAAAGATTAACCAGGGCCCAAGTGTGAGCAGGGAGATGCAGGTCTGCCCTGGCTCTGGCCTGCTGTAACCAGGCCTCTTCATTTCTTCTTGTCTTTCCCCAAGTACCTCCCTGTCAGTAAAATGTGATGCTTTCCTGATGTAAGTGAAGCTGGAAACTGCTGCCTTAGGAAGACTTTGAGGCAAGCAGGGCCCCCCATGATCAATGATGGCACAGGCAACCATCACATTAAATTTCAGACTTACTTGGTCCATTGAAATAAAAGTGAACTTCACAAGGCCAATATTGCTAACACAGCAGAACACAACTATATCAACTTGCTCCTTTTAAGTTCCCAGTTTCCTAAATCATTTCAAGGTGTAGAAACAGCATTCTTCCTTGCTTCCTTTTAAATTGGTTTTGTGAGAAGGTCTGAATTTTATAGGAAACTCTGTAGCACCATGGCATGACAGGGTCAGAGAGCCCACATCATTGTCTGTCCACTTTGGATAAAAAAGATTTGAAACTGTTTTTTCAAAAAGATTGCTTTATCAAAATGATGGGAGGCTCTCCTGGACTGGAGTGCCTTTTCTGAGAGGCAGGCATGCATCTGATCTGTTTTTCCACCCCTCTGTCAGTCGACAGTGGTGCTTTGCTGCTCGACACCATTAAATTTCTGGCAGCGGAGACAGAGATAGCTGCAGGTTTCCCTTGAAGTCTGTCCAAGCCCGCTTTGGCCAGACCCTTGAGCTATGCATGAAGGGATCTCTGGGTCCTTTGGAAACAGAGTAAGCCTGAAACATTCCTCCAGAATTTATTAACTTTTTCTACAGCTTGACATTTCTTTAGTGGCTAGGCCCTCCTGGATTTCACACTGCTATCTTAACTGGCTGCTCAGAACCTTTATATCTGTGAGGTTAACATCAATAACAGAACATAGAAATATCTGGTTTATATTTGAAGTCTGTGAATAAATCAAGATGACACCTGTGGGTACCCAATCCCCTCCCTGGCACCAACACATGCTGCTCTTGGGTGGCTGCTCCACCTCTCTCTGTCCTGCCCCAGGATCTTGGCACAGATGTCTGGGTGCATGCCTGTCTCTGGGCCCTCACACCGCACATGTGCACCACAGCTCATCTTCTTCTCACTCTTGTGTGAGCTGTAGAGCTTTGTCCTCTCTCACATGGATGAGGTTCTGATAGCTCTCACCCCCATGGTGTTTGCAGAACAGGATTCCCACCTGCCAGGACCTCACCTCCTTTCACACACAAACCTGGGCCACCCCTGTCTGACAGGGTGGGCAGTGGTGTGAGCTCTCTTATGGGGCCATCTCTGTGGTATGAACTGGGAACACAGGATTCTCCCACATAAACTTCACTGCTGCTTTTTTTGCTTATTGCTCTTTCCTACTGTGTGACTAAGCCGGACATGTTTGTTCCTTGTGAGTAAGAAAGAACACAGAAGGAGTGAGCTTATCAGGGAATGCATCTGACCAAGTCCACGGAGTCCAGATGATGAGAAAGTTCATAGAAATATCTCAGCTTCACACTTCCTATTTCCCATTACAATTATTTATCAGTTGGTCTTCCCCTGAATAGTAAAGGAATTATAAAGGATGCTTTTTAGTTTAAAAAAGAAGCTCAGCTTTGCAATTTTTCAGCATAAGCCAGAAAATTATAATTACAACATTAAATTCTGTCATTTCAATTCTGTGGGAAGAATTGTATCCAAGAAGCTCATAGGAAACTGATACTAAACTCTTAATCTCCATTCATTTCAAAGAGTAGCAAATCTGTTTATGTATCATATCCAGAAGAGACAGCAGGTTCCTGTAGCAGTTTCTCTCCCAGAACACTGATCAAACTTAGGAGCACTGATTTTTTTCCAGAGAGGGGAAATAAAATTAAGGCAAATATTTGCAACAAACTTACTGAAAGTTTGGATCAAGTCGTGTATATTCCCCAATGATGTTTTGCACCTCATACTGGAATGGTCTGTTTTCTGCTCCAGATTTTGTGAACCAGTCCTCTCCCCAAAAGGCAGTGTTTTGATTTAATAGCCAAAGAATGAGTTGAAGAGGGCAAAGGGTTCCTTGATGCCAGTGAGATAAATGGAAGGCAATATGCTTCAAGGGAGGTCCTGCAGTGATTTACAGCAGACAGCAATTGTTAATAGGCCAACATTAGCTTTCTACTTCTCCAATAAATGTGTCGGGTTGGAATGCAAGTGTGCAGCCCCACTGTCAGCTTTATGGCCCAAGGAATTTATACTATTGAAAGCACAACAGCTTTCTCAGCCCACTTGTGTTGGCTGACAAACTTTCTTCTTGATCAATCTCTTCCCTTGGTGACCCTTCTGAGGCTTGTTATTTTCTGTGCTGTCTCCATTCTGATGTCTGTGCATTGGTTGTGCTCAGGCCAGTGGGTGTGTGGCAGAGAGAAATATAGAGAAGAGGTCTGTGCAACAGCTTTTGTGTCTGCAAACAAAGGTCAGGGATTGCCACAGCTTGGAGCTTTCTTCAGGTGGTGTGTGCGCATGCATGTGGGTTTTTTTGTGTCAATGCTATTGCTTGCTTAGTTTGAGTAAGAAATTACCACAACTGTTTATGAAAATGCCTAACGGGCAGCATAAATTATGGTGAGAGTCAGATTCCTTATTTTTCCATACTTCTTTTGGGAAGTAGGTAAAATCCTTTACAATCTGTCAGCAGTGTTCTTTTTTTTTTTTTTCATGGTCCTGTGATGCTATTTATTATCATGTGGTACTGCTTTCAGGTAGAGAATGTGAACTTGTGTTGTGTCTCTGGCATCCCCCTGTACCTGTCAGTACCTGTCAGTGGCTGCAGCTGCTGAAGAGGCAATGCCTTGAAATTATCACTTCTCCAATGTCTGGACTTTCTTTGCTACTGGATTCTCAGCTGATTAAGGCTCGTATGAGTGGAGACTGGGCATGCTGAGCTGGACCCCGTATACTAGCAGAATGTGGGAAGAGGTATAAACGGAATTAGAACAAGATGGACACATGTCAGAGAAGGAAATTTTTTTCTGGAAGTTCACCAGTGAGGTGAGAGCACAGAGTCTGAGAACAACAGCAGTGGAAGTCAGTTAAGACAAAATAAATGCTTAAGGAAGTTCAACCTGAAAGCTAAAGTGCTGTAAAAACATCATGTACGTGACAAAGCTGTTGACTGTTCCCAAGAACAATGTCATAACTAGTTGTCTGGGCTGGTCCCCACATACCAGTGAATCCTCCACCTGCCCATCCCAGCTCAGCCCAGGTGTAATCTAATCTAAGGGTTTCTCTGGGATGTCTGCTTTGTGTAGAGACTGAAAATCTGAAAATGTGGATAATCCCCCAAAAGAAAACCCTACTAAACCACTTCACTGCATTACCCAGCTTTCCCTTTTGAGAGCAGGTGAGGTGTAGGATGGAGCACACATACCAGATGGCAGGTGCACTGCAGGGTGTTTTGCTCAGGTCTTCTGTTGATGGGACAGGGCTGGGAGTGGTGGGCAAGTGAG
Source organism: Donacobius atricapilla (assembly GCA_013397315.1). Classification (NCBI taxonomy): domain Eukaryota; kingdom Metazoa; phylum Chordata; class Aves; order Passeriformes; family Mimidae; genus Donacobius; species Donacobius atricapilla. The sequence goes on along the minus strand of WBMY01013587.1, from coordinate 118,862 downwards.
GTAATGCAGAAAAGGTATGAAAGACAGCCTGTACTTTTGAGGATGATCTTTCTGCACCAGTAAAAGCTCTGAAACTCTGTATTTGGCTGTCTTTGGGGTTTTGATATTCGAGGAAGAGATGTTTTCCTGTGGGGAGGAGGAGCAGATGAATTTGACAGCTGCTTAAAGTGGAGCATGCATTAATTTTTAAAATGTTTCATAATTCATTATTTTTAGTCTATTAAAAAAAAAAGTTGTGCCCACAGATACGCTGAAGTTGTATTGATCATAGATGGTGAATTATCAGAAAAAAAAATCTATTATGTCTTATTTCCTGAAACTCATTGTCACTGAAATTGAAGCTAGAATAAAGGTAAGGGGGAAATATATAAACATACTGTTCAACTTTTTAATGAGGTGGGTTTTTCTGATGGGAAAAATTCACAGGGTATGGAATACAAGCTTCATTTTTATGTTAGTAATCTATTCAGTATATAAAATTGTTTGGGAATGTGTTTGGTGGTGATAGCAGAGATCCTTTCTTGTTCTCTCCGTGTATCCCCCTGCCTTGTCACGCCCAAAGCACTACGTTCCTGCATGCTGTTTGTTGTAGCCTCTGAGGAGACCAGGTTTTCCTGCCCTCAGGAAAAAGGGAATTCCCTACCTCAAGTGCATTTGCACTCAGAAATGACCATACTGAGCAGATGTGCGCCTCTGTAGGTACAATTCATTCAGAAATATTGTTCTGAATCATGGCTTTTACAAAGTGTTTACTCCCATCCTTGGTGCAGCTCATCAGTGACTCAAGCAGGATTCTGCTTACAGCAGAGACACTGCAGTTCTGGGGGATCTCTTGGAAGATGACTGATAATTGAGCAAAACCCAGAGAGAGAGGGAACCTCTCCTTTCCCCATGAGGAATTTTCCAGGCTTCAGTGTACGCTTGCTGGTACTGCAATGCCCTGAGGACATGCAGTATCTAGGAGTTAATGTGGAGTTGTATGGATTAATAACTGTTCAGTTTTCTAATGTGGCAATGTGAAAAAAAAAATCCTTAATGGGGATTATTGTCTTGGTTGTGTAAATATGTAGTTAGCTATACTTAAAATGCATTTTATCAGCCTCTTTGGAATCATTGCATTCTCTCATGTAAATATGTATTTAGGGCATTTTTAAAATGCAGGGGTTTGCCCTGATTATGTAAATATGCTTGTACACTAAAATGGCAATTTCTTCTTTGCCCTCCAAGCCCCTCCTTTTTTCTTCTTTAGAATATGTAAGTCAATTTCATGCTTAAGAAAGTGAGAAGTGCTAGTACAGAATGGCTGAGAATATTTAGGGCAGGTCCTACGCAGCCCTTCTCAAAGAGCCTGTCAGTCCACCTAATAGAGCTATCTTTGCACTCCAGTCCTTGTTTTTTGCTGAGCCTGTTCATTAAGACTGTCAAAACTACCAGACTGGAAATTACTAGGCTGGCATTTTGGGCACAATCGACACATTTTCTGTACCTTGTGAACTGGAATACAAAGCTTTCTTTATAGGAATATAATGTTCTGCTAATGACAGTACAGATAGTAACCATAAATTTCATTCCTTTACATCAGAGAGAACTTGGATTCCTTTATCTTGTCTTCACTCCTATTAATCCCTTTTTTCCCCAATATTATCATGAGTCAGTTCATTCTGATTAATCACATTAGTCAAATTTCAAGAACAAAGGGAGCCAGTTTTGACACCTGGGTGGAAATAACTTCATTTTTCTTAGCTGTCTAAAAGTATGTAAGATGTCCTCTAGAGACAGTGGAGAAAGACCAGTACCTCTGGAGAGTGAGCCAGCCCATCCTGAAATTGCTGAGATGAACTCTGCTGGGGAGCTGCATGTTTCTTTTGACTTTGGAAAGAACCTAGGCCAAACTTTCAGGCAGTTGAAATAAATCCTGTAATTTCTGCTCACTCAGTTTTGTGGTGCCTAAACTCTGTATAGGGGCAAGGGCTCCTCATGGCTGCCACATGGGCAAGATTCCTTTGGTGGTACACCCAAAGGTCCTGGTCTCTCATGACCCAGAGTAGTTATGACATTAGATTGCAAACATGCATGACATTACATTGTCACCCATGTACACCTGGGTTTCCTTCCTTCCCTCCTTCCCTCCTGCCTTCCTTCCCGCCTGTCTTCCTGCCTTGTCAGGTAGAGCTTGCCATTATTTCACCCCAGGATGCAGTGAGAACATTTCCAGGGGTTTGGGAATTATTCTGAGTCCCACTGCTGACAAGTTAGCAGCTGGTTTGGGTTGGCACTATGCTGCAGAGAGAGCTGTGTTTGCACAGGGCTATCTCTGCCCCATAATTCCTATGGGATCCATGCTGGAGCAGTACAGGCAGCTGAGCTGCTCTGCCCAGAGATAACTGAGTGTACTGTAGTTTGTTACACTGGTTGGAGACTTTATAACCTGGCCTGATGTGAGAGAGACTTTTGGTATAGCATATCAGCTCCATTTCAGTGCTGACCAGGTGATTCACAAGATAAAAAATGAGGCACTCATCCCATCCATCCCGCAGCATGTTTCGTGTACCTGCATGCTTTTTCAGTTGTATTTGGCCTGGTTGATAATGTTCCATCTCTGCTTTGAACATATGGGGCTATAGAGGGAGGGGAGAAATTTATGGAGAAAAGAGAAAAAGCCAAAACCAGGAAACTGAGAAAAGGTTTATTAAGAAAAAGCAACAACCAAATTCTTGTTAAGAAAAAGAGAAGAAAACCTACAATAATATGTTCTTTAGAGACAGGCTTTGCTGTTGCTGGCATGTTTATTCACTGGGGTTTTCCATCATCATTTCCATGTGGTGCATTTTGATTGCTTACAGTTTTGCGGGTTTCTATCCAAGCCTCAGATAGCAAACGTTTAATCTTGGGAACTCCCTTTCTGTTCTCTTGTCTTCCCAACAGTATTGAGTGAGTTGCAGCCCAAGTTAAATAAAATTTTGTTTGCATGGTGAAGGAAAAGAAGGGACAACAACTGACTGCATTTTGAGACCTGCAGGCAGATCTTCAGCTGGTGTAAATTTTCTCAGCTTCAGTGACTTTAGCAGAGCTCTTAGCAACATCCAGTGGCTGAGGAACGACCTCCTGGTTTTTGCTTTCTCTGTTGAAGGCCTGCTGGGAAGCCCAAAATAGCAGCCAGATGAGAGAGAAAGAACGAGTGGTGACACAAAATTATTTTTGTCATTTTAAACAAAAGATCATTAAGGTAAATGCCTTCATCCTGGAACATTTAATTTTTGGTCACTGTCAGCTGTTGTCACTGAATGAAGTTATTCTGCAAAATGGGGCATCTCCATACTCTGATGAATAGTATTTTAACCAGGCAAATGCACAGGCAAATTTTTGTTTAAAATATGAGAATGGGGGGTGATGAAAAGGCTTCCTTTTTATTTGTTGTTTCTTATAGGTTGCAGACTGAAAATTATGCCCACAAAGCTGTGAGCACCATCTTTCATAAACAAATCAATGCATACTTGAAAAATCCTAGACGTAAGAAAACCAATTACTCAATGGAAGAATCTTTCTGTTGGCTTGGTGGCCCTTGGATGAGTTCAGAACAATCTTTTCATAAGCAGAACATTGAGGATGATAACTTCCTTGATTCAAAAGAGAAAAATGGTGGTTGCCATGGGAGTAAAGACCATTCCATTTGAATATCAGCTGCTAACGTCCTTGGAAATGTGCCCTTTAGCCAGCACATGTGCTTGCTTTACCACACTGGTAGTAGTTAATGGTCTTATTTCTGGTAGCTTGAGTTCAGGTACCAGTGGGGAATTCAAGCTTATTTTTGTATTCAGGTACATTGCTTCAAAAATCTGAAATCTAACTACTAGAAAGATTTTTCATCCTGGGAAAAGGCCTCCTTTTAAAACCGTTACTACCTAAATCAGGGAATGCAGTTTTCAGATTTTTCGATACCTAGTCTGGTTACTAGTTGGTAAATCCTACGATTTTCAGGATATACATTATGTAATAATAAGCTATCTGTGCATGAATTTAAAATGCTACATTTAGATGCCTTTTTGAGTCTCTGTGGAACAGTTCTTCAATGGATTAGGAGAATCATTATTTAATTTATTAATGGGAATGCTGCTGTGATAGTGGGGAGCTAGACAGAAGGTTTAGTAGACTTACTTTAGCTTTTTTCTTATGAAGCATCATTACAGTGTACAGCTCAACATCAAAAATTCCTGGTTTGCAATAACTATGGGTGACCTAAATCTCTAAAAGTTAAGCTAATAGAGTATTTCTCAAAAAGGAATGGGAAATGTATTAAGGAGAGAGGGGTAACAAGAGAACTCAGAGAAGGAGAAGTATGGATAAAACATGCTGAAGAAATCTATGTGTGGCAATAGTCATTGCTCAGGTTCAGAGAGACGTCAGGTTCAAAGAGCATGCAGTATCTTTCTTATTTGCTGTCTTTGTGAGGATGTTTGCTGCAGTTTATGGAAATGCAGGCTACTAACAAATTGCCTTGAAGACATAATTATTGAATGGATCTACAAACATTTGCGGGGAGGTGGGGAATGAATGTTATCACTAAAGACATCAGAAGCAAATGCAAGAGAACAGAAATGCATCCTGCCCCTTTGCTGAAGACCTGGTGGCATCAGCTTCAGGCTGCTCATAGCAAGGGGCTCAGATTATCAAGGAGCCCCAAGACCAACATAGTCTCCTGGCCAAACACGTGGTACAGTGCTTGTAGGTGACCTGTTCCCCAGCCACAGCTCTTTTTCTGATCTAGATAATTTATTATTTGGTCATTATCTGGGTTTTGGACTATGTAAGAGACTATAGAGTATCAATGTCTTGATTTGCAAAAGTCCCTCTAACACGCAGTACTGAGTATCATGAAAAGTTCCTGTAACTACTGACAATACAACTTTGACAGTCATAATTAATAAAGCTTGTTGTTTTCATTAGGTTCAGTAAGATGTTGATGGTCATAAGGAATGTCATGATTTTTTCCTGTTGCTTTTCTTGGGAGGTATGCCTAGAAGTAATAACAAGACTGATAATTTATGTTTGTGTCCTCTGTATGTCAAAAGTTTAAGGGTTTTCTAGGGAAAGGAATATCACACAGTGACTGGAGTAATTCAAAATCAGGATTCCTTTGTGGGAGGTATCCTGCCCATGCTGGGAGGGGGCCATATGGCTGGGACTAGGTGATCTTTAAGGTCCATTCCAAATGCTTAACATTCTATGATTCCATGATTCTACCTCTGACTCACTACTCTCCAGCTGGCAGTTACCAAAAAGGTATCTGCAAAAGGGGCATCCAGCCAATGTCAGAGGAGGGGAGTGAGTCTTACTGAACATCTATTAAGCAGTTTGAGATTGAAGAAGAGTTTTACACAGGTAGACAACCAGTTTGTGTGTTCCTGTATATCAACAGACATCAACAGATGTCCTCAAGGAACAGGGGACCTAGATTTCACCTTCACCAAGGCCCCTCCATTCTCTGTGTAATCCCAAGACAGCTGGCTTTTTAAGTCTTCTCTTTAATTCTGCTGGGGCTGAGAAGCAGAGTGCTGGTTCTAGCTCTGCCCATGCTTGTGCCACTTTCATGGGGACTGTCTGCAGCTAGTCCTCAGAGAGTAGGAGAGAGTGAGAAATGTGAGTTTTCTGCATAAATTTGAGGACTATTGTGTTACTTCTGCCATGTCTGGGTGACCCCCACTCCTGGCATGGGATTGGACTTGTGTGACCTTTCAAAATCCAATCCAAAATTTTCTATAATTCTGTGACATCCACTTGCCACTTGAGCCTGGACATGGTTTCTGCTGTTCAAGCTGTAAACAGCTCCTGTGCAGGAAACATTAGCCAAGTGTCAGATTAACTAAATTGATACGTCCGCTAGAATATCATGTCAGATAAACACATTCTAGCTGTTATCAAACACTGTATTCACACTGATCTGGTTGGTAGGTGGTGATTGCCCATCTGTGTTACCTGCTGGAGAAATTCTTTTGGAATAATGCCACTGTATTAGAAGTAAAATCTAAAGATGTGGCTAATGGCTGCTAACAGGTGTCTGCAAAATCTAGGAATTGAGCCAGCTATTGTAAATTTGGGAGCCAACTTAATTTTTACCAAACTGTTACAGAAATCTTGAGCTAGACTATTTAACTTTTGGATTTAAACATAGGTTTTACGTTCAGTCATTGCTCAATGATGTCAGCTGAAACTGAGGGAGAAGTTCATCACGTAGTGTTTCTCATTGGGTAAAAGATAGTAGGGCTGTGAATGTTCTAGAAAGAAGTAACTCCCATGAAACCCCCGAGGATATTGTGTGCATGCAGCTGGAGGGGAGAGCATGCCAGAAGGCATTAAGCAACTGCCAGAAATTTCAAGAGCTGATAAAGACTTCAACAAGAGGAGAACTTCAAAATGTTTGATCTCATTTGGACGGACTCCAAATGGTAATGCTTACCTGAGCTGATCCTCACCATCTTCCCTCACCATTGATAGAAAATTACTTGTAAAAGCCAAATTCATAGAACAGCTTGTCTGGAGAAATGTAGTTTTTGTAGGTTAAATTCTAACCAGACTAAGTGTAGCTGGAGTCCCTGAGCCTGCAGTCTCCAATGACCTGGGTTGGTACCAGCCACAGGAGACACTGAGTGCTGGAGGAAAATGGATGGCAAACTGAGTGTGTCCTTTAGTGAGGTGGGAAATAAGCACATCCCTGGAAGTCATCTTGTCTCTAACTCTAACCAGAGTGGAAAATGCATTTTGAATACCGCACAAACACAGCCGGAAAATAGATTTTTTTTGGAGAAACTTCAGACAGTTGGCTCTCAGTAGTCTTTGAACAACTGATGGAGCAAATTTTGTGTGCAGTGGGTATCTGACTGGGAATGACAAGTTTTCTCTTCCAAATTATAGGAAGGAGCATAGTGTCATGCTATAATAAGGCATGCAGATATGCTGGGTCAGAGTTTGCGGCTTCCAAAATGTAGAAAGAAAGATGCAAACATGAAGGACAATGTACTCCACTGTAATTTTTATTCCAGAAACAAAGACATGGTATTTTACCAATGTCCTAAAAGCAACTGCATAGACGTGAGACCCTTCAGATTTAGGCAGTATTATCTCAAATCCCATTTAAAATGTTTTGCTGATTGTTTCTTTTACCATTTCCCCCCAGAAGATTAACTTGTGTTCAGGTCCTCAGAAGACACTTTTGTGAAGCTGCTAATTGCAGAACTGAGGAAAACGGGTCACACAGTACACTCAGCACTTCCTAATTAATACACAACAGCACATGCTTGCATCGAACTGGCAGCAAATTCAGCTCTGGCTGACTGAACACTAATGACAGCACCTACCATAATAAGCCAATACTAGTAAAGAAAGCAAAATAGCCTGTTAAGACCCCAAATGGGTGATGAAAGTTCTACATCATCCAGATCTTTTAATGTAATTGTGTAATGGCACAGACTGGTACTCAGCCTACCAGCGTCCATTTAATTAGTAAATGAAACACCCCGAAGGCCTTGGCTATATCATGACACACTTAAAAAACCATCTGAAGGTTCTTGGCTACATCCAGTAAACCCAACCAAGACTTTATGGCTGATGGTAAAACTCCTTGTCTAGAAGTGCATGGGAAGATGTGCTTTATTTCTGCATTTCTTTAAATTTAATGCATGTCTTCGATAGCATTTCTACTGCTTTTCCATATTATTAAAGGACCTTTATTTTCACTATATCGCTTTTGAGGCATTTGGAGCTTTCTCTCATGTGATGTCCACATCTGTCTGTGACTTATATGGAAGGCAGCTGTGCTGCCCTATGGGTTATGCATTTCACAAAAGGCAGCTTTTGTTGAAGGTTTTGTAAAGCTGCAGAGGGGCCATCTGAAATGCTTTTTATGATCAATTCTGACAAAAAGATTTGGCTGGAGGATATTGCCAGCCCAGCACTTGTTACTGTAACTAGTTGAAATTATATTTTTTTTTCTGCAATGTTTAAGCCTGTGTTTTCTTTTCATCTCTAAAAAATTTATTTGACCTCTGTAAAAATTCTATTGTGAATTTAGAAGATATTTAGCTGCAAACCTCAAATATGTTTTATATTGTGTTCTTCTCAACCATAAGCAAAACTGTTTTGTTTTCCTTCCCTCAAAAATGCTGACCCTGAATAAATAGTTCATTGTTCTCTTTTTTTTTTTTTTTTGGTCTGTGATCTAATTAATCTGCATTTTCCCCTCAATACCATGCTGTGCCTATACTTTTCCAGGGCTGTTTCCTGCCGTGCCCTCGGCAGCACTAACGATAGGGAAGATCAGCACAACCATCTCTTGTGGCTTCTCCTCCTAGGCAGGGCAGGAGCTGAAGAATGAGCTGGTGGTGGCTTCTGCCCAGCTCCAGGCAGGCAGTCATCACTCTTGCCAGTGGCTGCAATACTTGATTTTCTGCTGGAGAGATCCCTGGGCACCATGTCTCTACGGAAATGGCATTGCTTTGATTTGGGAGATGTTCCAGTCAAGGACAAAAGTTTTCAGCCATAGGGTTTCTCCTAGGAGTAGCAGCATCCCTTTGTGATGGTTAATGGTGAGTTACTCTGCCAGCCCTGGGAGCCCTGAAACCTGTTCCACGGGGAGCTTGGTGACATGTTCCTCTGGTCCTGTGAACTATACATTTCAGATTTTACAGTACAGAGATCAAGAAGTGTTTGATCAATGCTCTCAGGTACATGGTGTGGTTCCTGGAGTGTCCTGTGCAGGGCCAGGAGTCACACTCAGTGATCCTGATGGGTCCTTTCCAACTCAGCATATTCTGTGATTCTATGATTTGAAAGACAGACTCACCAGGAAAGGGGTGTGAGGGAAGGTGTAGGGAAGGGGCCACTGAGTCCTTCCACAAGCCAGCAACTCTGCATCATGGGCCTGCAGATGGAGCAAGGGCATTGTTGTCCAGCTGTAACACAGCAGACACTTCCCAAGGAAGGCTGTAGGGGAAAATTAACTAGTTTCAGAGACTGACTACATTAGCAAGTAGCACACTGCAAAAGGAGAAGACCAGTTGGTGCTGACAATTGATATTATCACCATTTATATTCTGACAGTTTACTATGAACTAAATCTAGTTTGATACTGGGGAGCTGCATGTCCCTTTCTGGTCAGAGAACACTGAGTGCGCTCTTGGGAGACATCTTCCAAATTATTTTCAAGGTAGAAAGTATCCAGTTCAAAATACCTCACTCTCTGATATGACCTGAAATCTGAAGTGAAAATGACAGGTAGATTTGCTTCCAATCCATACCTTTAATTTAAGCCAAAACAATACCGCAGATGCTCTTAGAAAGGACAGCATCTCTTTTAGATGTGTTAGGAGACAAGAGCAGACACAGACGTCGCTGAAGTTTTCCCTTCTGTGGATGATCATTCTTTTGGGGTTTTTTTGGTTGGTTTGTTTGGGGTTTTTTTAGGAGGTTATAAGTGTCCGAAAGTGCAGAGGTCAAAATGCTGGTTGCTTGGAAGCAATGTTCCTAGGAATCTTGTCTGCTGTAAATTAAAACTATGTCACCATTGTAAAGCAAGGAATTCTTAAATAGGCTATAAAAATAGACACAAGGCATTAGTAAAACAAGTATGAATTGAGGCCATGCTGTTTGCATCCTTCAAACTCACCACTGTGGTGTATAGAACTTGAAGAATCTCACTGTCAGATAACTGCCACATGCTGTGCATTGTATATAACTGGAGCAGAAGAAAAATGAGACGGGCACACCCTTTGTGACTTTCATTTATTAAAAAAATATTTCTTACTCCTGGTAATAAAAACTTAGAAGTTTGAGGTTTAGATCTGCTTATTATTGTAGGGTTGCTGACAATTTTTTAAGAACATGTAAACAGTTTCTCATATATATATTTTTATATATATGTCTTTTCTATAACACATATGAGATAGGTAGGTAGATAACTACTACAGAAAAGATTGACTCATTTTAAAGTGGTAAATAGAAGTCAAATTGCCTCAGCTTCTCTTTGATGTCTGTGTTTGACAAAGCACTTTGAAATTTTCACTCTTTCTAGATTAGGTCCTTCTGTGTGTTCTGTTATATAATCTGTGGTCAAGTACGAGTCTTCAGTTGCACCTTGTGGCTTGCCATAAGGAATTAGTAAAGAACTGAAGCTAGAAACTGAAAGAAATGAGGTTTAGATTAGATACAAGGAAAAAATTCTTTTACTGAGGGTGATGAGGCACTGGAAAGTTTTCCCAGAGAATTCTGAATGCCCCATCCCTGGAAATGTTTAAGGCCAGGTGGGATAGAGATCTGGGCAACTCAGTCTATTGGAAGATGTCCCTGTCCATGGCAGGAGGCTGGAACAAGATGATCTTTAAGGTCCGCTCCAACCCAGGCCATTCTTTGATTCTAGGAGCCCATGAGGACCCTACCTCACTGCCATGGGAGTGAGGATTTCAGCCACAGTATTTAAGGAGGATTCAGGAACAACATCAAAGGTTGACACACAACTTCAAGAGTCTCTTTTATTTTTGTTTTTCTTTTTTTTTTTTTAGTTTTTTTTTCAAGCATTTTCACACTGTTAAAAAACACAGGAATATGCTTACCTAGGCTTTGCCACAACAGTATTTTAAATCATAGGAAAAGAGCAGTATCTTGATAGTTGAATCCCACTGGACAGTAAATTAAGTAATAGTTAATAAAACCCACACTTCACCATTTGTGTGGCAAACTGCCATTTAAAAATACTCATTGGAGCTGTCTATCACTGCTGTGTTTAATCTCTCTGAATTCTGAAAATGCTGGCCCTCTTGGGATGCTGGATGGCCTTTTTCCTGGTGTTCTGAATCCCCTGCAGAATAAGAGCATATCTAACAAAATCAGCATCTTAACCAAAACAGTCTTATGACTGAATAATAGGGCTTACACCACTGTGTCTCATTGCAGCATCACTGGAGTGACAGAAATAGAAATGGAGCAGGATTCAGCCCTGAGCCGCTTTCAAGTAGCTTCACAGTTTCCTTGTCAATCTGTTGGTACTGCAGCATACATGTAGAGCAGTCTATTTTCTCCAGTACTTTAACGGACCCACACTAATTATGATGAGATCCACTTGGGTGTCTCTTAGCATTAATTAAGGAATTGCAGCTTTCAGATGAATAATCTGTCTTCAGCAGACCCTGAGCAGAGCTATCAGGTACGTGAAAGGTAAAAAGCAAAGGACAGGTCAGGCAACATTATTTTTTCAGCATAAAAACGGTTGCTGACCCTGTTGTTTTCCTATCTTCTGTCATGCTAAGAGATGATAAAAGGTGAATTATTTCCATTTCAGTTTTAGTGTCAGATTTGCATCTTCATTTTAAAAAGCACTCAATCCTAGAAACAGTCAACTAGCATTGCTGGAAACATACATTGGCAAACAGATAGTGCCAATAGTGTTTATCTGATAAACCTGATGATTTCATCCTTGCTGGTGGCTAGCAGTGGGGAGGAAAAGGAGGATGCTGAAGGGTGAAGGAAATTTTGGCATAATGAGAACATGAAGATATGCTGAGATTATTTCTTTAATATTTCTCGTAAGTACGTCCCCTCTCACAGGACCTCTTCTCTTGCCCTACTAAGGTTACACCTAAAGGTAAAGAGCTGTGCTCATTTATCATACCTGGCATCCGGTGATTTCATAGGGCTGTGGCATCCTGCTGGTAACTTTAACAGAATAATTCCTGGCCTTCTAATGCATTGCTGGCAAGTATCTAGGTCATTGCATCCATGCAAAAACCTTAGTGGCATTGCTTCTAGACATGGTGTAAAGCATGATTAGTATACTCACGGAGATCTCGGTATGTGCTTGGTACATCTGTTTATCTTGCCCAGTGGAGTCTGTAGGCTCAGACTCTGCCTTGGGGAAATTCTCTGACAGCCTTGCCAGCTGGATACATCACAGTTAATCTTACCCTCAGCTTCAGGAAAATAAAGACCTCTTGCTGGGCCTATGGTAGTGTGATTAAGAGAAGGGCCTCTTTTCCTTTGTGGCATCCTTGAAGAGTATCCATCACATCTTGACTTTTGGCCTTTTCATTGGGTAGCAAGCGCTGTGCTACATGCAGTGAAGATGTGAGTAGTTTTTCATTCCAGCATGGGTATCTGTGCATGCTGCACCTGAAATTGCCCTGTGCTGCTGACCTTGCAAAAACAGCATTTGAGGGATTGTTTATAGAACTTTCTTTTGGTGGGTCCTCAGCAGTAGTGCCCACATCTCGCAGCAGGGATGTGATGGCACATCTGGTGGTTGGCATGAGCTTTGAGACTGGACTGATTGAGATCAGGCTTCAGCTTCTTCCACCCCTGATGATGTAGATCTCTCTAATTTTGAGTACTGACAAGTGGGGAACCCACTGTCTGCCCACAGACATACTTTGCCACTGGCATCTGTTAAACAGATACCATGTAGGGGTTTTTTACTGAGCAGGCCATAACATATAGAGAAACCATCCCTGTTGTCTGTGTTACTCCTTTCACACTGAGAAACTCCCAAAAATCCATCTCATTTTATGCAGGGCTATTTTTTTTTTCAGTTTTACAGTTTATTATTTTACCTTATCTCCCCTTACTCATCCTATCCTTTAAGATCCTGTCAGTTAATTGGGTTTGTTGCCCATTTTTAAGGGTATTCTGTTATTTGACTGCGTTCTACTTGCAGAAAATTGCATAATCAAATATGAAGCACTTCAGTGCCTGAAAGCTTGTCCATTTTTGCTAAATTTGGTGTGTGGGACTAATTAATGTTGCTGTTTCAAGCTGCTCAGCCAGCACAGGCAAAAATTCTTTTTGCTGCTTCAAAAGTAAAGACTTCTGGCAAAAATGGGGCCAAAGTTGGGCGAAGAGTTGAGATGGGGAGATATGCAGACCTGCTACCCCAGCTCCATCAGGGGGAGAAGATGCTTCTCACTCCTTTCTTTGGAAATACCTTCCCTGTTTGCCCATTGCTTTTGTGAAGTGGCAGCCACCATGCCTGGCCAGGGCCCTACATGATCAGTAGAAGGACTGGGGCCATTTCACTTCTGCAAGCAGTGTGCTCTGTTGCCCTCAGAGACCATCCACTTTGCCTCAGTCCACAGTCAGCCTTCATATACAAAAGGAAATTACTTCTGCTTGTGAGTCTTAACTCTGTTGTATCTGAGCTGCAAGAGCAAACTTAATCAACTCTGAAGAGACTATATGAAAGCAGTTGTCAGCGAGAATTGATCTAACAGAGGAGCAAGAAAATGATAATCACTAGTTTATGATCTGTTGAGGCAAGTTCTCTAGGTAAGTGGTCATGCCAAAGTGTAGTCTTCTAAAAAAAAAGGTTTTATTGATGCCCCATCTTGAACATATTCTGAGAATGGAGGATTAATATTCTGGGAATAATATAGATCAGAAAACAATATTATTTGTTATTTGTTCAGCTTCAGTGAGATTTTTGTCTCTAGCAAAAAGAAAAGGGAGGGAAGTGCGGGGGTGTATTACATGTGTTGCATGGCATGCATTCAGTGCTGTAATGATGGTTAGAAATTCTTTGGCCTTGGAAAACAGCCTGAGGGATGCAGATTTATACTTGTAGCTGAACTACAGCTTCCATATGAATGGCATGGCTGTATCTTGACTACGTTACTGATTTTCTCAGGATTACTCCAGTGAGGCAAGTGAACGAACTTGTCTTTCATACTAGATGCTAAGCATCAAGCCCTACGCAAAATACCAGTTTTCAAAACAGTTATCCTGTCCTTTCTAGTATGTAAGGAGTTCTAAAAGAACCAATACCAGTACATGCTAAACCACCCAGATTCTGGGCCCCAGACAGCAGCCAAACAGCTCAGACCTTTGGGCAGAGTTAGAATTAACCAGTGCTTTCCAGCACTGGTACAACCAACAAATTCAAGAGTCATAACACTAAAAATGCTTTCAGAAGTGGAAGGTTCCTCCTAAACTTCAGCTTATAGTTCGATATCTTAGCATTTATATACCACATTAAGACAGTGGATATAATTTTTAGCCACAACGCTCTAAGAGGCAGGTGAAAGATGTTCTGTGCTTAGAAAAATCTACTATTGCCCTGATGTAGGTGCCTTGCTATGAGTGTAGGCATATGTCTTATGGTGTGCCTTGTTTGTGAACTCATGTTTGTTGGCTCAAATCAGGCCAACAATTCTCTGTTCCCAGTGCTGAAGTGTTGACACTGACATTTTAGGCTCATCTAACACGCACAACTTTACAGAAAGCCAAAAGATGCTCTGGACTACCAAGTGAAATCCAAATGAATCTTCATTTCCTAACACACTGTATGCCTGCAATGGTATGATAGGGTTAATATCTTCCCACAGTGCTTGAGAAACCCAACTAGAATGGTGCTCCATGGTGGGGCTTTTTTTAAAGGTCTGAAAACAGTTACATTTTGGACCTTTTTTCCCCCTTTTTCTTTCTCCTCTTTTGACAGTGTGAATGAAGTGAGAGACAAAAAAATCCTTGTATGCTGTAAACTGTGATCTAGAAATTGAGGGGGCTGATGTCGATGGCTGCTGGCAGGGTGTTACAAATGCCATTTCTGGGCTGGAGTTATGCCAGCAGTGCAGGCCCGCCGTTAGTCAATACCCATGATTGCAATATGCTAAAGCATAATACAGGTGTTCGTAAGTGGGGGATAGCAGAAGAGGAACAGTGAGAAATTTCATCCACTGGCTGCACATCCCATTGTCTGGTCCTCAGTTGGTGTTTGGGCTGAATTACCCTATGTTTTGGGTACCTAACTACCAAAGGAGGGTTTTCTTAATCATAAATGGCTCCCAATTGAAATTTTTAAGACTTTTTGTTCCATTTGAACAAATTCCAGTTTCAAATTTCAAACAAACAGTATTCCTGAGGCTGGAAGCATTAGTGCCATTGACAAAATCAAAGTGGTTTGCAGGGAGAATAGCAAGGAAAGTTATGCACTGGGTGCCTTGAACCAGGAACAAAGAGCACATCATTTTTCTCAGTTGCAGGAGGCAGAAAAAGTTTGATATTTCTGCTGGAAACAAGGGAAGGAGAACTGGGCACCTACAGAAACATAACGTAATTACTTTGAGTCATGCAGGTGCCAAGCTGGAAGAAGAGGACTCAGCCACACATTGGCCATATTCACCCTGAGCCAGGTCAGGGGGGTCCCCATCACACTGGCGCAACATTACGTGTTTGATTAGTGCTGGAACCATAAACTTCCTTTTTATTCCACTGTGATCTGCTGTTCACTGATGCTGGCAAATTTTTGTTTCTATTTCTACTAAATAAAGAAATAAATATTACAGCCCAACTTTTTAAGGCTGTTCCCTCTCTGCCTGTGTGCAGAGGACTGCAGATCTGTGTGCAATATAATGAAGGCCTAGGGGAGAATATTAGCACTTCTGAAAAGAGCTCAGGGAATTCTGGTTTTTGCTCTGACAACTGAAGGCAGAGGGGAGTTTTTCCTTTCATGTTTGTTTTCAGTACATAAAGTGATTGAAAGCAGTTTCCTAAAGAGGAGGATGGGGAAGCAGTGCTGAAAATTTTTAGAATTTCTAATCTGCTGCCTTAATTTTGCTGCTGCTGCACTCTCACATGGAGTCAGAGAGAGGAGCAGAGGATGGGGATGCTGTTTTTGTGGGTACAGCTAGGAAAGCTCTGCCAGAGAGACCACTGTGGGGAGGGGAAGGGAGCTTCTTTGGCCAGACCCAGCATCCCCAGTGTGCTGAGCCCCGTGCAGGCAGGCATCAGTTGTGGTAATACCACCCCAGGGCCACTCTGCTCCCTCCCTCAGCACCCTCAGCCAGCAGTTGGCTGAGCACCACAGGGCTGGCCCAGGGGCAGCAGAGGAGAAACACCAACAGGAAAGAATGAAAAGAAAAAGGGGCTGGCAGCTATCTTTTGAAGGAATGCTCTCATGTGGGCTAGGTAGATCCACCTGGGTTTGGTTTAATTCTTCATCCTCAGAAGCAAAGCACTCAAATTCACCAACACAGATGGAGGTGGGAGAGACTTGCTGTAGCCATAATGGCACATCAAAGCCAGATTCCCTGTAATGCAGGCCACTTCTACAGTGCCTGCATTTAAACTCTCTTCTAATTTTTTTAGTTACTTAAGTGGCAATAGTTGAGTGTCATGCACCCTGGGATAAAATAAACCTGACTCATCCCTAAAGAGAGGAAGATAAAGCAGGTTTCTGCAGCACTGCTGCTCAGCTGGTAATGAGAACTCAGCAACAATATCAAAAGTAAAGCTTTGTGGACTATGTAGAGCTCTGTAGAGCCAGCTCAGAAGTCTGTTCCAGTCTGTAGTATTTGTCAGGAGAAAAAAACAGTTGAATACTTGTTTGTGTGCTAGCTGCATATTTTAGAAAAATTGATATTTTTATGATTGACTTTGTAAGGATGAGATTGACTGGATCCTGTTCTTTGGCCATGGCCATTTTGGGCCCTACCTAGCCGTGTCCTGCAGCACTGGGTGCTCCATAAGCATTCACCTGGAGAGGGACCACAGACCCCTGATCCAGTTGCTTGCCCACCTGGAGTTTTGCTAAATCCTAATCCAAACCACCACTCCTGGTCCAAGTCACAAAGTGTATTGAGAAATCCCTCAAGCAACTTTCAGATCAATTAGGACAGGGTCCAAAGCCCTCTACATAACTACAAATCATGTCTTGAGTTTTCGTTTGGCCTGCCCCATCCAGCTGCAGAGAGAAGTATAATTCCCAGGACTAGTCTGAAACCTTCCTTGGTACCAAATAACTGAGACAGAGTGACCAAGAGACCTGAGAGATCCCTGTACCTCCCTCTTGCTTTGAGCTCTGAACTGATTCATTTGTTTCGAGTGATGTTGATCAGGATGGTTACAACTCCAGACCTGCTATTAATAATCTGCTATTAATATCCCTTCTGCAAGCATGGTACCCCACTTGCTGCCTTCTGCTTTATTGGACTCTTGCTGAGACTTCCCCCTTCACCTGCATATAATCAGTCCACGTTATCACTTCTTCATGCAAATTATCTGTCTTCAGCATGCAGTGCATTGGAAACGTGTAACTGTGACTCTGCTTGATAAGAGAGAGGACAAAAAAGTCAGGTGGAGCTGGATAGGATAGCTACAGTTGCCCTTACCTTTCAGGTCAGGTTACTTGTAGAATAACATTTGAGAAGCATGACCTTGGCATCCCGGAATAACTCACTGCTTTTAGCTAGTTCTTAATGAAAAAGGAAGAACGATGGTGTGTGTTGACATATATGGCACAGAGAGGACTAACAGCAGCCAGTTAATAATCTTTGTCTCTCTCACTGCTGGCACAGGTTTAAAACAAATGCACACAAAAACCATCCTAGGCACGTGTGCTCACAGATGTCTATGCACACAGGCATGGTTTAGCATGAAGAATCACATAAATTAGCAGGATTATAATTACTCTTTTTAATCCTTTTGCTTTGAACAAACAAGCTTTAATCAGCAGACAGGGAGCCCGTTTAAAACCTGAAATACAATCCAAGGTCAGAAACTAAGGGTCACCACCCTTGACCGTGGACTGAACAACCAGGTGTGACCAAGAGTTGTCATGAAAGGCAGCCTGTCCCCTTCCCCCAGGCAGCTGAAGGGCACCATGGCCAAGCAGGGATGTAGGGCTCACCATCTCACAGCAGCCCAGTGTTTGTAGAGCCCTCGGGGCTGCAAAGGCAGCTGCAGATGGGGGCACGTCAGTGCCTCGCTCCCCAGGAACACGGCAAGCAGCCATGAAGAGGAGGGGTGAAAAAAAGCAGGAAGCTTATAAAAGCAGTTCCCCTCTCCAGGGATAATTGGGGAGGGGTTAGAGTTAATTAGTTTATATGGGTAACAGAGGTTAATAGGGTTCTTGTTTTGGTTTTTCTCTTCCTTTGATGGAGTGTGTCAGTTGTTTAAAGCTTACAAGCTGCTGAGATAAAAAGCAAGTTAAGTATGTGATCCAGGTGTTGCCAAGAGTTGAGGCAGAAGTCTTAAAAGAAAAAGCTTAGAAAGCTGGATGGGGGGAAAAAAAATAAGGAAGGTGTGCACTGGAAAAAAAAAATCCCAACCCAAGCCTTGCATTATTTGTGAATCAGGTGTTTAGTGGACAAACAAAAAAATTGCAAGAGCAAACAATGGAGATATTAAGAACACCCATCCTGCATATTGTTATACTGACATGCACAAAAGTAGTGCTGTACAGCTTGCTGTTCCTTATCAATAAACAGGAGGAGACTGAGTTCAGTGCTTATTGCATGAACTACACAACTGCTTTTTCTGCCCAGGCAGAGTAACCTATGCTCTGATGTCCCTGTACTCTGAAACATACCTTGCAGGTGTATGAAAAACTTTCTGTCTTGTGTCAGATCTTGAGCAGGAGCCTTCCAGAAATGCTGGGCTCACAATCAAAGTTCTGGTCTCCCCCCTGGCACCATGGGGATGTGAAAACAGAGCAGAATTTCCTCATGATCCTGTATTCATTTTAAAGTCAGTAAAGGAAGTCAAAATAGCCATAACAAATTATTCCACCACCTCTGCCTTGCTAATTCCTACATGTTCCCCCAATTCCTAGTGCCACTAAATTTTCGGTGAACTTTTCTAAGCTCTGTTCCTCCTTTATATCCTGATGTCTCTATTTCTGTTTGTAGTTACTGACCACTCTCTTCCACTGCCTCAGTCATCACCTGTTTAACCTGTAACTATAGATATGAAGATGACCAACTTTCAAAACCACTTCTTCACAGACACACTCATGAGGTCTCTGCTTAGGAGCAGCAGTTCACCTTTCACTCTTAATGTTAGCAAGTCAGTTTAGAAGGGACATGTTCATGGGTTTTGGGAGGGCAGTTTCCACACCACATGGATTGTCTTTGCAGGTGTAACCATCACCCTTCCTAAGAGTTTGGACCAATTTTAAAAGCAGAAATCACCCTTAAGAAATGTGTGATTCAGTGCCCTGCAACCAGCAGCAGAATTTGCAATGCAGGTGTTGGAGGGAAAAACACCCCGTTAGCCAGGCAAACAGCTTGTGTAATGAAGTAAATTACCAGCAAATGTCATGAAGGTGTTTTACCCTGTGTATCATCAAGTTCTGAGGTATTCAAGGATTCCCTGTTGGAGCCTGCAGCATCAGGAGGAGAATGGCAGTCTGAGAGAGCCAAAGTTGTTGAAGGAGATCCATGGGCATACAAAGGCGCTGAGTGCTCAAATCACCACTGTGGGAAAGCTTGTTAGGAAAACAGTCCTCTTCTAAGCTGCACATACTGCTGGGTGCTACTGTTTCCAAAATGTTTTGTAGACAAGTCTCTTGGCTGTTTTACAGAAATCATCCAGTTGGAAGCTAGCATAACCTGCTACTGCTTTTGCTACTGTCTGGGGAATAATTTAAAAATATCCCCCTCAAGAAAGATCAAATAGTACAGCTCTGTATTCAGCCTCGCTAAAAAGTGAGATTTGGAGCATCTGGTCCCTGATGTTTGTGGCCTGCTCCAGCTCTTTCCTAGGACATTTATTTAGTACAAGTCAGACGTGGGGAAGGAGGAGGAGAGAGGATTCCTCGCACAGTCACTGAGAACTTGAAAGTCCTGCCATCCTGTCAAATGCATCTGCCTGGTGTCGTGTGCTTCACAGCTCACCTTGCTTGCCAGGTTATTAGTAGAACAGTGTGGTCACTTCTGCTGCAGCCTCTGTGCATCTGTCTTTCGCCCAATGTTCCTGGAGGGGAGCAGCCTGGTAGAAATAAATACTCCAAGAGAAAGTAGCCTGAGTTCATAATACCCAGACCTGGAATATCTTTGGAAAATGGAAGGGGAGTGCATTTACCATCAAAGGCAGAGGGAAAAAGTTAGAGAGGCAGTGGAGAACTTGTTGCCACCAACCACCTCTTCATTTTTTGTGGAGAAAGCTTCAAGTGCAAAGGAGCACTAACCCAGAGAAAAGAGCAATCAAATGTGCTAAAAAGCACTGCTTTCCACTTGCAAAAAGTCCTGTTTAGTACATGTTTATGGAACTTGTTTCAGATGTTCTAAAAATAGCCTTGCAGGAACAGGTCTTCAGCTCCCTCCAGGAAGCCCTACACGTTCCTAGCATAGAAGTGCAGCTTAATCCTGATTTTCACAAAAAGAACAATTATTTTTAGAGCTTTTAAAAATAGACTTTAGTTGCCCAGTGCTGAGTTGTCAAAGCAAAACATGAAAGATATGTCACTTCATGGGAATGTAACACAAGTTGATGGGTTCTAAATGACCAGAATGTCTGACAGTAATATGGTGGTTCAGATGTGTCGGGAGGTGTTAAGATAAAGATTTCAGGCAAGGCTTGTGGGGCAATGATAAGATGAAAAAAGGGGTCTGAGGAACATCCTGGCAGTGATGAAGAGTGAGACAGAGGAAAGGAACATCCTAGGGAGCAGTACTGAAACTGTGCATATAAGAACAGAACAAAGCATAATGCCCTCTCTTCTGGCTGAGGTGCCAGTTGTCTTCAGCAGGAGAAATGTTGCAGAGCTAGTTTGATAGCTATAAGGAATATGATTTGGTATGGTTATGTCATTACAGAAGCCCAGTTAAACTTGGTCCTAGTGAAATCAAAAGCCCATCTCTCATGGACTTACATCACTCATCATTCTGTCATCTGGACTTTGATAATACTGTCTCCTGTGGTTTGTAAATGGGTCTTGGAGCACATATACTTTGGAAGCATTCCTGTTGTCTATTGAAACTTAATAGATTTCCCAGATTTCCCACCTACTCTGCACATACTAAAGCTTTTGCAAGGAAGTCAAGAGTGCTGGCAGCTGGCTTCTGCTAGGAGTGCTAAAGCTCAGGTGAAAGGCTGAAATACCTGACAGATCCAACACTGGCCTAGCTGGAAGGACCCACCAGAAGCATGGCCAAAAAGAGCACAGCCTCAGCACTTGCTCCCTCCTCTGTGGGTTTATCTCCAAAAATTGCCTTAACCCTCTGGCACTTTGACTCCTGGTGCAGGTTAGTCATCTGGGTGACTATTGACTTTCAAAGGTCAAAAATCCTAATGTATCTTGCTGAGAACATGGAGGAAGACAAAAGGAGAGCAAGAGTTTCCTAAGCTGACTTTACTGGTGCAGAAAATAGGCCACGTAGCTACAGTTCAGCTCTTATTTAGGATGATCTGTATCATATATTTGTAGCTAGCTTTTTCCAAATACAAGTATCTCTGACAATAATTCAACTACCTTACTAACATATACTTCCCATGCATAATTTTACTGATCTGCTCCAAAGGATGCAGCTGGAAGGTCTCCGTTTGGCTGGTATGCCTTGAAAGTGCTGGGATAGAGCTCATCTGTCAAACAAAACTGAGAGAGATATGAGATACTTATCTCTTACAGACAAAACACCTGGCTGTCTGGCTTTGTAAATGATAATTTTGCAAAAAAAAAAAAAAAACAAACCAAAAAAAACCCAACAAACCACCCAAAAAAACCTAAAAAACCACCCCCCCCAAAACCCAAAAACAACCATAAAACCCCCTCAGAAAACCCCTATAAGTTTCCCCCAAAACTAAAATAAAAATAAAAAATATTTCTATCACATTTCCATCAGCCTGTATTTCAGTTACACAGAATGCAACTTAAACTCCATGGAAGAAGTGGCGAAGAATTACCTTATTTTTCCATGGTTCTAAATATGTTTAATTAGTATTCACTTAAATATGTTTATATAATAGTCACATGTAAACTTATGAGCTTTTTCCCTTTTTGTGAGACTGTGCATATGTGTGTGCATGTGTGTGTAAGTATTTTCTTTTCAAGCATTTTTAGTCACATCATTCAAACTCGGCTGGGTACATAAAATCCCCCTTGATAATCTCAGTTGTCAAAACTAAGAGTATTTTATAAATTATCCGTAGAACCTCAAACTGAATAATGATAAAAATATTGAGATATATTTGGTCTGCTGTTGTAAACATGCCTTGCATATGACTCAGCAAGTGTAGTTTTTGTTATTCTTGCCTTCTGTTTTTCATGCAGTCCATTGCTTCTACTCTCCCAGGAAGATGGATTTTGATATGAAGTCTCTGAAAAGTACAGTGCCTTATAAAAACAGGACTTTCGTATAAAAATAGGACTGACTAACTGAAACACAACTCTGCTGTAACTAATGTGTTTCTAGAGGGAGGCAGCTCACACAGGGAAGGACCACCCCTGCTTTCAAAAATGGGCAAAGCTCCATTTCATACTCATGGATACTTTCAGCTGTAATGCCTGTAACTTCTCCACAATGAACTGTCAGTAAGATAGTTCAGTCTAGAGTACACAGCTAATGAAAAAGCTGGATTTTGTGACAGCTGCTGTTTGTGTTTGTCTTCGCTTTGCATTTAATGAGCAAGACACAGAAACCTCTGAAACAGAAGTAGCAAGCTGCAGTAGCAAATTAAGCAAGAGAGGATAACTTTGCCTCCATCGGGCCACTAAGTCACACATGTTGATGTTGCAGGTGGGAACAGAGATCTATAGCCAGAGCTAACTTGTGCCCCAGGTTTAAACCAGCATCACACCTAAGGCTGGACATTAAAAATCCCACTGGATTTTCCAGAAACAACAAAAGTAATTCTTTGGCCTAAAAATGAACTGGACCCCTGAATTCTTGCAGGGTTTTCCTGGCTGCTCACTGTTCAGCCACCAGGGCTTGGTCCCTAGAGGCACAGGGTGCACGCACCTCTCCTGGGGCAGTGTGTTAATCAGCACTTGCTGTAACATGGAGTTGGAGCCATGCTCTTGAAACAAAGATCTTCCCTTGCATCTTCCCAGAGTAACTTAGGAGCAATCACTGCCAAAGTTTTGGAGGCGAGCTAAATATCAGACGTCTGTAAACTTAATTGCAAGCTGGAGGAAGGCAGGCAGGAGGAACATACAGCAGTTCACTAACAAGCGTCATTGTCAAACCACTCCAGCTTTGAAAGGGAACATTAAGGTGTCATTTACTCTGTGCCCTGGCTTCCTATAGAGCACTGCTAATGAAAGACCTCTTTGTGTGTGCGGTCACTAACTACAGAGAACAGTCAAAGACTTTGTGGACATAACCATAAAAAAGAGAGCCTGTAGGCCAGAGCTGATCCTACAATTAGCTCCTGTCTGTGTGAGTGGAAGCACCTGCTCTTGCAGCGGTGCTTTTCAAAACCGGAGACTTTTAAACTTTTGTCTGCTGCAGGGGTTGCTTTTTCCATTGAATGACTTGCCTGTATTCCCACATGTGCACATATTATGTTCCAAGCTCAGCAGAAAACACTAAGAGGAAATTGCCACAGGAGGTAAAGACAAGCCTTGCATCTTCACCCGCTCACTTGCTGAGGGCAGTACATTGGAGAGGGGCCACGCAGACTCTGCAGATGTGACTGACAATCCTACAGATCTGTGGCCATGTGCCACGAGTTTTTAAACATCTTTGTTCTTGCTTACTGTCCTTGCTGATGTAGCAGCCCTCCATGACAGGAGAAGGAGGGGTGGAGGCTGCCCGTGGCACCGCAAGGGGCCGTGCCACTCGGGCCCTGCTGCATTGCACAGCTCGGGCACCACGTTTTGGAGCTGCCCTGCCCTCACCATGCCAAGCAGGGAGATGATGCTGATGCTGATGCTCTGCAGCTCCGGGCTGCAGATGTGGAAAGGACTGGATTATGAAACAGGGGGTAGTCAACCCTTGGTGGCAAATGTATGTCAACACATACGAGAAAACAACTAAACAAACTTCTACAATGAGAAGTTACACCTGTGTTAAATATAAGTAAAATGCAAGCACAGGTCCATTTTTAAGTGTGCCTATAATGCACACAAAGGTGAGTGAAGAGAAATTAGTGTAAAGATGCAGATATTTTTGAATTTCAGCTGTTGACATCTATTTTGATACAAATCTGTTTTCATGTTAAATAAACCAGTACCAAATCACACTTTCCTTAATTGTCTGAATGTTTCAATTGTTTCAGGAGCATTCAGTAGGTTTTCAAACCCCTGAAATTATTATTGCTCCATAAATAGTGAGCTGCATGTTTAAAAAAAGTCAGAGTCATTGGAAATCAACCCTGCCAAAAGATATCTCTTCTAAAAATCTGAGTTAATTTTAAATGTGTTGTCAGCTTACTGAGTTATTTTGCCTTTGATTGTCAGGAGAATTTAATTTTCCAGTTTCAAGTGAAATTCCTGTAAGCAAGTTCAGGTCTGGGCCTTATTATCAGACAATGTCATTTGTGGAAAAGATCTAGCTATGCATAGCAGGCAAATTTCTGTCTAAATGGACAGCTTATAGCTGGCCACAGTTGAGTAGCGCATCTGCCATCACAGGTTCCCTTCCTTGCATTCAGAACTGGGCAGGCTGGACTGACTTCAGGAGCAAATTCCTGGGCACTTAAATACACTGGGCAAGATGAATTTCAAATTTGAAATGTTTGAAGATAAAAACAGGATAGAAGTGGAATTAGAAAACCCCACACTTTAGTGTCATGGAAGAGGATCTTTTGCTTGCTATAGTGGATGCCCGAGCTTGGCAAAAGCTCAGCAGAATTAAGAGCAAAGACTTTCAAGTTTGCATTACATTATAGCCCATCTGACTTTATCTTCATTTCAATGGATTTTTAAACATGTACTGTAACCCACCTGTCAGTGAGGTGGTTATTTTGCAATTAAAAAAAATTAAGCCACTCCAGCCCTCCAACAACAAATTGGTAGTAGAAAGGAGGGAATAAAGAAAGCATCTATTGGAGTAATTGCCTAATGCAGTTGTTTATTTAGTTCCTGTGGTGTTGCATGAATTAGAGGGCGGTTGTTGAGGGTTGTCAGTCAGGAGAGAGGAAGGAAAGAGAACTCTCACAGCTGGTGGCCTTTCACCGATGGGAACAGGAGCTCGATCTGCCACAGGGAGCTGCTTGATGGACAATCTTCAGGCAGGAGAAGCTTTGATTTGGGCAACTGAGAAGATGTAGGTCAGAGCTGAGGCAGTGACAGAGCTTGCCAGAGGGATCTTGCATAGCTCAGGAATGGGCTAAGTCGGTGTGCATGAGCACTGAAATTAATACTCAGAAAACTCAGAGTGTGGAAATATCCAAGTTATGCAGTAGATGGGATTTTAAACAGCCCTGTGGAGTTTGGGAACATATATAATCAGCATAATGAAAAAGAAACCTGTACATCTTTTTAAAAAGTACGGTGATGTAGATCCCATTGTAAGCCACATTATTCTGTATTTTCTTAGTCTTCCACTTATCCTCCCTTTGCTATTTCATGTTCTTAATTTTAGCCATGTATTTTCCTGAGGGCAGGCTTTGGTCTCTCCTTGCTAGGACTAAGGAAAAGAGGGGTGGGGAAATACTCTTGGCAGGCACTGCATTGCAAAGGCTGAATTAAAAAAGTCCTGAGCATTTTCTTCATGAGAGAGTTTCCTTGTCGAGCTCAGAGGATGCTCCAAGTCCCCTGTGCTCCTTGCCTTCCACAGTGGCTGCCTTGCTGGCAGAACAAACATGCATGCCTAAAAGAGGGCTGAAAGACATCAAGCCTGGGTATTTTCATTTTAAAGAAGTAAACAGGGTTTGCATTTTGCAGCTTTTCTCCCTTAGTCAGACAGCTGACAGGCCTCTTGACTCTACTGCAGGCAGGACTGCCAAACCTGTGACTTCAAGAAAAAGCATTCTAGACCTTCTAAATGCAAAAGACAAACATGAAGAGACTACAGTGGCTGCGCTGTATTCTGTACAGAAAGGTTGGGTCACCTGTAAAGCCCACCTAGTGAAAATTGGTGTATTTTGTGAGAAATAGCATGATGCTGTCAATGCTAAGGCAGTCTCTGTTTCTGAAAGCCAAGCAGCTTTGCAGAGCTCTTTGCCTGGGTGCCATAACTGGATTTCTTGGCATCACGGAGCAGTGAGTCCCCATGCTGAGCAGCGATACACAGGAACTCACAGGTTATGAGACGTATTTCCCCATTCCCTCTGCAAAATTTATTCTGGCCATGTCTGTTTCAGCTCCTTTTCCACCACAATCCATTGATCTATTGGATAGACATAGAAATAATCTCCAGAAATTAACATGTCATCTGCTACTGTTTGCTGAAAGGCATCCCTCTGCTCTAGAGGGAATTACAGCTTCCATCTGCTCCCTAATATGAAAAATATTTTCAGGCCCCCATACAGCAGGGTCACTGTGTTAGCAGGCTCCCTCTTCTCCTGGAGGTTTGTGAGTATAGACATTTGATTCAAGGAAATCAGGCCACCACTCTGCAATTATTTCATTAAACCCACAGATAATCAGATGAAGGGTGGTCTGAGATTTGAAAAGCCAGGGTGTTGGGACTTTGAAAGACAGCCAGTTCTTCACATTCTCTTTTAGCTCTGTTTTGATTAAGCACAGTATGTGCTTGGATTTGAGAAATGTTAAGTTCCACTGGGGAAATGTTTTTATTGTGCATTCAAAAACTACACGTTATCCATGAGGACAAACTGCCCCAAATCCTTCATCTCATGCATGTTGGCAACCTAAGTGTGCATCTTTCTGACAGCTTGGTGGCTGTAAGAAAGAGATTTGAGCAGAAGAGTGATGAGGGGTTTGTGATGCCACACTCTTCCTCCATCCATGTATCTCTGTCCCCACCACTCACCAGGGCCTTTCTCTGCCTCTGCTGGCTTATTTGTGGCATTAAGTGGTTTTTTTTTTTTTCTGGTGTCTGCAGCTTTAAGACAGGAGCTGCACAGCAAATAAAGGAATAAATGTAATGAGAAAAAGCCACTGTTTGGCCTAATAACAGTACAATTAGTAATACTAAGAAGCAGATGAGGGCAGGCTTCTTGTTTGGCTGTAATCTTTTGGCATATCATATTTTAATTACAGACCGTGCTACCATCTGGAATATTAATCATCTCTTGCTGTCATTCTTCGTGATTATTTTGTCCAGAGAGAATGAAGTCCACCTTTCTCTGTAGTTGTTTAATTTTTATTTCTTTTAAACTGGCTAAATGATTTTGAAATACGCTGTAATCATTTTGATAGATTAAGCTTAAGTCAGATCCCAGTAACCGGAACTAAATTATTTGCTTTTAGTTCCATACATGAAAAGAAATGTTGGGGTTTATTTGTTTGCGTTTTTTAAATTAAATTCAAAACTCATTCCTTTTCTTTAGGATTGCTTTAAGTTCTTTGCAGTCACTCATTTCATTACTCACAAATACAGCCAAGCAGAAATAGATATTTTTTAGAAAATATGCCAGTGAAGTGATTTCACTAGCAATCTGAGAAGGAAGAAAAATCATAATTTTTGTTTTTGTTAATTAAGCACTTGCTAAGAACTCAATACCATGAGGGGGATTGTGTAACTAGAGTGCAATTAGAAAGAGAGATTAAATAACTTGAAATAATATGAGACACTGCAAGTGAAATCTTGTCTCTAAAACCAAATTGAGTTTTATTGTTGGTTTCCTATTGCTGATATTGTAGAGATGCTCATTTTTCCTGAACATTTAGCTGAAATTCATCAAACTGCAGTATGCTCTTGAGAATACTGATACCAGAGTCTAGAATTAAGCTATATGCATCTAGATATTAAATGTGAGTTTGCTTTTACAGAATAAAAATCAGGACATCACTCCATGATTTTTTTTTTTCTCATGCTGACTGGGCAAATCCCTTTAAATCTCCGTGCCTTAGTTTCCCTGAAAAAACCATGAATAATGCCTGCTATCAGAGAGAGCAGTGACATTACCATTGTTTTGAGATCTTTAATTAATTTTTTTCTTTAGGCAAAAAATAATCTTTTTGTGCTGACATTATTCTCTGTCTGGTTGGTGCTCACACAGATGGTGAAGTTTGCCACTTTGGACAGATTCTGTGGCTTGCTATGCTGGCTGATTGATCTCTTCTCTTCTCTTCTCTTCTCTTCTCTTCTCTTCTCTTCTCTTCTCTTCTCTTCTCTTCTCTTCTCTTCTCTCTTTTCTTCTTTATTATTAGAAGGTTTCCTTTCTCAAACACCAATCAAGGAATTTGGAGGTGACACTGTCTTGGAAAGAACTGGAAAAAGCAATGAGATCCATGAGCAGTACTGAACAGGGAGACAGGCAGGCCTTGCCAGGTTGGAAAAATGCACAGAAAATAACAAAGTGAGATTTGACTTGTTAAAGCAGAAGTTTAAGCTCTAGGGAAAAACATGAAACATGGTTTTGATGTTTTGAAGTGTGGAACACAGTTGCGCTAAAGGAGCATGTGGGAAGGTGGGCAGCACTTCACTGACTGGCTTCAAAGAAGATTTAAAACATAAAGCATTATGGACAGACTTCAGGACCCAGGGAAAGAAGTAATTCCTGTCTCCGTGAGACTTGATTTATAACTGGAAGTTTGGGGTTAGTTCTGATCTGTTGGTTGCCTGAAAATAGAGTTCAGTAAAGGGCAACAAAGGTGGAGCTGGAAGGGTGCTAGGCTGCTAGTTGTGCTTTGCAAGAATTAAATCTGGCTTGCTTGGCAGTGCCACAGCAGAGGAGGAGACGCAATAGTCTGCACCTGTAGAAC
Organism: Donacobius atricapilla; assembly: GCA_013397315.1. Classification (NCBI taxonomy): domain Eukaryota; kingdom Metazoa; phylum Chordata; class Aves; order Passeriformes; family Mimidae; genus Donacobius; species Donacobius atricapilla. The sequence goes on along the minus strand of WBMY01013587.1, from coordinate 90,334 downwards.
ATGTAAAGATCAAGGCAGGAGAAGATTACTCACAGAAGTAGCCAGCAACTCTTCAAAGGGAAAAGCATACTGATTTTTCTTGTACTGTGCAATAATTTCCAAAAGCAATACTGAAGATAGGGCTGTTGGAGCAGTTCACATCAAATGACAGCAATCAGTGAGTGTAAAGCCTCTTAGGCCCACACCATATCTGGTTTACTCTACTGAAAATACTAGAGCAGCTCCAGGCTCAATGGACAAAACGCTGCCTGAGTCACAGCTTGACCCATTTTCTCTGCTATTTATGGCAAAACAGCCTGCCACACCTGCCATAGGCTGGATGCTGTTTATGGCTGTATTGGAGAGCAGTGGCATCCACGTGTACGTGACAGTGCTTCCGTGTGAAATTTGGGTGACGGCTAGGAGATGGCTGCCCTGGCTCCTGCGGACAAAGCAGGGCCGCGGTAGTGGTGGCAGCGGTGAGACCTGCCTGCCCTTGGCTGCCCCATCCTTGGCATGCATTTGGCTGCAGTGAGACTGTGTGACCTGCCCTGGGAGGAGCTGCTGGGGCAGACTGCACAGCAGGACAAGATGCCATGGTCCTCCCTGACCATGTCCCAGATGCCAGAGATTGGTCCAGGAGTGTGCTCCCCATGGTCCTCTTTCAAGTTTTGGCACCAAACTGCAAGTCTGGTGGGCATGAGGTCCTCAGTGACATTCAGTTCTGCAGACCAGTTCCCATTGCCCTGAACCACTTGCTATACAGAGTCCAAGAGGAAGTTCTCTGAGGCCCACGTTCCTTACACAGGTGACAGCCATTCCCTTACCTAGAAAAAAGGTAGAAGCAAATGTTCAGCGCCCAGCCTCTGGGCCGTGGCTGCTAGTCACACTGCAACAGGATTTCTGCTGAGGTAGATATGTTTTCGGAGAGTTAACGACATTTCAGAAGCTCTGGAAGGCAGCTGGAGCAAGTCATAAGGATGGTTGGTCACTGCTGACTTTGCATTTGAACTGGTGATTTCAAGGAAAAGCTTGATAGCACTTTAGGAGTAGCCAAAGCATTCAGCCTTCCTTCCCTCCTTTTACTCCAGGCAGGCACACCAACCAGATAATGTAGCACCATAACAACAGGAAGACTCTAAATAAATACTCAGGACCTTTTTTGCTACTTGTTTGTGCAGCTGTCAAGTTACAACAAGGCAAACATGGATGGTGCCGATGGGCAAAGAGGTAACGGGAAGAAGAAAGAAAACCAAATGTACAAGTTATTTCAGATCACATGGGAGCAACTTCTGTACTGGCAAGAACATTGTCTGGAGCCATACGCTTTCATTTCAACGTGCTTGATGTATATAGCTTGTAACAACATATGTGGGAAAACAGCAGTGATTTCTGGGACCAGGAATAAATTTGGGATTAAAGGGAGATAACTGTCCTTGGTTGAGGCAGCTGAGAAGTCTGCCTGTCTCTCTTTTCAACACAGAGACATTAATCCCATTCTGTGACCTTTCCAGCAACCCATCCCTAAATCCCTGGAAAGGAGTGCTGTCTCCAGCAGGAGGGATGAACTTGCCCCTCCTGATATTAGGAAGAGACCCAATGATTGCTCTGTGTCTCCCCTTGGAACAGGGCTTTTGGTTTGGTGGGGGTTTTGTGGGATTTTTTTGCTTTCTAGAAGCTGAGCTGGCAGCTTCTTTTGGATTATGTTTATAGTACCCTAGTGTGCTATAACTGATAAAATATAAATGACGGAGTCAATTCTGTGGGCTGTAAAATAACTCTGGTGCTGGAAGTGCAAAGGCGAGTGTGTTTTTGCTTGGTGAAATATTTGTTGCTTTTCCAAAGAGGTCATTATTTCAATTTTCATGTGAATTTTCATCACTTAATAGAATGTATTATTTTACACATTTGCACAGTTTTTGAGGTAAGTGCTGGAACATAATACTGAAATAGTGCTCCTGCTTAATCCTTCCCATGAACTGTGCTGCCAAATTTGTTCACTCAGACTGTGGAGGCAGGCAAGGCGAAGGTCAGACACCACCAAAAAATGGGGAAACCCAAGATTTATACAAATGCAGGGCTTCACAGCTTCAGAAATTGTTGGTTTCTTTGCTAAAGACCTCATAATGCTCCATGTATGGGTCTCTTGGAACTTGTAAGCTCACTTTTGTTTGGATTTACCAAATGAGTGATCATCCAGGGCTAGTTTCCTTGGCACATGGAGATGTGGGTTTCCTGCTTGGAGCTGGCTGATGACTGAAGAGAGGATGGATTGTTTCCCCGTCCCACAGAAGAAATCCTGTCACATTCAGAGGTTAGCAAGTTTTAAGGAAAAACCATATATTTTTCAAGGCAAATTATCACTGGAAGGGGAACACTTCTCCTTACATCCAGTTCCAGCAGCTCGTCTTGGACTTCAGTTTAAGGCGTGGATCATAATTGAAGGGTTTACAAGTTTATGCCAAACCCAGCATGAGTTAATTCCCTTCGCTACTGACTGGGAAGCCCAAATCAATCTTTTCCTGAGATGCATGCTATATTTAGTCAGGAAATGAAAAATAGTGCTATCTGAAGTTCATTCTGCTTCTTCCCCTTTCCTCCCCCAATCCTTCTTCCTCCAAAATAACTACAAGGTATAAATAATTTGTACATTTAACCTGAATATTCCTTGCCTACTTAGGTGTGCTCATTTTCTCTCCCTACAAAAAAAGTCACTAAGTGGGTTGAAAGTTGTTATTTTATTGATGTACAGTATAAATAAGTCACACAACATAAGATGATTTGCAGTTGTGTGCATACGTGATTCTCTGTCCTGTTTTCTTATCTGATGTGCCTTTACCACTTGAACTATTCACCTTAAGATGTGAATTCAGTGTTTGATATTTGAAAGGAAATGTTTCCACCACAGACAGAAAAAACCCCTCACTAGCTGCTATTGTGTGTTTGCTGTTTCTTGCTTTGTTTCATAATTGTAATGTCTGCATTTTTTTTGTCCCAAATACATAGGTTGCTGCCTTTCTGGAAAAACAAGATTGTTTGCTTAATTAAACATTAGGCAATGGTGACATAAGAAATTTTTAATTTGTTTCTCATCTATGGAAGATTTGTAACAAAGAAAAACTTCATCAGTAAGGTATTATTTTCTGTGGAAGTGCAACACCTTCCCTTTAGTATGCCCCCAAAGTGATGATATTGATTTTGAAATCACAAGAAAATCTTTATTCCTTTCAAAAGCCATCTTTTGCTGATGGAAGTTTTCCACAGTCTCCCATAGGTGCAAACATCTTGCTCACCATCACTTGAGAAATCCTGATAAAACCATGGATTTACGATCTATGAAAATATTTTAGGCCGAGAGTTTTTGATGGAAATCACAGGAGACAGATTGTATGAGTTACTCAATAACTCTGGGCTGCAGGATGTTTGCATCGCAGGAACATAAGGAGGTTGTAAATCAAAGGAGAGCTGAGCTCTGTGTTATCTGCCGAGGCTGTGTTCGCTGGGAGCCCCCGCACAAGCACCGGAGCTCATGCAGGTGTCAGGGGAGCTGTTTCAGAAGTGTTGTTTGGCATCCAGAGTCAAGGATAGTCTTATCATAAGAGGGAAAACACACGGACAAATCATCAGTTTTCAGTATCAATTATTCTGTAGAAGTTGCCTTGCATGTTTATTTGTTTATTTATTTATTTATTTATTGCAACAAAAGACCCACTCAAAAGTTAAACATTTCTGTATATACAGAAAAGTGCTGCCTGGCTACATCTTCTGGGTATTAAATGTTTCTGTTTGAATTCATCTTTTGAAGAGCAAAATGGACTTGGGAGGAGGGGGAGGAACAGTGCTAATGGTGTTGGGACACTTTCCTACCTGGAGCCTAAACTGAGGTCCTTGGGATTTAAGAGCCTCCTCAACAGGGTTATTTGCCAGGAAACAGGGAGAATGAGGAAAGGACTCCACCTAATTGCCAAGGCTGTTATTCATCTCGTCTAATAGGATGTCCCTGAAAGTGACTTAACTGGTCTATGGTTCTCCCACCTTGGTCCAGAGTAGGACAGAGCTGTGGATGCATCCAGGAGGGTATTCCCTCCACTGTGGTGAAAGTGTCCAAGGTGAACTATGGGAGTTGCCCTCCAAAGGTGCCTGTCTCCCTCTTTTGACTCAGAGGAGTCTGGAAAACTGGTTAGGGTACGCGTTTCACTTTTAGACAACTGGTGTCAGATGAACTGAACTGCACCCCATCAAAAGGTTTTCAACAGGGTTTCGTCCTGTGGAGGTATGGGATTGAACACCTCTTAGGTGTTTTCCAGAGGTGCTGTAATGTGTCACCTAAGCGTCCCTGAAATCATGGGTAGCTGAGTATCTGTCCTTCGAGAGGAACATACCCATACTGTAAAGCATCCGTCAGGACCCTTCAGCATGCACCTCCAAGCCACTTGAAAATCTGCCTCTGATACAGTTCTGCAAGCATCAAATTATGTATGTCACATCACCTTCTGCAGCAGCTTTTATCCAGCATGATCCGCTGCCTACAACGGCCATGTCTGAAAAGCCATCAAGGCAGGACTAGCAGTGCAGGTGTTTAGCACAGGTATCAGAGCTCACTGGAAGCACAGTATTTTCATTTAGGAACTATAACAGTTCACTTTCCCAATTAAAATGAAAAGGGTATGTTGTTCCAAGGCAGCTTGATTGAAGAAAAAAGTCAGTAGCCATTTAGTAGAGATATATCATCAAGAGCCTTAATGACCAGCATTGGCTGGGACATCAGCATTTATGGTTGAGACTTCAGCAGTTCATCCCTTCACTGAAGAAAGACTGAATCCACAATCACTAGTTTAAATTCAATGTCCCTGTCACAACCAGTAACTTAAATTAGGTATCTGAGCACATAGCAGCAAGCACAGAAATATATTCTCCTCCACAGCCAAGTGTGAGAAAGAGCTGAACACTCACAACTCCTATTGTAGAAAATGGACACCAAGAGGATTAGTGACACGTAACATATGCTTGATATTTAGGGCAATTTCCCAAGTTAGCAGGCTTTTGTGGACTTACAGCCATCAGTGTCTGTCTGTCTGTCCAGCAGAATCTGCTGCATAGGTAATCAGTGATCCTGCATGTGAACACACGTGCAAGTGAGTACAGTATTTGTAAATTCCTAATTCAGTTTAACAATTACTTCTGTAGGGGTGGGTGTGATCAGTATGACTGGCAACACTGAACCACAATACCTTCCACCTGCAAGTAAAAAAATCCCCATTTTCAGACACTTCGAATTTATTTGTACTCGTTACTGTACTTTGTCTTGGATTTTCATGTGCTATTACAGAAAAAGGTCTCTTTGCCTCTGCAGTTTCCTCTCCTTATCCTCTCTTATTTCCAGTAGCCAGAACAGCACCTTTGTACTGCAGACAGGTACTGATGGTTAGCAGGAGGGATTCAGCTTTGCATTGCAGATTACACAGCTGCATAATCTCCCCTCTAAGAAGCACAGCGATATGCAGTCAGCTCCAGGAGAGCTGGGAGTTTGGAATTTCTTACCTGTTTTCCAAATCTCTTTCATGACTCTGAGGAGACGTGAATAAAGGCGTTAAAATAAAAAGGAAGCAGTTTATTTTTTTTAATATTTTTTTTCTCCTGATGCTGCTGAGATTGCCAGTGAATATTACCTGAGCAGCAGCTAGCAAGTTTCTGCAGGAGTGTGTTGATGGAGCAAGTAAGTAGTGGCAGCTCTGAATAAATCATTTATGTGTGCACTGCAGACTGTTTCAGGGATTGGCATCAACGGTGGCGCACTAACAGACAAACAGAGGAAAAGGCTTTCACCCAACTTTTTATTGAAACCTCAGAGGAATAAAACAGGTCAGCGGTGAATATTAAATTACCTTTTGGCCATCTTCCAAAGTGATCTGGCCTAGTTAGGAAACATCAAGAAGGAAGAAAGCTTTGCTTCTTCACATTCTGATTTCTCCAGGGAGGGGAGAGGAGATCTGTGTGAAGCACTGCAAAGGCAACTTGATTTTGTAAGTCAGCAGTTCTTCCACATGCACAGAGACAGCCCCGTGCAAATCTGCATACCAGCTGCACACACTTTGCTTGCAATGTTGCATCAACATTTAACCCCCCTGCTTTTTCTTAATGCCAGCTTGTATATTCTGATGAGTAAGACTAGATCAACAGGGTGTTTGTTCAGTTTTGCAAGACCAGCAATACAGCCCATACCAAATGGGGCATAATGTGCCTTTGCTGCCTTTGCCTCCTCGGACAGGATTGGTCCCTTATTGGAATGTGTACATCTCCTTGTGTCAGCCATGTGAAAGCCTAGCAAAGCTGACTTCCGTGGAAACTGCTTAGCAGCCACAGATACTGTATGGAAGTACCACCCTCCATTTTCTGCATGTTGGATGTTTCTTCAAAACATACCATTTCTTTCAAGAAATGATATATTTTTAGTATAAGCCTGGTTATTTAAGGATAAAGGAAAGTGTAATTAAACCATCAGTTCCTGTAGGCTGTCCCATGAAGAAAATGAAGAGCTGTATTACATGTTAATAAGTAAAGGGCCACAAAATGACACAGCAGGAGACAGAACTTCTAACACAAATGTAAAAGCCGCAAAACAAACATTTTTCTGACACACATCTCCAGCTAAAATTTGGAAGTGCCACAGTGGGGCCAGACGGGAACTGTATCGCTGTGCCTCTTCTGGGGGTACTGGTGTTGTCCCCATTGGTTACTGAGAGCCCCATTCTCCACAGGAGCCTGGCCAAGGGGTCAGCCCCAGGGGAAGGAGGTGGTGAGGGGCAGGGGACACCCTGATCTCAGCTGTGAGCCATCCCACACCACATTTCCACCGTAGTGCTCTCTAAGCACTGAATCTTCCCAGTCTGGGGGGAATTTTACAGTGGCAGAAAAGATTTCACAACTGATTTCATTGTGTTGAACATGATTTTCTCTGGGGTGGCAAAGAAAGGACAGATTTTAAAAAATTTAAGTAGCCCTCAAAAACGTCACAAGCTCAAAGCTGCCTGCACCATGTGAAAGTTTCTGTGCAGAGGTCACAGAGGTGCCAAAGCACCCAGCTTTGCCTCTGGAGGCAGTCCAGGCTCCCACTGCTCCGCTCCTCATCCCCACTGGGAACCAGCTGTGCACTGATGGCTGTGGCGGGCAAACACGGACATCTCCAAGGCTTTAGGGCTGTTTACAGTCTTGACCAGGTCTGGGTGCTGGGCTTCCTCCTTGAGGTTGAAGGGCGAGCTGCTGAGCCACTAAACCCTCAGTTATTTTCTACATCTGGTTTGATTCTCTGCAGATAAACAGCAGCCTTGCCATTAACAACAAAAACTTAATTCACTGAGGTTTGTTCAAGTGCTGAGAGCAAATATTTTTCCTGTGCAGCTTGGGGTCATTTTAAGGGAAAAAACAGGGCTGGAGGTATATCACCCCTTTAAAAATTATTATTACTTCCTAGAGAAAACAAAATTTAAAGCACTTCTTCCTTCCATTTGTGAGGTTATTTTTACGGAAACGTTGCTGGCTTTGGGAAGGTAACTGCTTTGTGAGTGACTTGGGATCAGAGCACAGGATTTGAATAAATGTATGGATGAATTTACTTTTTCTCCTTTTTTTTTTTATTAATGAAAATGCTCATTCATAAGTCATACCTCAATAAAACCCTGTAGAAATTCTTGATCTGTTTGTCTGTCTGCTCCCTCTTGGTGCCAGGACTTACACACAAAAGGAGGGGACAGAGCAGCCAGCAAGTATCATAATTATAAGTCTTTCAGGAAATGTCCGTGGCTGTATAAGCTGCTGATTTTCCTCACTGCTGCTTGGGAGCCTGAAGCCTCTATGTAGGTCACGTTCTCCAAGACTGCTGCCTCCCTTACAGCCAGACCTGCTGTTGACTTGGGCTGTCTTAATGCATCAAAGAGCCTCTGCTATGCTTCAGCTCACCTTCTGAACTCAAGCTGCATTGCTCAGCTCTTCATGTAATCGCTGAGGTGGGTAACCTGACCAGGGAGCTCGAGCATTAATCACAGTCTTTCTGGTTCCCCAGGTAGAGAAGAAAATTTCTCATTTTACCATCACTGTTGTTATTTTTAAATCTTTGAAATCTCTCCCTAAACCTGTTTTCCCACCTTTTCTGGTTTTTTTGTTTCAGTGTTTCATAACCCAGTTACCATTATCAATGATCATATGCAGTGTACCAAAAGAGGCAGTTAGGATTTTTTTAATTAAAAAAAAAAACTTTTAAGAGGAGAAGTGGAGACCCACAGAAAATGAAAGTAGGAACGCTGCTGGAAAACATCTCTGTTGCACAATGATAACAACATTGGAGGTGCTATTACATGATGGAGCAGCCTACTGAACAGCCAGTGGGTTTTGGGTGGGGACTGCTCCTTAGCTGAAAATTACTTTGTCCTCCTTGCAGTTGCGCACAGCATCACATGCAGACGCGGGAATCAGAATCGAGAGGCCGGAAGTACGCAGCTGACAATGCTCAGGAAGCCTAAGGATGTATTGAACAGGCCACTGGCTAGGTGTTTCTGTGCTGCAGTTTGCCTTGCTAGCATGGCAACACCAAGGCGTGTGAGCAGTTCAAGGTGTGATCAGGTTCTGCCGCCCTTGTCCTGGCCTTGTAGCGGCCAGGAAGGAGAGTGGCTGGTCCCTGCTTGTCACTGGGATGTGCCCAATGCGGCCCAAGAAGTCACGGTCACAGGGCTGGGGCAGGGGATGCTGGGGGTATGCGGCCTAGAAATGGCTTGAGTTTAATCACATCTTTGGAGTTTCTCCCCTCCTCCTTCCCAGCAAATTTTACCAGCCGTGGTTTTTCTCCATTTCCTTCTCCCAGCCATGGCGGGAACGTTTCCCCGCGTCTTCGCCGTCAGAGCAGCAGCCGAGTGAGAAGGCGGAGCTGCTCCAGGGCAGGAAAGCGTTAACCCAGCCGAGCGGGCGGGAGGGGGATTACAGCTCCCCACTCCCGCCGGGGACGGGGTCGAGCGGGGATTAGGCG